>JAJOZX010000175.1:727500-1150000 GCA_023014485.1 Bathynomus jamesi
TCAAGAAAAGAACTATAGACCGGTGACTCTTCCTAACATTACATCTCACCAAAATATTTCAAAGAATAGTCATGGAGAAAATATGACTTTTGGAGACAAAGGAAAGCTTCGATGAGAACCAGCAGGGATTCCGATCAGCAAGATCGTACTATCACAACTAATAGAGCACTATAACAATATCATAGACCACACTTGAGGGCAATGATAACTAAAGCATTCGATAAGTGTGATCATGACATAATAGCACATAAAAAGAAACACATGGGAATAACAGGCAAACTAGGTAAATGGATCTACAACTTCCTCAGGGAGCGGCAGCAAGTCGTAAAAATCTAAGGTATATCATCATCAGATTCGGAAGTACGCAGCTCATTTCCACAAAGAACAATATTAGCTCAACTCTTATTCATTATGATGCTGACAAACATAGACAATGAAGTAACCGACAACAATATAGTAACATAGTAACATCAGCATAAAAATCGACAAAGCACAAGTGGAAGCTCTGCAGAGGGAGACAAACAGAATATGTAAATGGTCAGAAGACAATAGCATGAATTTTAACACAGAGAAATTTCAGCTCTTGAGATACGGAAGAAATGAAGGACTTAGACAGCATACTATGCCCCAGATAAACAGGAAATTCAGAGAATCGAGAAAAAAAAAAAAGAGAAGATTTTGGGGTAATAATGACCAATGATGCAAAATTTGAAACACAGAATCAGATAGCGATAAACGAAGCGAAAAGAATTACGGGACAGTTACTGAGAACTTTCAAAAGAAAGAAGAAAGGACGAAAAGATAATGATTCCCCTGCTGAAAGCACTGACCATACCAAAATTTGAGTACTGCTCAGTCTTGACGTCCCCATACAAAAAAGAAGAAATTAATGAAGTAGAAGTCCAGAGGAATTTCAAATCCAAGATTGATGGCTGCAAAGAACTCAACTACTGGGAAAGACTACGTTAACTAAATCTGTTTCGCTGCAAATAGAAGAGAGATATACCCTAATTTACATATGGAAAATGATTGAAAAACTCGTACCTAACCTCAAACTAAACCCAATTATCATGAAGGCAACACTGAAAAATTGGAAAGGTAGAATGTGTAGTTTCCAAACTAAAGGCCGACAATGGACACCCTCAACACTGAAGGAAAATAGTTTGGTTGTCAGGAGTCCAAAACTTTTAATTTTAACCAACTTCCAAATTAACTCAGGAACGTCACAGGGGTCAAAGATGAAGTCTTCAAAAGAAGACTAGATGTCTGGCTCAGGATTGTACCATAAGCCTGGTGTGCCTGGCTATGTGCGATGGAGATCGCAAGGAAGCGACTCGCTCATCCATTAGACCATGTCTAGTGGTTGGGCCACCAGCTTGACCTTTGTGTGAAGAGAGACCGACGAACGGAACTTTTACCAGGTTTACCAGGTAATACAGTAAATAATAAATAATCATCAGGTTTTTTTTACCTTCAAGCTTATGTCAAATCAGTATTGTACTCATACATTAAACATGTATACTGTACAATATATATTTTTTTTTTTGTGGGGGAGGCGGTATTTTTTCCAAATTTTTTGAGAATTTTTGGGGTCGGCACGGGAATATAAAATAATGGTTACAGTTGGTTAACGTAGGAAGGGAATCTGGTCACCGAGGAGTCGCCGCCGCGGGATTTGGCTTCTACTATGATATATATATATATATATATTTTGAAAAAAACTATATACGGCTATGGGTTGATTGCCTGTTACCTCTCATCCGTTGGAAATTTCCAGCAGATTACAGTGGAGAGTTAACGACAAAACCCTACGTTTTTTCGTTAGAGAGTTATGTATATGTAAGTCTTCAAAAGACCTCTTTATGTTTATTTGCCTTCGGTATTTGCCCTGCCTAATGGTAAACAAAGAAATTACCTCACCTTATTATTTCGTTGGACCTCACTTTTGTTCGTAGGGCGCGACGATCTCTTTCGGTTTATTTGCTATAGGCATTCACTACACTTAAATACCTGAAGGAATAGGCCTATCCTTTTTATAGTTATTAGGTTTTATATTATGGGGATTTCACTCAGAACTTATAGGAAGATAAAGTACATCTTCCTTGCTTAAAGCATCGCTGTAACATAAGCAGCTCAGAGTGCCGCCAGTATATAATCTTCGTCTTTTATTATTTGCTGATTTTGCAAAGTTCGTTGACTCTTCTTTTGAAGTAATTTTCATGAGTCAGCAGTGGAAAATTTTGAATACGAAATAATAAATTTTTCTTGTTGTTGGGCGGGCCCAATGCCTCCATAATGGGTTCTATGTATGTATGGCAATTATTTTCATTTCCAATAGGCTATGTCGCCAATCGCGAGGCAATTTTGTATATATTTAATTAAATTAATTAATAATTTATATTTAATTAAGAAGTAAAGGTACTACATACGATACCATGTTGTAAACATGTATAGTTTTTCCATATACTGGGGGGGCACAAAGGAAAAATTTGTGTTATACATTAATTTTTTTTTAATAAACAGTGTGTTTTAAACCATGTGAAATGAGTTAAAAGGAATAAATTAGGAACTTAAAAAGAGAAAGGTTACTCAAGACCTATTTAAATATAAAAGTTCAAAAGGCCAACTTCTCAAGTTTAGTTAAAGTTATGTCAATTAGTTTGACTCACCTTAGGTATAGGAAATTAATGGAATTAAAGTTAAGTTATTAAGCATTTTAACTTTGCTCAATTTGTGTAAGGTTTATAAGTAACCAGTCTTAATAAATGCAAAAAACTTCACTTTTTTCTACGTGAAGGTCAAAATATGAAAATAAAAACCCACTCTAATAGACAGAGTTTATTTCCACGACAGTTTCGACGCCCACTGGCATCCTCCTCGGGTGGCTACAGAAACACGAATGAACCAAAACAAGAGGGAAAAACAGTCCAGGGACCGACCGTTAAGAAATTCGCACCTAGGTTAGATCCCATTCTCCCGACACCTGAAGGGCATTTTCATTAAGTACATTCGCGCAAATTTAAAACTATCTTCCTGTTCTAAACATACAGATTCTATTATATTTTTCTTACATAATTATTGAATTTATTATTAATTTTATTACATTTAATATTGCATAATTATTTATTACAGAAATTATAAATTTATTATTACATTGGTTATTACATTATTGTTTATTATACAAAACTTATAAACCGAAAAACGAATGAAAAAAGCCGATTAGGAAACAATTCGTTTTTCGGTTTATAAGTTCTGTATAATAAACAATAATGTAATAACCAATGTAATAATAAATTTATAATTTCTGTAATAAATAATTATGCAATATTAAATGTAATAAAATTAATAATAAATTCAATAATTATGTAAGAAAAATATAATAGAATCTGTATGTTTAGAACAGGAAGATAGTTTTAAATTTGCGCGAATGTACTTAATGAAAATGCCCTTCAGGTGTCGGGAGAATGGGATGTAACCTAGGTGCGAATTTCTTAACGGTCGGTCCCTGGACTGTTTTTCCCTCTTGTTTTGGTTCATTCGTGTTTCTGTATCCACCCGAGGAGGATGCCAGTGGGCGTCGAAACTGTCGTGGAAATAAACTCTGTCTATTAGAGTGGGTTTTTATTTTCATAACCAGTCTTAGTTTTTTCTTGTAAGAGTTTTCTGGCTTTCAAAGCAGTCTTTCTTTGAGGCCTGTCTGGTTTAGTCTGAGTTACATCAGGTACATTAAAATTCCTCCCCAATAGTATCCTGATCCATCCTTTGGGGTAATGGTTCTAACTTAGCCCCACACTCCAAAGGATATAGTAATGTGATATCTCTGGATTCTCTGGTGGTTTCACCAGTTGCTGTTTTCAGTTTTACAACCCTGGTAATTTCGTCTTCACCAGTTTTGAGTTCTAAGACTTTTCCCATTGACCAAAGTTGTCTTGGAGGCTTGTCATGTATCAACACAAAGTCCCCAATTTTGACTGAATCATTCCAATTTTGTTTTGTTAATTGTTTATGTCTTTCTGTAAGATTTGTTAAGTATTCTTCTCTCCATTTTGTTATAAACTGAGTTTTGATTTGTGTCAAATGTTGGTATTTTGTGTTGAGTTCTTTGTGTCCTATTACCCAATCTGGATCCTCTGCATGGCCGTAACTACCTATGAGGTCACCGAGGTCCGGACCTCGGTAATTATTTCCTAAAAAAAAAAAAACTGAACCGTTCTCCGTGTATGAAACGCATATTACCGCTTTTCTTTTGAAAAGAGGGAGCGTCGAGCGTTTTGTGTTTTGTGTTTAGTGTACAGTATAGCTTGGGTTGTGTTTGTAGATGTCATTTTGGTCTGAATTTTGCTCGTCCCGCCGCGCTCGAAAAAAATCTGGACCTCACTAATTTCTAAACCCTAGTTACGGCCCTGATCCTCTGTACTGTTATGTTCATATTCTGGTAACATGTTTACTGTTTCTCCCTTAATTAGGTGGTTTGGTGTGAGGTTCTGGCTCATTAATACCATTTCCCACATAAGTTAATGGTCTGTTGTTGATAACGTTTTCAATTTCTGACAGAATAGTCATGAGTTCAAAAAGTTGTAGATGTTTGGTCCCAATAGTCTTTTTAAGGCAGTTCTTTACAGTCTGTATGTTTCTTTCCCAAATGGAACCATACCATGGTGTATTAACAGGAATGTACTTCCAGGTTATATTGTGTTTGATTAAATGAGTTTGTACTGTTTCACTGTCACAAATCTGATGAATAATTCTTTCGCCAGATTTGAAGTATGTGGCATTGTCTGACCATATAGTTTTGGGTACAGAATTGTGTGCACAAAATCGTCTGAAAGCAGCAATAAAAGCTTCTGCTGTCAGATCTTCTACTATGTCTAGACATATGGCACGTGTGGCAGCACAGGTGAAGAGTACAATGTACACTTTGTATTCCTTTGAATCCATTTTATCTCCAAAACTCATATTCACCGGTCCAGTGTAGTCAATACCAGTGGTTTCAAATGGCTGAGTAAATGTTACTGGTTCCACAGGTAGGTCTGGAGGGCTTGGGGTCTTAAAGGGTCGTGAATGGGTACGTTTACAAGGAATGCATGTGTTTAAAATTTTCTTTGTTTCAGTTCTACCCTTTGGTAGCCATTAAGTTTTTCTCATCTCCGTCAGGGTTTGTGGGACCCCCATGTGGTGTATTTTGTTGTGGGTATCCCTGATGATGAGATTTGTGAAGTGATTCCTCCTCGGAAGAAGAATTGGGTGTTTAGAGTTTAAATCAACGTTGACTTGTTAAGCCTTCCTTTACACCTTATCAGACCCTCTTTATCCAGGTACAGATTTAGATCCATGACAAGTGAAGGAATTGCTGTGTTTAATGTGTTACTGGACCTAAGATACTTCAACTCCTTGTCAAATTCTGAAGCTTGTATCTGTTTGAGCCAGTGTTTTGTTGCCGTTTCTGTTAAGTTAGAAAAGGTCTTCTGAGGACAGTGTTTGAGAAGGTAGCTATTGACAAACTTGCAGCAATAGACTGTAATTCTCAAGAGTTTGTTGAGGTCTGAATAATGTTTATAGTCAAAAATAGGTTTGTCCTCAGTGATCGATTCAGTTGTTGTAGAGTTGAGTGCGAGGTTAACTACTTTGGCTGGCCAAAGATCCTCGCATGTTAGCCATTCAGGCCCTTCATACCAAATTTTGTTTGCTTTCAACGGTTTGTAAGAGAGCCCTCTTGTCAAAAAGTCTGCAGGATTCTGTTTTGTTTGTATGTACCTAAATTTGATGCCAAGGGATGTGTTTGCAGTTTTGATTTCTGTTAGTCTGTTCTTTACAAATATGTTTTTGCAAGAAGTTGTATCTGTGTTGGTCACACATGTTAGACAAATTTGACTGTCTGTCCATAAGTAAATGTCTGTTATGTCAACTTCTTTATACACTTGTGAGAGAAAGTCTGCTGTTTTGACTCCCAGTGAGACAGCCAATAATTCAAGTTGTGGTAGTTTTCTTTTGGTTTAAGGGTGCCACTTTTGCCTTTGAATAAACCAAGTTACTTTCATTTTCACTTGTTAAGTAGGCACAACACCCGTAAGCTTGTGTGCTGGCATCTGTAAAAATGTGTAGTGTTTGAGGTTTCAATCTGTAACCAGCACATCTTGGTACGAAGATGTTTAGAACTTTGTTTAAGTCTGTGGCCAATTTTTTCCAATGAAGTTGGTCTTCCACTGAAAGTGGTTCATCCCAATCAATTTTCTTTTTCCATAAGTCTTGCCAGTGGCGTACTAAGGGGGGTGCGAGGGGGGCGGTCCACCCCGGGTGACAGCCAGGAGGGGGTGCCATCGGGAGAGTTGAAATACCAGTACAAGTTTTCAAACCAAATGAAAAATTCGCCAAAGTAAGAAAAAAAATTTAAAAATGTTCAAACTATTACAACAGCTTAATGTTAATTTCCACCATAAAATAAAGCAAACAAAGGAAACTTCATGGAATTGGTAGAGTTGCTGTCAAATTATGACCCAGTTCTGAAACAACATTTTGTAAGGATTAAGCATTCTATTCCATCTGGGAGGAGAGTGGCTTCGTATTTATCTCCAAAGATTCAGAATGAATTCATTTGCCTTTTGGAGAATTACGTCAAAGAGAAAATAGTGGCTGATATCAAGAAAGCAAAGTATTTTGGGATTCTTTTTGACAGCACTCCTGATGTGTCCTACACTGATCAGATGTGTGAAGTGATCAGATACGTCCATATTGAATGTGACAAAATTGAAGTAAAGGAATCATTCTTGGGCTTCTTCCCTTTGCCGGAAAGACTGCTGCTGAGCTCACAGGGGATATCCTGAGACATCTGGAGAGAGATGGACTGGACATAAACCTGTGCCGTGGTCAAGGATATGACAACGCTGCAACTATGGCTGGGATTCATGGTGGTGTTCAGTCAAAGATCAGCGAGATTAATCCCAAGGCTTTGTTTGTGCCTTGTGCAAATCATTGATTATCATTCTCTGAACCTTTGTGGAGTGCACTCATTTGGAAGCGTTTCTTCATGTGTGACTTTTTTTGGAACTTTGGAGAGAGTCTATTCCTTCTTTTCAGTCTCAACTCATCGATGGGAAGTGCTGATGGAGAATGTAGGCATGACAGTCAAAAGACTTTCCCAGACAAGATAGAGTGCTCATTATGAGGCTGTGAAACCAGTGAAGACAAATTTAGAAAAGCTGACCTCAACCCTTGAAGTACTGTACGATCCCAAAGAAAATGTGGACACAAGAGGATCAGCTCAGATTTTGCTGTCTGCTGTATGTAATTTCTCTTTTTTGAGTTACCTTTCTTTCTGGTGTAAAGTCCTGGAAGAAATTAATCTCACACAAAAGTATTTGCAAACAGTTGGAATCAGCCTTGAAAAGTGCATTGTGAAGCTCCAAGCTCTAAAACTGTTTCTTGAAGATCAGCGCAATGAAATTGTGGAGAGGGCCATTCATTATGCAACTACAAAGTGTAAGGAAATGGACATTTCTATGGAGAGAAGAGGGAGAGTAAAGCTCCGAAAAAGGATGCCAGGAGAGATGGCAAAGGATGCTGGTCTCACATTGCCAGATGAAGTAAAAAGGGCTATGTTTGAATGTCTTGATCGCTTTCATCAAGAATTGGAGATTAGTTCTAAGGCAATGGATCAAATTCTGTCAATCTTCGCTGTTATTCAGCCAAACACTTTGGTTGTTGCAACAGAAGAAGAACTTCGGAAGTATATTCCAAATTTCACTCAGATTTTCGGTGAATTCTCTGATGAAGATATCAGTGTGGAAATTGGACGACTTCGGAGGCATTTGGAAGCTGCCAAAATCAGCGTTGAAGAGGCAAAGAAATGGACAGCATTGCAGTTTCTGGAGTTGATTGTGAAATGCGATTTTTGTGAATCTTTGCCAAGCTTGTTACTGTGTTTGAGATTCTTTTTGACTGTCTGTGTGTTTATTGCTTCATGTGAAAGAAGTTTTTCCAAATTGAAATTGATAAAAATTTCTTTCGCTCGACCATGAGTCAGACAAGATTGAGAAATCTGGCTTTACTTTCAATTGAACATGAATATGCAAAGAAGGTGAATTTTGATGAGGTCATTGATCAATTTGCAGAAATTAAGGCTCGAAAGCAGAGGCTGTGAATCCTCTCTATTTACCTTTGAAGTATAGGCTGAACGTTGAGACTGGATTTCCTGTGTTTTTTGTATAAAATAAAATGCAGTATTACCTGTTCACTGAATTTTTAATGTCCTGCATTTTTCTTATTTCCAATTTGCTTATGACAGTACTATACTGTTTAAAAATCTACTTGCAAACATAATATAGTTTTATGTGTTTAAATTTTAAAATTATTTATTGGGGGTGCCAAAGGAAGGATCCGCCCCGGGTGCCAAATACTTTAGGTACGCCCCTGAGTCTTGCAAAAGGATTTTTGGATCTTATGGTTGCTGGTAAATATAATCCAATGGGGTCAAACATTTTGGATAATTCTGAAAGCACTTGTCTTTTTGTGTTGGCATTTGGATTTAAGTTATAACTCTTTGTGCAAAGAGTGTCATTGTGTTCGGAATTCTGTTTTAAAAACCAAAGCATTCCAAGTGTTTTTGTGTAATTGTTTGGTTCAGTGTTCCCATTGTTGTCTTTTGTTATTTGTTCTTTAGGAGAATTAGAAACCCACTCTCTCAGTCCAAAATTTCTTTGCTTCATTATGGGTTGTGACATTTTGTAAATTTCAAGCAATTCCTCTTCAGTTACAGTGGAACCAATAAGCTTATCCTCATAAAAATTTTGTTTTAAAAACTGAACTGTTAAATTCTCTTGAAATAAGTTTAGGTGGTTTTTAATTGTTAAAGCAAGAATACTTGGAGAACAATTTGCTCCAAAAATAATTACTTTAAATCTGTAGGTTTTGAAACCTTTGTTAAAGTCATGTGGATCATTAAACCACAAAAACCTGAGATGATTTTTATCATACTCAAGCTTCAAATTTATACAGAGGAATGCTTTTTCTATGTCACTCTGCACCGCATAATTGTCTAAACGGAAACAAAGGAGAATTTTTGCAAGATCTGAGGCAAGATTTGGGCCTTCCATGAAACAGTCATTTAAACTAACAGAATTTTTATCCTTTAAACTACAGTTGTATACTACTCTTAGTTTAGTTGTGGATGAGTCTTCTCTGTAAACTCCTCTGTGTGTTAAATAATGACAACCTCGTTTTTTAAAGGGTTCATCAGTAACTTCTTCAATGAAGCCCCTTTCTATTTGTTCTTTGAATATGTTGTTGTATTGTTCTAAAAGATTGTCATTTTTAAGTTTTCTGTAATTTTTATACAGATGTGCCTTAGCTACTTTCAAATTGTCCATTATTTCTGGAGAAGGTGTTTTCCAAGGCAGCTCCACATAGTATTGATTGTCTCTGTGCTGTAATGTATCCTTAAATTGTTCTGTCATCACTTGGTCTTCATGTGAAATTGTACTGTCCTTTATGCCAACTGATTCTAATAGTCACAACTGCTGTAACCCTTCATCCAATGTAGAATCATTTTCATTCAAATGATGTGGGATTACGAGTGTTTTTGTTGTTCGAATTCGTCACATAGTCAGAAATTTGTGAATGTGGTGATTTTGTTTTGTGTGAATTTTGTTCGTGTTGTGTTTTCTGTGTCATTAGTGAGATTGTATTTAGTTATGTCACCCAAAGGTGCAATACCTGTGGGAGTTTGTATGGCTATTAGGGTGGTCCATAATTTCACTTTTTTTAAATTTTTATGGTCCAACATATTAATGTTATGGGCATTGGTGCAAGAAACAACATGGTTACCAGTTTTTGGAGTTCCGGTAATATCAGACCCCACCCACCCCCAATTTATATTGCATAGTAAAAAACTGAGTAAAAACATCTTTTAAGCATTTTTTTAAGATTAATCATATTTAATCCTAAATAAAAGCATACATATTGCATATCAATTTATTCAGAAATCAACTTTGCACATTTTGGTGTATAAGTTGATTATTTATTCGTAATACTGTACATAGAAATGTTCTATAACAGCTGATTAAGCCAATATTTTATGTGTTTTCAGATATCCAATGATGTATGTAGTATTTGATGCATTTTTCACTTGGTTGATTCTAATCTTATTTTAAATGAATATCATGGCTACTCCTAAGAAATTAAATATAAAGTTAAGAAAAAGCAGTTATGATCCAATTATTGGTAATCTTAAAGATGAACTGATTCCTACAGGACTATTCCAGCTACCATCCCAATCAGATGCACTTCAGCATTTCTATCATTTAAAAAGAAATGATATGGTTATGAACAATAAAGAAGAGGCTGCAACAGTTGTACTTAATAAAGTTAAAAAATTCTGGGACTTAGCTGGCATTAAAACGCAAGATATTTCCAAAAGCAGAAGACCAAAAGAAAAGATTCTGACTTTAGTTAATGAGTATGAAACACTGAAAAAACACAAAAACAGGAATACTTTCGAAGATAAAAATGATATTTTTTGTAAAAAATTAGATATGCTATTGGATATATCGGCAGCAGATGCTATTGAAACAATAATGAAAGACAGAATGAGAACAAGAAGAAACAAAAGCGAAGATATAAAATTCCTTGAAGATCAAAGAACTATTCAGAATATGTACGTCTCCAGCCTTGCTAAGTCTTATGTAACTCGGACAAAAAGACGAAACCAAAGAATTCGACATGACGTAGAGAGAAAAGAAAAACTCTTAGCAGACATGGATGCAGGACCCAGTGGTGAAAAAATGAATATCCCACCTGATGATGACATTCCTATAGATAATGATGAATCAAGTAATGAATCAAATGATTCCGACTTTCAACCTTCGGCTCAAAGAAATCCTAAAAAAAGAATTCGCATTTTCAATGCACTTAATTCAGCCAGTTCACCTCTATTTCCTAGAGGCGACCACAGAATGTGCCGAGGTTGCTCTGTTACTTCTTGGGGAAAACGTCTCAAACACTGGTGTGAGATGGGCTAAGCCTGGGGCAGTACACTATGCGAGGTGGATGCCATGTGTATTGTATCCAGCAAAGATGTACGCATTCTCTGATCAAGCTGGGTATGATTCAAATATGATAGCAAAACTAGAGAGAATGTGCATATTCAACTGCCTCCACTACGGGGCTCCAATAAACTTTAGCCCCCCCGCCCATGGCCTAAACCATTAGAGGTACAGTAAAACTAAACATACCTTACAAAAGATAATTTAATCCTGCATTTAATGAGAAACAATTAAAACTTGGTGTTCCCGCCATTGGCTTCCAAGACAGCCTGAATTCGCTTTGGGTAGCTTGCCAAAAGTGACGTGAATAGATCTTGATCGTTGCACAAATTTGCTAAAAGAGTTTCAATATGTTGCGTCATTGTATCCTTCGAAAATCGATTTGCTGCAGGTTCTTGAAACAAGAGACACTCAACCTTGTCCTTTATAACTGATCCAATGTGTTCACAGACGTTCAGGTCACGAGAATTTCCTGGCCATTCTTCATTTCCAAAGAAATCGATCTCATGGTTCCGCAACAACTGTTGAGTGGCTAATGCCTTAAAGCAGGGGGCCTTATCATGCAGAAGTGTGACCTGATCGACATCCATAACATTGTTTGGGTTTCTTAGGAAAGGAATGACATGCTGCGATAGAATAATATCACGAAAATACTGTCCATCCCAACTCTGACCATTTGGCTTCAGCACCCACATGAGCTTCTTTGCAGTGAACAAAACAAACACACCAACACAGTCTGGACTTTTTAATAATTCGCGATAATGTTCATTGTCATCGATTTCATCTGGTGTTGTGGCCCACACTCGATCATTTTGGTAGTTAGGCCGACGTGTTACGTAAACAAAAAATTCATCTGAGACAGCTAAATGCATGAAATCATCCACATCCCAATCTTCAAGATAATGGGCAAACCACATTCTGTCATCGATGTTAAGTTGAGTTTTTCTTGGCTTTGGAAGTTCATGCCAAGGCTTTAAACCTTGCCTATGACGGTACAGTCGAATGAACTCACCACTAACGATCTTTCCTCTCAACACTTCGATCTCTCTAGAAAGTTTAGCACAGCTGTTTTTCTGCTTACGCGTACCGCTTTCAATGATGTCCTTTGTTTCCTGAGAGAGTGGTAAATTTGGGCGCCCAGATTTGGTTGTATCCATTTCACATTCATCCAAAGTTATATTCCAATTTCTTTTGACGAAGTCCTCACTTCTTCGCAACCCTTTGGCAACCCATGAACGTGTTATAAAGGTGGCTCCAGCATCACGAACTTCACGAAATGTTATTGCTCGTATGCGATCTATCACATGTTGCCTCTCCGAATCACCAATGAATTGAGAAGCCATTATATTATCACTTTATCAGCTAGAGTAATTTTAATACCTGCAATAAATAAAGAATTTTATATATTTTTATAATCACTAAAAACTATTTCGATATAAGTAAACATGTAAGCTGCAAATGGGGGGGGGCTAAGGTTTTTTGGAACCCCTTATATAAAACCTTCGTTGCTTGCTTCCATCGCCTGTGATGCACCTGTCAACGATTTAAATCTTTTTAATGAACTCATTGAATATAAAAATTATGATCACGATGTAGCATCCAGTGCTCTTAAGGAATTAAATGGTCAGCTATGGTATCTGACTGAGGAACTAGTACCACTTGCTTTGTTTTCCTGGCAAATTTCAGATGCAGAAAAAAGTCTGATTGCAAAGTCAATGAAGAAAGTCTGTCAAATCAACCCGCAACACCCTCCTCTCAAAGGTCAGCCAATCTTCCCTAAGCTAACAAATACAACTAAGCTGTGTCAGTTAGTTGGTAAGGGTTCTTCAATTGTTTTCCAATGCTTGGGTACTAGTGGTGACTGGCTAAATGAACCTGTTACTTCTTGGAAAAATTGCAAATCTTTCCAAGTTATGGAGAACTTTGTCAAAAATATGAAAGTTGTGAATGATCCTGCCGAGAGAGCAATCAAGCTGATTGAAGATTTCAAAGACAGAATTGTTAATGATGAATCACAAAAACAATTTCTGATAAAAGTTATAGAGCAACATCGACGCCTTCTTCCAGACTTCAAGAAAAAATCTTTGGCTGAAATGTATAATTATGTTAAGTGAGCGTTTATTGTGTAATGTTATGCAGAAGTATTTATCTTTTTAATTAAACTTTGGTGTAATTTTTTAATCATTGTAAAAGGAATTCATTTTTGTTTAAAAATAAATGCAAAAAAAAAAACGATGGGGACCTGGAATCAGGTTCGTGCCCACTCGAAATATACTGTAGCTGGCTTGATAAGCTGGTCTAATTTCGAGCCCATCGCCGAGAAGCTGCCTGGGATGATGCTTCAGGGTGGCGGTAACACCCCTAGAATATATAACTAATATTACCGGAACTCCAAAGACTGGTAACCATGTTGTTTCTTGCACCAATGCCCACAACATTAGCCCGTTGGACCATTAAAAATTTTAAAAAGTGAAATTATGGACCACCCTAATGGCTATTCCATCTCCAATTTTAATAATGCCTCTATGGACCAGATGAAGATAGTCAGCCCCCATGAGCATATGTATATCATCAACTACATCTGCATTAAGGGTTTTATCAGCTATGGCTATTCCATCTCCAATTTTAATGATGCCTCTATGGACCGGATGAAGATAGTCAGCCCCCATGAGCATATGTATTATGTATATCATCAACTACATCTGCATTAAGGGTTTTATCAGCTATCGTGTATTTGTTTTGAAGTTGCAGCAAAAGTTTGTTTTAACCCAGCTATTTGTAATTTTTCTTGTTCTACTTTGTCCACAACAACCTTAAGGGTTTCAAATGTTCCATCAAGAGTTAAAGTTACATTTGCAGTTTTAAAACTGGCTTGTACTGGGTTTTTAGTAATAAATGATGAAATAGAGAGATCTTCATTTCCTTGTTGCTTCTGAAGTCCCAATTTTTCTATTAGTTGTTTGGTTACAAATGTTTGTTGTGAGCAGGTATCTAAGAGACCCCTAACCTGTACTATTTGTCCCTTTTTGTTTTCGATTTCCAAGGTTGTGGTTGGTAGAAGAATTTTTGAATTGTGATTAATGCTAGATGAACTGATATGCCCATTCATAGCATTTTGAGTTTGTTTGTTTGTTTTGGTTTGATTTAGGTGTTTGTTCATAATGTTTGTAAGTTTTTTTCCATGTCTGTGTGTGTATTACACATGGGAGTAACATGGTCAAAAGTATTGCAAAACTTACAATTGTATTTCAAATTTGATTTGCAGTTTAACTTATGGTGCCCTGATCCAGTGCATTTTTTGTATAAGTTTAGTTGTTCACGACGTTTTGACCTTGCTGTAAAGTCTGTGTATTTGGGACAATTTGTAAAACTATGTTCACTGCTAAAACAAAATTTGCATGGTATGGGGTTATACTCAAAAGTAGTTACATTAAAGTTTTGTTGAGTAGGGGTCGTTGAGTCTTTCTCTATCACTTTATTTTCTGCAAATTGAGTTTTGCGGTTATATTTGAATGTAACTGGTAAGTGTTGAAATCTTTTGTTAGGGTTTTGGTTTTCTGCATTGTTGGTTTTTTCCTGTGCTGTGTTAAATTTTGGGAGTGTGTAACTTGATTTGTAAAGTGCAAGTTCAGTTGGGAAATTTTCTCTTAGCTTATTAAGGCTAGGGTATATGTCAGTTGTTCTCTGATGAAATATCTCTTTGACTTTAGATGGGAGTTTTTCAAAAACAGCAGCTTGAATGATCCACGTTCTTTCTGTAATGTTTAAATAATTGTTTTTAAGTTGTCCCATGAGACATTCAAACTCACAGTAAAAGTCAAAGAGGTCACCATAGTTGTCTTTTGGGGTTCGCATGTTCATTACTTTAAGAGCCAAATCATGTATAATTTCATCCTTATTCATGTAATTTCTGTTAAGTAATTCTATTGCCACAGAGTAAGAAGTACTTATGGCTGGCAGTGATTCCACTAATCTTAAGGCAAGGCCTTTCAGATAGTTCACTAAATAACTAAATTTATCAACATCTGTAATGTAGTTTTTATTACCATAAGACTATGAAATTTTTCAATAAATGATTGAAATTTCGCTCTGTCACCCTCAAAAGTGGGTACTTCAAGTGTAGGCAATTTTGATTTTACTGTAGTTCATTGCCCTCAGCCACGTTGGGAGAGCTAAGTGAAGCATTTCGGATAGATTCTAAGAAGCTCTTATTTGTGTCTTGTTTTTTGTACTCAAGTTGGTTTTGAATTTCAGAAATATAGGAATTAACTTTTGTAATATAATTATTGTCATATAGGAGAGTAGAATACTCATCATATGTTAATTTAAATGTGTCGTCAATTTCTGTAATTATGTCCTCATCTAGTGTGAGAATTTCTTGTTTGTAACGAGTAATAGAATTTAATGTTGTTTCAAGATCATATCTTGTAGGTTCTTTCTGTTTGTAATCATTGTACAGTTTGGTGATGACACCTTTATGTGCTGATTTTTTTCTCATTAATTTTTTGTAGTTTTGAGATGGTGCCATAGCTCCAAGGTCTGTGTTTTTGTTTTCTTGGTCTGGGTTTTTTACCCTTTTGTCCAAGTCTTCCATAATTGGTGTTAGTGTTAAAGTTCTGAGTTTAATTTTATGATGTTAAAGAGTTTTATGAGCGAGTTAAATTACTGAAATAAGTTTTTTATATAACCTGTGCCACAGATGAATTACAAATTTACAATGTTTTTAGTTAGGATAGGCCTTGAATGTAAAGAGTAAGGCCTACTTTGAGAGGTAGGCCTATTATGTAAGGAGAAGTAAGGTGGGCCTACTAAATATGCCTATTTTGTGGGGCTACTAAGTAGGCTTATGTTGTTGGCCTACTAAGTAGGCTTAGGGTGAAGTTAGGGTTAGGCCTAGTGAGCCTAGTCACTGTTTGTGTTAGTGTAAATTTTAAAGGGGTCAGTTCCCCATATACGGGCCACCATGTGAAAAACTATATATGGCTATGGGTTGACAGCCTGTTACCTCTCATCCGTTGGAAATTTCCAGCAGATTACAGTGGAGAGTTAACGACAAAACCCTACGTTTTTTCTTTAGAGAGTTATGTATATGTAGGTCTTCTAAGGACCTCTTTATGTTTATTTGCCTTCGGTATTTGCGCTGCCTAGTGGTAAACAAAGAAATTACCTCACCTTATTATTTCGTTGGACCTCACTTTTGTTCATAGGGCGCGAAGATCTCTTTCGGTTTATTTGCTATAGGAATTCACGACACTTAAATACCTGAAGGAATAGGCCTATCCTTTTTATTAGGTTTTATATTATGAGGATTTCACTCAGAACTTATAGGAAGGTAACGTACATCTTCTTTGCTTAAAACATCGCTGTAACATTTGCAAAGTTCGTTGACTCTTCTCTTGAAGTAATTTTCATGAGTCAGCAGTGGAAAATTTTGAATACGAAATAATAAATTTTTCTTGTTGTTGGGTGGGCCTAATGCCTCCATAATGGGTTCTATGTATGTATGGCAATTATTTTCATTCCCAATAGGTTATGTCGCCAATCGCGAGGCAATTTTGTAGATATTTAATTCAATTAATTAATAATTTATATTTAATTAAGAAGTAAAGGTACCACATACCATACCATGTTGTAAACATGTATAGTTTTTCCATACATATATATATGTATGTTACACAGCCCGTGCATGGAACAAGGAACTCTTCTGGAAAAATTAAATCCACTATTGTCCGAATAAGTAATGGTAAATGACAAATACTAGTTTTTCTTTTTCATGATGGAAACCCAAAGTAGGCAATGGGTCACTAGCAAAGAGGCCCCAAAATATAGCTTCCATCACCAGCTATCTGCTAAGCAGAGAGGACCCAGCTTTGTAACAGAGTCTAGGGTTTATACAAAACGTCGAAAGTTTTTGTGGGCTTAGGTCTAATCGCGTTTATTTGAAACGGTACCTATTCGACCCATTCGGCGGTAGAGGGTTAAAGTCAGAACCTCAATATACGCAAGAAACTCATTGCATTTATGTTGGATCAAATACATCATAGAAAAAGGGGCTAACTATTGTATTTTAAGCCAAAATCAAAACTAGAAAACCTCAACTAGAAAATCTGAGTGTCCACTTTTGAAGGCACATAACACGTCCGTTTAATGTGTTACAACTCAGAATGGTCCCCCTGAGAAACTTTCATGTTACACACAGACCGTGCATGGAACAAGGAACTCTTCTGGGAACTATAGCATTTGTCATTTACGATTACTTATTCGGACTATAGTGGATTTAATTTTCTCAGAAGAGTTCCTTGTTCCATACACAATCTGTGTAACATAAAAGTTTCTCAGGGGACCATTCTGAGTTGTAACACACACACACACACACACACACACACACACACACACACACACACACACACACACACATATATATATATATATATATATATATACAGTGCGCCCGCGATCTTCGCCACCAGATATAGCGCCAACCCCAGTTGTCGCCATATTTCGCCAATGATCCGATTTCCGACCATATGAAATTACCCCGATGCATCGCCACCCCGCTGTCCGCCATCCGCCAACCTAATTCATTCCTGAAAGATCATTCGAGCGTATGAAAATCCCCCGCTTTTACCGCCAAAACCATTTGAACAGAAATATTGTCTGCAGGCAATGTCTGACGTGACGTAGATTACATATTCGCGAAGGTTTAGTTTGTTTCATGATGATACCACTGTTCAAATATTTACTCTGCGGGAAAAACGTATACCGTTGCGGGGAATAGAGTTCGATAAAATTCATATTATAAAAATATGTATTATAAAAAATTTCTTATTATCAAAGGAAAAGGATGTGTTTGAAGCTTAAACGATGGAGAGAAGAAATTGTTAGCAGCAATTTGGGACAATCATCAATAACTGAATATTTTGGGAAAATGTAATTTTTTTGTATATTTGTAAAAAATTAACTTATATTGAAATATCTGAAATCTGACTAAAATTAATATGTACATTAACACAAGTCTTTCACTGGTTTCATTTTATTTACATACAATAAACAAGTATGTATTTATCTCATGTGCATACATGTATAGCATATACTAGGGGCACTCAGTATATTTTTCTCCACCTTTTTTTCATAGCTAAATAATAGGCCATGGGGTTGAAATGTCTTTTGGGCAGTAAGTTTGAACTTTCTGCGCTTCACATAACCGAATTTTTCCAGTTTCAACCTCCCCTCCTTGTACCGTGTGACCACAAAAACTGTCCCTGTTTTTAATCGCTTATTACTCAGTCATTATTGCAGCTTCACAAATGAAATAAAAAGCATTCGAAAGAGAACATTTTAAAGTTTTAATTTATTCTACATGTGTTCAAAGTGACGTCCCTGGACATTCTTACATTTCACACAACGGGAAAGGAAGTTATTTATTACATTTTCCAAAACGCTGCATTCAATGGACTGTACACTCTCTACCACCGCTTGCTTTAATTCTTCGATAGAGGATGGCTCTTGCCTGAATACTTTGTCCTTGACAAATCCCCAGAGAAAAAAGTCCATAGGTGATAGATCGGGAGATCTTGCGGGCCAGGGAAACTGCGAGCGATGAAAAATGAATCTTTGTTCAAAAAATCTTGTTAAACATTCCAGTGATTGCCTAGTTGTGTGGGCTGTTGCTCCGTCTTGCTGAAACCACTTGTTACTGCAGTTTTCTTGTTCAAAAACAGTGTTCAGCATTTCTACATATCTTTCTGAAGTTACTGAAAGCGGTCTCCTTGTCTCTGGGTCTCAAAAAAGTAAGGACCATAAACCTTGCTGCTACTCAAACCACACCAGACAGTAACTTTTGGTGAATGCAGAGGTTTCTCCAAGTGTATATTTGGCTTGTTTTGTGACCAACACCGGTAATTCTGTCTGTTGATGAACCCATTGAGATAGATGTGGCATTCATCACTGAATATTATGTCACTTAATCTTATCTGGTTTTGTTCAATTATTGTTTCAATGCGTTCACAAAACATCAAACGACGCTGGTAATCTTGTTCGCTAAGCTGTTGCAAACACATAATTTTGAATGACTTCATTCTCAAATCCAACGTGATTATTTTCCGAATGCTCTCCCGTTTAATTCCTGTCGCAGCTGATAGTCGTCTCACAGATTTCTTGTTGTCCGTTTCAAGCTGATTTGCGACTGAATCAATGTTTTCAGCGGTTCGCACACCTTTGCTGCGCCCAGAGTTGCCTTTATGCATGTTCTTGATTGAGCCGTGATGTTTCCATTTTGCGAAAATCCTGCGAATCGTTTTAGGATCTATGGTCCTTTGCTGACCATATTGTCGTCTGAAAGACCGTTGGGTGGCAACTACCGAGCCATGTTTGATCATCTCTTCTGCGATGAAAACACGTTGCATGTCCGACAAATAACCCATGATTGTGGTGGATAAAACTGTCATTTTTCTATAAGTACTGATTTCGTATCCAGGATATCGAAAAAATTAAATAAAACTTTTAAATATTCTTTTTCGAAAGCATTTTATTTCATTTGTGAAGCTGCAATAATGACTGAGTAATAAGCGATTAAAAACAGGGACAATTTTTGTGGTCACACGACAAATAACCCATGATTGTGGTGGATAAAACTCATTTTTTTATAAGTACTGATTTCGTATCCAGGATATCGAAAAAATTAAATAAAACTTTAAAATGTTCTCTTTGGAATGCTTTTTATTTCATTTGTGAAGCTGCAACAATGACTGAGTAATAAGCGATTAAAAACAGGGACAATTTTTGTGGTCTCACGGTATAAAAACGCTTTTAAACGCCCGTGTATAAAACCGATGCTGAACGCAGTTTAGAAAATGGCGTCTCACAGTGATGTGCGTCGTAAACAGAGCGCTTTTATCGAGTTCTTAACCGCAGAGAAGGAAACAGTTGGAAATATTCACAAACTTCTACAAAACGTTTCCGGAGATGCTGTTGTTGATCGAAACACAGTTGGACGCTGGTTTAAACGTGTGAGATCATTGGAGAGAGGGAAAGCCAGCCTCGATGATGAGCCACGCAGCGGTCGCCCGGCATTGGCTGTTACATCTCACACTGTGCAACGTGCTAACAGCATCATTCGATCAAATCGGCGCGTCACATACAAGAAGCTATCACTGGGAATTAGTGAAGGAAGTGTGAATACGATAATTCAGCAACTGGGATACTCAAAAGTGTGTTTACGGTTTCTTCCTCGCGAACTGCCTGAAAATCACAAAGCCCAAAGAAAAGAAATTGCTTCTAAGTTGTTGGTTCGATACGAGACAGAAGGCGATGACTGCCTTTCACGAATTGTGACTCGGGATGAGACTTCGGTACACCCCTTTGAACCTGAAATAAAACGCCAATCCATGGAGTAGCAACACGCAGACTCCCCACACAAGAAAAAGTTCAAAATGGCTCCCTCTGCAGGAAAGGTTATGGCCACCATCTTCTGGGACATGAAAGGGGTGATTCTGGTGTACATTATGAAGAAAGGACAAACAATCAACTCAGAGGCATATATTGCTACCCTACAAAGACTCCAGAGACGTATAAAGCGAGTTCGACGGGAGAGAAAACTAGAAGACGTCCTTCTTTTACACGATAACGCAAGACTACACAACAGTTTGCAAACAAAAGAGGCTATCACAAAAAGGCGCTTGACTGTGTTACCCCACCCTCCATACAGCCCGGATCTGGCACCTTCAGACTTCCATTTGTTTGGGGCAATGAAGGATGCTATTCGTGGAAGAAAGTTTCAGAATGACGATGAGGTTGTTGAGGAGGTTAAAAATAAGAGGTGGCTTCAGCGGAACCGAGCGGACTTTTACCAGCAAGGAATAAAGGCCCTTGTTTCGAGGTGGAGGAAAGCCGTAGAAAAGGATGGAGGCTGTGGAAAAATAAAAACTTGTAAAAATGGTATGTAACTACTTGTGTACAAAATGTCTGGAACTTAGGAGGAAACTTGGAAAGAAAAAAAAAGGTGGGGCAAAATATATTCAGTGGCCCTCGTACAATGTATGAACTCCCATATAATACCAATCCCCATATAACGCCAACATGACTTTGGTACTAGAGGTGGCGCTATAAAAAGGGGGCACTGTATATATATACACACACAGTATATATATATATATGGAATATCACGCATAAACACGCATGATTTTGCATTATGGAAAATTACTCCCACCAGTATTCGAACCCAAAACCTCTTGAGTAGAAAGTAAAGGCACTGACCATTACGATACGATAAGATAAAGGTTAGTACAACCTGGCGCATATTTCAACACCCAAAAGAACACATAACGCTCTCATGATACGCATGTATCCTATTTCTTGGAGCATACCATACATATGTAGGAGGGAATTCTGTATACGAAAGGCTGAGAGAATTAATACTTGTATTCATATCTTATGCCGAATCCGAAATTGGATTTGTAAAATGAATATTGTAGTATAGCATTCCGTTTAGGCATTTAAATTTGCTTCACTTAATAACTTAGTTACATGAAATATATATATATATATATATATATATATATATATGTTAAACACAGACCGTGCATGGAACAAGGAACTCTTCTGGGAAAATTAAATCCACTATAGTCCGAATAAGTAATGGTAAATGACAAATACCATAGTTTTTTTCCTTTTTCATGATTTTAGCCCGACGTGGGCAACGGGTCTCTCGCAAAGGAAAAAAACTATGGTATTTGTCATTTACCATTACTTATTCGGACTATAGTGGATTTAATTTTCCCAGAAGAGTTCCTTGTTCCATGCACGGTCTGTGTTTAACATATAATGTTCTCAGGGAACCATTCTGAGTTTGTGTATATATATAATATATATATATATATATATATATAATTAAACTCGTGAAATGAATGATTGATGCAATGTAATGATGCAATGATGCAATAATTTCTCTTTTTTCTTTTTCCTTGTGGATTGCATCATATATATATATATATATATATGAATAGAAACGACATAAGTGTTAAGGAACGTTTCTGCACACGAGGAGGAGAGATAACGAATAATGAAAAATGAGGCGAACCGCCCGGGAATCGAACCCAGGGCCTTCCAATTGCCGGTTGGATGCTCTACCATTGCAGTTATATGCATATATATATATATATATATATATATATATATATATATATATATAATGTTATAATGTTTCAGACCAACAAAGACCCTAGGATCCACTCATGGCTGGTCTACCTAACTGTGTTCGCGAGAAAGGCCACTATCAATTTTGTAATTAATAACGTTATCAATATTACAATAATACATGTGTGCCTAATGTTAGTGTTTAACGTAAATGAACTTTACAGACGTAAAGTATAAAATTTACAAGGAAAGTTAAAATACTAGATCATATTAAAAATTATACAGTTAAAATATAAAATTATTATCAGAAAATAGATATAGATAAAATGATAGAGTGCAGTTTAATAAAAAAAATAGGAAGCAAATTAATAATTGAAATAGCCTACCAGGAACATTTCTAAGACTAAGGGTAAATTCTATCCAGTGTTAGTGCGAAACGATTTTATGGGTAGTTTGAGTAACTGACTGTAAACAGTCGAAGTAGAGGTACAGTTGGAGTCTTTCACCTCGCCCGGTGGAGCAGCCATAAAGGCGATGTCTTTTGCAAAAGCTTCCGACCGAAAATCCTCGAAGTAGAGGTTGGTATATGAATGGGCAAAATTCGTTGGTCGTAGCAATCAGTAAATCAGAAGGGGGAGAGGCGAATAATCAGTGTTGAGAATGCGTTTCAGGTTTTAATGTAAAGATATCTGAAAAAGGAGAAGCGAGTATAGATTAGATACAGTGGTTCCCAACCTTTTTCAAGCGACAGCCCACTAGAGCTGATTCGAATAACTCATGGCCCACCTCCCATGTTGCTAAGCTAGTATCATATTTATATAAGGGTTACTAAGCAAATTTTTGTAATTAACATTTATTAACATGATGCTAAAAGACAAGCAAGTGGGCCACGGCCCACCGGTTGGGAACCAGTGAGTAGTATGCCCGAAAACGAGGAGAGTGCAAAGCAATTGCAATGTTGATCAAATGTTGCAATGTGCCAACCTCCCCCAGGGAGCAAAGAGGGAGAAACCCCCAGCAAGCTGGGGGAGGCCACCTAACCTAAGAGAAAGAGAGAGAGAGAGAGAGAGAGAGAGAGAGAGAGAGAGAGAGAGAGAGAGACTATCCTACGTCTGGCGCAGCCAGACGCTTAATAAGATTTCATCCCAGCATCACTTGGCTTAGATCTCGAAATCCGCCAGTTGGCTTAATCTGGCTTAGAAGGCAGGTGTATGTGTATATATATTAATTAACTTTTCAGTTGCCAGATTACGCTATTTATTTGGAGGTATTCTTGACAGTTGGCTTAGAAATCCGTCAGTCGGCTTTGAAGGCGTAACCAGTCATTTGGCATAAATATATATATATTCCCATCTCTCCAGTTATTCCTTAATATCGTTTATATATCATATATACACAACCAAAAGAATTAAATAAAGCACCATTACATCATTCTGTTATTTAGACGAGTTAAGAGAAATAATTCATGAAATATATAGGAAAGAAATATACATTCAAAAATAATATACAGCAAAAATACACACATTAAACGAAGGATATATATATATATATATATATATATATATACAGTCTTAAATAATAATATTAGTACAGGAGAAATCTATATTCATATTTGATATATGTATGATCAAATACACACATATATATATATATATATATATATATATATATATATATATATATATATGATACACACAGAGTGTGCATGGAACAAGGAACTCTTCTAGGAAAATCCCTCACCAGCTATCTGCAGAGCAGATAGGATCCAGCTTTGGGACAGGATCTAGGGTTTAAAGCAGCCTAGCCCAGCTACATTTAGAACCTCAATATAAGCAAAAGACTCGCTGCCTTCACGTCAGATTGAATACATCAAAGAAAAAGGGGTAACTATTATATTTTTAGCCAAAAACGAAAACTTAAACCTCAACTGGCAGAATTGAGCGTCCACTTTTCAAGGCACATAACATGTCCGTTTCATGATGGGAATGAACTCAGAATGGTTCCCTGAGGTTTACCATTACCATTACCATTACCGTTTACCATTACCATTTACCATTACTTATTCGGACTACAGTGGATGTAATTTTATATATATAAACACGAAAACTTATATAAAATAAAAAATAATAATAGTACAGTGTAAAACTATATACCCATTTAATATATGTAAGAGCAAATACATACTTATATAAACTTAAAATGATATACAACAAAATATATACACATTAGGTTCTACTGCGCTTAACTAAAATACTAAACTCGCACGTGATCGAATCTACAGTTACATCATTGTTGCTTTGTACTATGCAATAAATAAGATGTAACATTATTTCACCACTCAAGATGTGCGGGAGCCTATACTCAATGTAAAGGGCCTTCAATTCGTTCAATACTATTTTTGTACCCACTTTACAATTGGTTGGCAAATTATCTTTAAAGACGGACGGAATACAATCAAAAACACGCATAAAGAGGGCGTCGTTAGTCATAACATCATTATTAAATTCAAGTTTATAAACACTCCTTTCCAATTGAGGTTTTTTCTTACCGATCCGAGCTTTTCAATAGTGAACTCTTCTTCACTAATCTGTTCTCTTCTTGTACCTACACCTGCAGGTATTTTATAACGATCCTCACCCCACTTCTCAACTATTACGAAGACTCGATTCATCTCCTCAACACTGAAATAAACAACATTACGTTTACCAGAGTTTGTTTGTCTACAAGTCGTTTCAAGTACATAGTTAATGGCACTGGTTTTACGTCTGAACACACGCAATGACTTCGTTACAGACACGTCGTATACGGCATTGAGAATGCTACTCAAAGGAAGCTCCATCTTTTTCTATTGTGAGAGTGCCTGTCCAGTCGGGTCAAGCTCAGATGAATTTGAGCAACCAGTGTGCGGTTTGGCTCGGAGACAGGTGTGGAGGAGTGAGTCATACCAAGCGTTAATGTTTCGTGTACGAGTTTGTTCCAGCATGAAAGAATCATGCGAGTACTTGTACCCATTATACCGGGCAATCAGAATTTTTCTGATACATGGAGCAATATTGGTTTTAATGTTTTATCGGAATGCGCACTAGACATTTTTGTTCATTTCCATAAACTAAACATTTTATTAACAATCCGGGGCACTATTTGAGAGAAAGATGTGCCCGTATTTATTCTTTTTGTTTAACAATCGATACTCGTCTCTAAATTCTATTAAAAACTCTCACAGGCCTTTAGCCACAACCTCACTGCGATATATATGAATGTAGTGGTAAAGTATTTTACACTACCCATTATGACGAGATTTACATTCTCAGCCGCAGGGTACGCGTAGTCGGTATGATGCAGCATGACATAATACCGCTTGTCATACCACTCATCAACAAGACTCACTACTCATACCCGTTGCTTCTCTTCTGCACGCGTTTTTTCTTTCACTTCACGGTATATGTACCCTTTTATACAGTTTAGCCCTACAACGTAGTCCATTACATCGTTTATGCAGCGAAATCCTGCAATGATCTCGCCAGAATATCCATTATTTGAACATCTTGTTCCTCAAGCTTCGCACGGTTGAATGTAGCCTTAAAAGTCTCAAAGGAGGGAGGGCGAGGCCGACTTTCAGTATTTACCACATCTTCCGACTTTACCAAATACCACTTCATAAACGCCGCATATGCAATATCAAAGGTCGCCACCACTATTTTTCGTCTACGTGAGAATTCTTCAAATATACGTCTGAGATCCAGGGTTTGCAGTGGCCAACTGAGCAAGCAGGGGTAGAGATATGCCCAGGTAGTAGCAGGAGTCACGTGACCTTTTGATTGATCATACAGTGGGCGAGGCTTAGGACATTTTCCTGTACATACACACACACACACACACACACAAAGGAGAAAATGAAACTCTAATTGGAACATGACTTATTTAATAAACATATTCAAATATGAGTAATAAGTAAAATAAACATATCGTCAACAATAGACATATATATATATATAACTTGGTTGAATGGTTTGTTCTTAGGGAAGCGTAGCTTAGCGAGGAATAGGAGGACGAAAAGATGGTACATGTTTATTAACAGACGTTTCGGAAAAATTCAATTTCCATCATCAGTGCTAAAAAGTTTAAAAACAAATAGAAATAAATAAGTATAATAAATAAAAACGAACAATAAATTAAAATGGCGCAACAATTAGCGAGAATTAATAGTAAGTTACAATATATTAGATAAAAAGATTAAAAATTAAATGATGCAAAGTATAAAAGTATGGACAATAAGTAAAATATAAAACGGTTTAGGTAAAACAGAATTGAAGGGTTTCTTACCAGATTGTTAATGTAATGGGAGACTAATTATACAGAAGATTGGGAATGGTTGCCTCTTGAAAGAATTCCATATTCGGAAGATGGAGCCGTGCGGAGTGATGGTGGATTTCTTTTGAGAGTTTATTTTGCAATGTTTAAATTGAAAGCGGAACTGTAATCGTTGAGGGTTGGCTGGATACTGAGGATATAAAGGGACTCAAGTATGCGGAGGTCGATTAGTTGGTTGGCTGAATTAATGATTTTGAAGTGGGAGGAAAGTAACGGGTGGTTGTGGAGGTGGCAGTGATCCCTTATTGCTGATTTGGAGGGTTTGTTCAAGGGCTGTGAAGTTCTTGTAGAAATCCCACGATGCTCGTCCACTCTTGTTTGATATTGGCTTTGCAGCGAACACAATTAAAAGCGTAGATAGTGGACGAAGCAAGTGGCTGGGGTGTATTATAGGTGCCAGGCACCTGGTAACGTTTCTTATAGGTGTTACGACACACCTTTGTGCCCATAAGTTCCTTCACGCGCCCCAGTTTCTGTGCACGAAAATTGTGGGTCCCTACAATCAGTTGGGGTGGTTAGTCACCCTCATCTTCTAAGCACACTAGCTCCTTCAACGAATCAAAGTTAGCGACCCGTCGGTTCGCCAGGTTAAGCGTGAGGCCTTTCGCCTTCACGATATATTTCAGCTCTTGCCCCACCCTCACCCGTACCCCATAAGTTTTTGGCCTTGTTGATACAAAGGAGTCAGCGTATGCACCATCACCATACTCATCCTTGATCTCGTCAGTCAACTCTTCGAGGAATTCACCAATAGGCGGCATGTATTCACCCTCCCTCTCTGTGAATATTACGCTATCTGTGTCAGCGTACAGCACCCTCCGCCCAAGAGAGTGCAGTAGTCCCCAGAGCTTGATGCGTGCGTATGCCGTTGTGAAGCTGGCTACAGGTATGTTTGTAACACGTGAAGTATCTGTGGCCAATTCGGTGATGTTGTACTTTGTTATGTACGTGTTACCAATATTCAAGATCTCCATGACCTCTTTATCGGGGGCATTGGCATAATCCCACACCTCGTTATAACTTTGGGCCAAATGAACGTTCCCCTTACCTGTATTTTGTGCAAACATGCTCCAAAGACTATTTAGGCACAACTTTGCAGTAATGCGCTTGTCAGGGTTCTTAACAATTTGGGCCCGGTCAAGTTGTATCCCTTCACGGTCACGGTAGCGCTGAATATACGCCGATTTTTCACCCTCGCTCTCAACCCCTCGCGGGTAGCCTGATACTTCTACTTTATCCTTCAAAAAAGTATTTATATACGGCGTCAAAAGGTTGGGTAGCTTCTGAAACCTCCACATCTCATATATCTTCAATATCTGATCTTCCGTTGGTTGGTTTTGTGATTACAGGACCCATTGTTCTCCTCTGCGCACTTCACGCACAGGGGAAACATGAGCTTGTGATCTATGATGACGGGAAAGATCGGCATCCATAAATCGCGAGGGGGGAGCACGTCTACGAAAGAAGGTCCGAAATAGTACTTGCTCAAATTTGTTGAGAACACCTCGATGATGGGCAGGTCAGGTCCCACCAGTTTTTCAGGTGCACCTACGGGGTGCAGATTGTTCTTCGTCACGTAGGGATATAAAGAACAGAAGTCGTAGTAATGGAGTTTCACGCCCTCTGTAGGCGGAAAGTATAGCTTGACTGGGTTTGTACGTCCTCCGAACAAGCTATCACCGCATTTGAGAGGATCCAACACCATTGAGCGTTTGATCGTGTTTATTTTTTCACGGTACTGTCAATCTGTTTATATCCGTGCATCATACTCATGCTCCCACAAGATCTTGTAAGTAAACTGGGTGCCTATAAGCTGATCGCGGGTGCGGGTCCATGCAAGACTGTCGTGTGGAGATCTACCGTGAATATCTCCTACGATTCCACACTCAGAACGTAGGCATCCATACCACCAGTAACCGTTAAAGGAGTACACAGTCTTCTCACCAATGGCACGGTTTTCGCTTAGACCGTCAATCCAAAAAACACGACCATGACCTTAATGGTTACTTCTCCCGTGTTACGGGCGTGTTTTATGTATACTCCGGTCTGTTGCTCTATGTGTATGAGCCGGTAAATAGGCTTGTGTCCATAACTGCGAGGGTTGTTTCTGTGAATGACGGTTAAGGTGTCTTTGGTCATGAAATTATTCTTGAACACAGTAAAGCACAATGATGCGATTGTGGTTGCGACTTGCAGCGGATCGCAGTTGAAACGGTCTATGTACATCCTTCTAAAGGGCTGGAAACATACTCTATACACGCGCACATCATTCATGCAATAACTCTAACATTCATCAGCTATATTGCAAGGATTAGCTTCACTAAAACTGTTGTAGTAGCGGTCAAAATCCTCACGCTCACTATCACTCATGTTGGTGTAGTTAAAGTATTGTTTGGAAGGAGGTAGACCTTCGTAATTTAAAAAAAATTCAAAATTTTCCAGGTTTTTTAGCGTTTCTGCTGACTCATGATCTGCATGCATACCGTAGCATCGTAAGGGTTAAAGTGAGGCTAGTGAGGAAAGTGTAAGGGAAATACCCTTTTGAAACTTTGGCGGCTACACCCATCACTTTGGGTAGCTTGTCTAGTTTACAAGGTGTGAATAATAAAGTGTCTTTAAACTGAACATTACCTCTTATCTGCATTTGTATAAGTTTGTTTCCCCTTTTCAAGGAGTCGCTTGTAAATATCTCCGATGACTCGTGTTCAAGCAGTTCCTTATAAAGGAACTGTGTGGCAAATTTTGCCAAGTTATGGCAAGAATATACAGTCATTTTTTTGAAGTAGTCCGCTAACTTCACAATATAGGATACAAAGAGTTTCACAGGGCTGTCGTGTGCATTCGTTTTAAAAACGTTTGTCCGTTTACCACATTTGTGAAAGTCATCACACTCGACTTCCATGCACTCATCGCAGATAGTCTGGCTTACAAGTAGATGTGGGATAACCTCTTTGGTTTCAGGGTTTGTGTAAGTTTTTATATCGTAGTACACAGTTACACAGGGTTTATTTTTAGGCTTAACATCTTTCATATAACCATACATGCTTTACTCCGTCCGCCTTATATTTTTCATGACATGTAGAACAGTGAATTTCATCGCATTATGCTCAAACTTTCCCCAAAATCCATCATATGAAACATACCACATTCACAGATTCACATTTTCCTGCAAGTGCCAGTTGACTTATGGAGCTCAAAGCATTTATTATTGAAAAATGTACGTCTACACACTTTACGTTCCCTCTTCTCAGCTTCAACTACACGACTTTCACATTTGGAGCTTTTACACTGCATACATACCATGTGGCATTCCTTACAATGTTTCACTATATCATCCGCAAACTCGAGACATCCCTTACACAAATCATGATGCCTTCCATATTTTCGACTTTTATCATAACTTCCGTAAAGAACCCTTATATTACGGATGGGGAGATACGTTGTTCCTGACAATCCTAAAATAAGTAGAGGTCTTGTAGGATCTCGCACAGAGCTTTTAAAAACACACACAGTCCTACGATGATCATCCATTCCAAATACAACTATACGAACATTCATTTCCTGATCTACCCTTCTCAGCTCTTCAGGACCCATATTATACTCAACTCAAGCTTGCAATCTGAAGCCACTTTACGGGCACGCTGCACAACCGTAGGCAACCAAATTTTTTGCGTCCATGTATTTAGCACAGAGAACATATGAGCTAAGACCAGAGGGTGTCCCATAAGTCCGGCATCATAGGAAAAATAATAAAAAAAGGCAAAACAAAATCTTTTATTTACAGAACGTGCTCAATATGTCCACCAGTGTTTTCAATACACAAATTCAGACGTGATACCCAGTCAGCAAGCACACGGTGAATGATGTCAGGAGTAATGGTGTTACATGCCACAATAATGCGCTGCCGCAAATGTTCAACACTCCTTATTTTCTCTGCGTATACCAGCGCTTTCAAGTGGCCCCAGAGATAAAAATCTAGTGGCGTGAGATCCGGGCTTCTAGCTGGCCATTCTACAGGCCCTCGACGTCCTATCCAATGACCATGGAATTGTTGGTACAGGTATTCCCTTACTTGGGTGCTGTAATGTGCAGGAGCGCCGTCTTGCTGGAACCATGTTGGGAAATTTCCTTCTTCGTTCAAGACACTGGGAAATGCTTCTTCCTTGAGCATACGTAGGTAGGTGCCTCCAGTGACATGTTCATCGAAAAAGAGGGGGCCTATGATGCGATCCTTCCAAATGCCACACCATACCATCACCCGAGATACACCTTGTTCCTTTGAAGAGGTATACCAGTGAGGGTTGTTTTGAGACCAGTAGCGGGTGTTCTGTCGATTTACCTCACCATTTCCATGAAAAACAGCCTCGTCACTGAACAGAATGGTGGACGGGAAATTGGCATCCCGAAGAGAAAAATATGAATTATGGTTTGTAGAAATATAAAAATATGAATTTCTCCTATGATGCCGGACTTATGGGACACCCTCTATTGCTATAAAGCCGCAACTACGATCACCGTTTATATGGTTCCGGTAAATAGCCTGAGAATTGAAGTTAAGAGTATAAGGTGTGACACTATGACCCGCAACCCGGAATACTTTGTCAATATCTACAGTGAAGTTGTACATATTGAAGGCTGTATTATTTTGACAGGCCTACATTATACCCCAAGATATATTCTATATCTACATCGGCCAAGCGTCTGAATGGTATTACTACCCAAAAATCATCTACATCCCCGTCAACTCACCCGAACCAGAAGGATAACCTCGTCCTGAATTCAAGTTCGTCGCTGTTTTGAAGGGCAAACTTCACAATACGTTCAAATACGCGTCGCAGTCCGTGTTCAACACCGTTGCTATACAGGGTTCCAGGGTCAACCCTGACTATATACCGATTTCTAGTCAGATCCGGGGTGGGGTTAGTGGTGCGCCCCAATTCGAATGTTATACCTTCCTCTACAGCACGAGAAGCTGAGCTGCTGATGTGAAAGATGTACCCGGAATTGAACAGTAATAAAGGGGTACAACTTTAATTCAGGAGGGAGCTAGTGTGGGGGTTGTGTCGTAAGACGTATAGGGTTCGGACTATATTACTGGGGGTATAGCAACCGGTGCACTCTTGGTACGTTTTATACCTGACGTGGAAAGTTCTTCCTCATCGTGCCTCCGATTTCAACTGCCGCGTGGTGGAGTTACAGGTGTCGCTGGTGAGGGTTCATCAGCGGGGATGGAGTCTGTAACCACAACTACACTGTCATTGGGGTCGTCTATAATATCGATGATGGGGACATGATGCTGTGCCTCGTCATCATTCACGGTTCTGTGGAAGAAGAAGAAAAACAAGATTGTAGAATATAAGGAACTTCACTTAAATTTTTATTATATTTTGTAAATGTTCCACTTACGGGTGTGACGTGTTGAGATGGAATCTGTAGAAAAATTCAGGTTCACGAGCCCATCCACGTGTATTATATCTGACCCTACAGGATGTGGTAAAACTGTGTTTATGCATAAAATTATTAAAGATAAGGGAGAGATGTTTTCCAAATTTGTGCATAAATTCATATGGTGCTATTCGACGTACCAGTCAGTGTTCAACGAGTACCAAGATGATATTTTGTTTCACAAAGGCGTATCTGACGTTAATTCGTTAAAGGGAATGAACATACAGTCATTGTAATTGATGATCTCATGTTGGAAATGGATAAAACGTTTGCCGAGACAATTACAGTGTTCTCCCACCATCTTAACGTAAGTGTATTCTTCATCAATCAGAATCTATTTTTCAAAAATAGATACATACGCGATGTGTCGTTAAATAAAATACATAATATCTAGTCTCATTCGCGCAACGTAGAGATGTGTCACAAATTTGGGTATTAGCCAAGCAAATATTTCCGAATCAGCGTAAGGAATTTTTGGAAGTTTATAAAGAAGTTACAAGTCCACGTTACGGATATTTGCTTTGTGACCTTCACTCGTGAAACACGCTTAGGGTGCTTCTAAGAACAAATAGATTCCCAAACGAGCCTGAAACGGTGTATATTCGTGAATGACATAAGCTAAAGAAATACCGTGAATTAATAAAAATCTATTATCGATTGCCCCGGGCATTGCAGCAGATGTTTGTTAAAAATATCGACTCGGACTTTTTAAAATGCATCTGTGAAATCTGTCTTAATGTTATAAAAGTAATGTACCAATGAAACCCCCTCAGAAGGCTCGCCTACGTCGTTACAAGAACATAATACGTACGCTCGCTCGTAAAAGTCAAATGTGGGAAAGAAAAAGCGAATTATTGTACAAAGAGGGGGGTCATTCCTCCCCATCTTATTTTCAGTTTTGGGACCTTTACTGACTAGATTAATATAATGAAGAAAGTGGTAGTGATCCCGCACGAGGTGTATGCTTCACTGCAAAGTTCAAAGAGTCCAGACACGCTGCTAGAACCCCGTAAAAGCAGGCTTAAAAGAATGGAAAGTGAATTTATAGACCTATTAAACAGTGAAAATTTACCTGAGTAAAGGATCTTATACCAAGAGGCTCTGCAGAAATTTCTTAATGAATACGAAGATTATAAGAATCCGACAGAGATCCCTGTGGTTATTAGACACAGCGCGAGCAACGATGAGCATGGCGACATAGGACCTGGGGCCGACGTTAAAGATGACCAACCAAAGAATAACGGTGCGCCCCCAAAACATATCGAACATGTACTAAAAAGCAGTCTCCACCATACATTGAGGAATAAAGGCTTGTCTTTATAATCTATTGAGTGAGGACCCCATCATAGCGTGGACCGATACCGGCGAGGTCATTGTTGAAGGAAAAGGGTACAGGGATCGAATATCGTTGATATTGTCCATGATCTGGTGAGAAAGTGGGACAGGCCCTCACCATTACGATGGAAGCATATTAAAGCAAGACTACAGCAAATAAATGTACCCAAAACATTGATAAGAAATCTGAATAGGTTAAAAGACTTGGAGCAAGACTCGCATGTGCCACAACTGAGTACGCCCTCACCCCCAACGGTAGCATCTCTGAAGAGGAGAAAGAAGAGACCAAACAACAACGGCAAACCCTATCCCCGTGTCTCTAAACTACGCAAATGGCTAATATATTAAGAAAACGCTATTATGACATTTCTAACCCAGCCTCCTATGGCGGTGTTGATAGACTGTACACTGTACAGAGGTGTTTACAATGATGGAGTAGGGAAAAAAGATGTTGAGAGGTTTTTGCGGGAGCAGGATGCTGATACACTTCATAAACAGGCGAGAAAAAGGTTTAAAACAGCCAAGACAACAGCGATTTCAATTGACTCTATTTGGCAAGTAGATTTAACAGACATGCAAAGTTATTCAGTATATAATGATGGCTACCGTTACATCCTATTCATAATCGATGTATTCTCTAAATATCTGTGGCTAATTCCTCTGAAAAATAAATCACCTGAAACAGTTGTTAAAGCTACCAAAACGCTACTGTTGAAAGAAAACAGGGTTCCAGGCTATTTTTGTACGGATATGGGGAAAGAATTTATAGGCCAAACTTTTCAGAACATGTTGGCAGTGTTTAATATCAGTTACTACACTAGCAATTGTATACATAAAGCCTCTTTAGCTGAAAGAGTTCAACGTACCATAAAGGAACGCATGCATCGCTATTTTACCCATATAAACACATGCAGCTATATAAACATTCTGGAATCATTGGCATCATCATACAACCGTTCACACCATGGCGCGATTGGGACAACACCTAACGAGGTTTTAGAAAGAGGTACACGCACAGAGCGTGAGGTGAGAAGAGATATTCGTAGAGCACCGCCACACTCTACACGTTTCAACATCAATGATTATGTAAGGCTATCGCGCTCGGGAAATAAATTCGCGAAGGGATTTAAGCAAGGATGGACACGTAAGATTTTTAAAGTTAGGACTATGAGACCTAAACGTGAGATAATGCTGTATTACGTTGAAGATTTGAATGGGGAAGAAATCGCAGGAGGCTTTTACCGCGAGGAGTTGCAGAAAGTGACATTTAATTTAGGAAAAGATGTGTTTAAAATTGAAAAAATTTTAGGCAGCAAAGGTTCAGGAAAGAGAAAAATGTACCTGATGAAATGGCTAGAGTACCCAGAAAGCTTCAATACCTATATAAAAGCTGCTGTAATCATGAAACTTAAATAGTATGCAACATGGCGCTTAACCACTTCTATGTCACACTCCCGTCCTCTTCTCTGTCTGTACTTCCTAAGAACACCCTGGCCAACTTTGTAACAGAACTCCATGGGCCCATTGAATTGGAACGTGATTCGTATGAGGTGGAGATATGCGAAATTCAGCTATCCACCAGTTTCTTAAATATTGATTATAAAGAACCCGTTTTTACAGTTTTTAGAGATCGTGATGAGTGTGAAAAGGCTGGAGTAATTAGGAATGAAACCATGCGTGCCGCCCGGAGTGGGGAGGTCCTGTATTACACTAAAGTAATAACACTAGGCCCGGTCGTTATGGTGCGGCCGAGGATGTTGTGAGAGACTTAAACGGAAATTCAAAAAGCTCAAATCTTACGGCTGATTTAGTATACGAAATCGCAAACAAAGAAACCCTGCACATGCTCTGACCCTAAAATCACAGAATAGAAATATTAAAGACAAAGGATTGTTCAAAATTATAACCTATGGCCGATATGGAGCAGCGCTCCAAAGAGATGCCTTTCACGAGGCATAACATGACTTGTCCAGCCTAATGTATCAGTTGAAATTGGAGAAATTGGTGATGGTTATCCATCCCCAGACATGTCTTAGATTTACAACAACATCGTGGAGAACCAATTTGTTGGGGATACCCAGGCGCGTCTGCTCCGCATTGCTCACATACTCAATCATAGAGGGAGGAGCTTGAGCCAGATACCTCGGGAGAAAAGCGCTACAATCAGGTTTTAACACGGTAGAAGACATAATGGAGGAAGCTAAACCTAAAGAAGCTCTAAAAAAACATTTAAAACGTACACGGGACGAAATCATCAAAGATGCAAAGAGAAAAATGCGTGGTGGCGGGAAGAAGAAAAGATTTGTCCGGAAGAAGGGGTTATCAACACGTGACGTTAAACGTAAAAGGATATCAAAACAGAAGAAGTGTTCTAAGCGAATGAAACCTATGGTTGATCACTTTTTTAACTGGTATAAGCTCCGCATTGCTCACATACTCAATCATAGAGGGAGGAGCTTGAGCCAGATACCTCGGAAGAAAAGCGCTACAATCAGGTTTTAACACGGTAGAAGACATAATGGCGGAGGCTAAACCTAAAGAAGCTCTAAAAAAACATTTAAAACGTACACGGGACGAAATCATCAAAGATGCAAAGAGAAAAATGCGTGGTGGCGGGAAGAAGAAAAGAGTTGTCCGGAAGAAGGGGTTATCAACACGTGACGTTAAACGTAAAAGGATATCAAAACAGAAGAAGTGTTCTAAGCGAATGAAACCTATGGTTGATCATTTTTTTAACTGGTATAAGCTAAGGACATTGCTCTCACGAATCATAGGCTGATCACTACTTATCGAGAGAGGTGGCACTATTTCTGCTCGCCATGGCACGCTTCATCCATCCGTGTAGCTCACAATATTGTAAATCGAAGCTGTCCCTCTTTGATATGCCCCCAACACAAGTTTCTATTGAGCACAATGACTTTATTACAATTAACTCATTAAGCACAATTAGTTCCCCAGTGCCCCGATAGAATTCGTGATACCCAGCTCAGGCCCTTCCTTTTTTGATCCAAGCTGCATGCATATGTACGCTAAACTAAGTATAGTCCATTCTGATGGAACGGACTGGGATGATAAATATGTTGTATTTCCTGAAACAAACTTTCTAGTTTGATCTCTACTTTGTTAATTGGGTATTTTACTGTGGCATGTAGTAAATTTTTTTAAGTTTTTATATATTTTGAAGAACTTAGTTTCACTCGCCGTACGCGCAGATATGTTTCCATAATATGAATCACAACGGGTTTTGCAGCCTCTTCTTGATCAGCTCCCAGATTTAAACAGATCTCAGGACTCGTACGAGTGAGCCATATTTTCATGTCGATGCCGTTCATAAGCAGTTTCTCCTGGAATGTGAAGTCTGTATTCAGGCGTCCAAAACATTCGTATATCTTCTTTTTAGAATTTGTAAATTTGTCCTTTATATTACTTTCGTCCTTACGCTGATAATAGCCCTCAGCAGTTGAAAAGATATCCTTCACTTCTTTTGAAAAGTTAAGGACATTTTCCAGATAGGCTCGTAGGTGATAATAACCCGTTCCTGCCGAGATGTTGACCTGATTTAAATATATATCACACTGGCTGAATATGGAGTGTATACACTAGGCCAGGTCGAAAAATTAAATTTGTGAATTTCCACATGCCTGTGTCCAAGACATTTGTAGATGCACTATAAATGCTTAACAATGATTAAAAAACTAAATTGATCAAGTTTTAGATGTTCCGCAAGTCCTGAAGATTGCAAGTAAAACGTAAAACATTACAAAAACTTTTAAACTTTTAAAACTTCATTTAAATACGTAAACTTTATTAATTATTTGGCAATTATGATTTTTTATTACGATTTTCTTGTATTTTTTGTATTCTTGTTGCTGTTAAGTTTTTTCTTGACTGTGTTTCGTCCAGAATATATATAATTTATACATACACAACTTTTCTTTTCAGAATTGATTATTTGAATAGTTAAATACGCGTTGTTACACTAACAGAGTGACTTTCCCAAATTATCCGAAATGGCTGAGGCCGTAAAAGTGAAAGCAACTGTTGAAAAAAATCATGAGTCCAGCTGTTTCCCTTTTTGGAAAGCTGAGCTCAGTGGAAATCAACTTCCCCTATATGAAGAGGTTTTAAAAGAATATTTACAAACAAGATATCTCTTACTTATAGCTAGTGAGGGGAAAAAAGAGCCAAATGCTAATGATGTGGCAAGAATAGTTGTATCAAAGGTAAAAGAGATCTGGGAAAGTGCATCAATTCCAACATTATCAGAACAGCAAATATTAGCCAGAGTAAAGGATTGTCATGAAAAATCTAAAAATATGATGAAGACTTGTAGAAAAAGGAAAGATTTTGAATCTAAACTGACCGCGTTCAAATCCAAAAATCAAAGGCTTTTTGATATTGCTGCCTGCAAATGCCATGATCTGTTTTCTTGCACTTGTGAAAAAGAGCTAAAAGTTCCTGCCATGGAACGTTCTTTCCTAATTGACCAAAGAGGTGCACGAAAAATGGCAATGGGCAGTATTGATTTACAGAGAACGAAGAAACTGCAAATAAGATCTGAGCGTAAAGAACACGAAAGAGCACGATTTTCTAAAAACATTGAAGATGGAGATATCAATAACCCATTCACTTCCAGGGAAGAGCCAATGGACTGGAATAACTTTCATACAATTCCTGATTCTGACACATCAACAGATACAGAGAGAAAGCGTGATGATGATGATCACATTGAAGAAGGTATAAAGAAATCAGATGAAGCACATAAGCTCACTCGCAAATTGCCTTCATTAGCAAAAACTTGTGACCGATTCGAAATATCAGACAGAGCTGGTGCAGCCGTTGCCTCTGCTGTTCTGGAAGATTTTGGTCTCATTACCTCTGAAGATTATCACAATGTTGTGGATAAGAATAAGGTGAGACGGCAGAGAAAGAAGATCAGAGAAGTTGAGTAAATAATAAGTAATAATAAGTAATATGCCTTCTATTCCGGGGGATCTCGATCTAAGCCAAGATCAAAAGTATCTCATGGAAATTTGTAATGCAGTCATAGAAGGCCAATGTTCCCAAAACCTTGAAAACCGCAACCCAGGTTCTTTGAACCATGCCAGATGGCTTACGACAGCCAAGAGGATAGTGACCAAAAAGCCGTGAGAAAACTTGAAAACTCTGACCGAATTCAAAGTTCGCGTTTATGCCCCAACGTGGTTTAATATAAAGCGAAATCCTTACTATTACCAGGGACCAAGGCACCTCTGGTTTATGATATCTAGTTCAAGATACCCATCTGATGAGCTTAAGGTAGTCATTGATCCTGTTATTCAACGAGGGGCATATTTTGCTCACCCAGAAACTTTATTGGTCTCGATGTTATTTGATGAAAGGCAAGTGATGAGAGAGTTAGCTTTCCGGCGGATTCTCTTAGCCAGGGAAAGTGTGTCTTCGGGCATTAGAGAATTTAGACGGCCTAAAATTAATTTCTTGGCAAGAGACTACACATATTTAATTCGATTTGGAGACTACTCAAGACATGAACCACCTCTGACAAAAAGCTTGACAAACACCCAGTTAGAGCTTATCGTAAGGGGTGATGAAACTAACCTTCTATTGAAAAAGTACCCATGTCATTCACAAGCTGTGGAAAGACATGTCAAACTTGTAACAGAAGCATCAGCTTCTCTCTGTGGCCAGGAAAATAGAGATGGTTTTATAAAGGCAAGAATTGCTTCAAGATCAAACATGCCTACATTTGAGTCAAAATGCGAATACAAATGTCAATAAACTACATGTAAAAACTAATGGAAGGAAGGTTGGGCTGGGCATGGTGTGGAATTCGACCTACAGCCACCTCATCGTGGTGAATTCTGGGTGATTTGCCTTGTAAACTATCATGGCAAGTCAGCAAAGAGCTGTAGTTTACTATACGGAGTATCGGAAAAAATCACCAAAACCTTAAGTGACTTGTGGAACCTCAAAATATTTATATAAAAGCTTGGAACTTTGTCATGATACTTCCTATGTAGGTACAGAAACGTTTGTAATACAGGGTAAATTAAACTTCCAAAAAAAATTTTTTCAAGCAAAAACGACCCGGCCTAGTATAAACAGTGGCCAGCAGGGTTGGCCTTGAAGCAGATAGAAAACGTGGCCCTGGGAGTTCTACCTAAAAGGATATTAATTGGAATGCAGGATCACTCTTCGGCGAATGGAAAATATAAAAAGAACGCCTTTAAATTCGAGAATTTCAGCCTTAAAAATATAACTCTATACATCAATGGCGTTGCTTTGGGCGGGGCTATGGATACGGACTACTCATCAGGCGGTGTGTTCCCACTTTGCGCGAGAGCTTATAGTAATCTTGACCATATTGCAGGTGCTTGTGATGAGCTCGGGATTGGGGTAACGCAGAAAGAATTCATCGATCAATTTCACCTTTACCCGTTTGACATCACATCCGACTTATCTGCTAGTGTAAATACACACTTAAGTCCACAAGAAAGTGGGAACATCTCATTCAGATTGGAATTCGCCAACCCGATAGACGCGGCTATTAGTGTACTAGTATACCTCGAGTCACAAGCACTAATTCAGGTTGACCGCTTCAAGAGCTTAGTTACTGACTTTTAAAATGGATGCGAACACACTTCAGAGAGTAATGAATAGTGACCGAATCACACGCTCCAAATTTATCAGTGTGTTTGCGAAGAATGAAACATGGAAAATACCAACTACGAGAAAATGCGAGGGAATTATTGTAAACACTGACATTGTTGGTGGCGAAGGGATTCATTAGTTGGCCGTCTATTTTAAAAATAAGGAAAGAATGTACTATTTCAACTCACTCGGGACTCGCCCCTGGAGGGACTCTGTTATTATAAAATTTCTCGAACGGTTCCATATCCCCAAAATTGTCTGGAATCCTTACCAATTAGAAGGATATTTTAGTAATACTTGCGGCATATACTGCCTTTCATTTCTCTTGTACATGTCACGTGGAAAGGAATTTATAAATTTTTAAAAATTATTCGATTTGTGCGACACTGAGCTGAATGATGAATTGGTATGCATGCAGATAAAAAAAAGGTTCTCATTTGTGCACAATCGATGTATTTTGTAAAGTTTTACTCGTATATATAAAATGTATAATTGCAACAATATTATGTAGCATATAAGATGTCCCTAATAATGTTAGTCTTGTGCTCTGTAGCTTATTTATTGGATGCTAAATCTAACTAATTTAAGCTGAATTGTGCTAATTTATAAAATATGATTTCTATCATTTAATAAATTGATGAAAATATACTGTCTTCTTAACCAAAAGAAAAAAAAGCTTACATTAGCTCCCAGAGAACCTGGCAATCGTCGGACCGGATGTGAGCCAATATTTCGACCTCCGTATTCAGGTCACTGGGTTGGCTGCACTGTAAAACATCCAAATCACCTTCGGTTATTTGCGTTTCTTCAAAATTGTCACGAAAAGTGGCTATAACACGTGTCAGATCCTCGTCGAACATTTAAGAGGAAAGGAAATTAACTTGATTAGTTCGTACATTTTTCTAATAATGTGGAAGGATGACTAAGCACCGTCATAGAGTATCGAACCCCTGGCAGATATTAAACAATTAACGATTCATCCACAATGAATCTTTTTCAATTAAATTCCATCTGTTTTCAACAAAATATACACAGAGGAGGACATATATATATATGTATATATATATATATATATATATATATAATATATAATATATACACACTCATAAATAACAACAGAAAGCCTAGCACAGTACCCTGTAGGTAACATGTAAAGAAGACCTTGCAGTGAGCTTAAACTAATTTTACACAACTCTACCCAGGGAAACAAACGCGTAATAAAATTTCACTTTCAAAGGACTCCTTCATCGCATAATAAAATTCACTCTCTAAATGACATTCTCAGGAAGGAAGATTAGTTGGGCTACTAAGCCCCGATAACCGTCACAGAGTCTCGAACCCTGGGCAGATATCCTTTCACTTCAAAATGCGTTTATTATGGTTTTTTATAAAACTAGTTAACACTTGCAAGGGTTAAGCACTGAATGATACGATATATATATATATATAATATATATATATATATATATATATACCTTACCTTACAACCTTACAAAGGTTCCGCGCGATGATTTCTCATTTCGCGAAGGTCAAGCTTGTCGCCCCTCCTCTATATATATATTATATATTATATATCCAGAGAATGATAAACAGTTTATTCACAAGCTAGTTTTTAATTTATTACGTAATTATTTCTACTTGCATCTCACTGGCATCTTCATCCGCTGCTTCTTTCCTGTCGACACAAATTTCTGCAACGTTTTGTGTGGAGAGAAGGTTTCTTCCATCGGCTGCTGCGAAAAGATGGAGCGTAACCCCTGCAGAGAGGCCCCCGACTTCAAAGATCTGAGGGGAGCAGGAAAGCTGATTTGTATGACTGGAAGTGGCCATGATGAGAAATTGTGTAGTTACTCGTTGATAAAAATCACTGTTGTGGGATCCAGCTGAAAATATTCCCTTTTATATACGTGACTCCGATTGGCCCCACCCTTAGAACCCCCCAATATTCTATTCGCGAGTTTCCTGTGTGAGAGCGAGACTTTCCACCAACTAGAGATCCCGGATTCGTTCTCATGCCCCACCCATTGGGTTGTAATTGGACGAACCGCGAATTCTGGTAGCGTGTCTCTACCAAATATGACCTATTCATTCCACAGATAGAATCTATTTTGTTTTAAAAATTATATTAACGTTTTTATGTTATAGTTTAAGGATATAATTGTGTCTTAAAGATAAATTTGTATTGAAACAAAATAGGTGTGTAAAAGAGGAAAAATGAATAAGTTACCGCGAAATAGAATCTATTTTTAATATAAAGTTATATTAATATTTTTTTGTAATAAGGTTTAAAGATCTATTGGTGTTTTAAAGACAAATTTGTAATGAAACACAATAAATGGGTGAAAGACGAGAAATGAAGTAGTTACCCCTAATTTAATTTTTATTTGGCTTTAAAAAAATCATATTCATGCTTTTTGTTATAGTTTAAGGATAAATTTGTATATTAAGGTGAAATTTTGCTTTTGTATTAAACTTAGTTTATCATATTCGAATTTTTGTTTGAAAGATCCCCCACTTAACGTCAAATTGGTCTCGTGGTGTTCTACCTTACTACATTTGATCAACATTGCAATTGCTCTGCACTATCTTCTTTTGAGGGCATACTACTCCAGTGGATTAGAAGATTGATTTAGGATTTTGAAATCGTCAAATGAAGGAGAAACATTGCGCACTTAAGGAGTGATGACGAACAGCAGAATTTTCTCGAATAGAGAGGGTTGTAAAGGTCCTATGACTAATCCCCATGTGGCTACAAATATATAGTGGGCAACAGCCGACTTCACAAATATGGATGTATCTCGTCAAAAGAATTTAGCTTAAAGTGATTTATTAGACATGAGTGGTGTTGCTGATTAGTAAAATAAAACTATTTTTATTGAATATCTAACTTATGATCGGTAAATTAGTGGAAGAGCTCAAAATATCCACTTTGCGCTTCTTGGTACTGGGCAAAGATTTTAATTTCATACACTGAACTATCATAAACGTTGAGTGCTATCATGATAAGGATTTTCTCCTGCGCGTTTGTTATTCAGTTAATAAACGCATTCGAGAGTGCCAACAAGCTCTTCCACCAATTACAGGTTAAAAGAATAATAATTTATTTCACTAATCGACAGTGCACTTCATGCATAATAACTTACGTCAAGCTAAAGTTTCACCTTTAAATACTTTTAACACGATATATAATCAATTTTGTGAAGTCGTCTCTCACCCCTATAGGCTAAAATACTGCATTCCTCCGAAATATTTTTAAACAAATTTTTGAAGCAAGGCTATTTCATGTTTAATGAACACTAAACTTTATTCCCTACTAAGATTTCTCCCGAATTATAGATATAAAAACAGTAGGGGAAAATCGAGGTCTTGTTGAAGCAAACCGGGGATTGAGCATTCGATTATATGGGATGGGCCAGAAAATGTACCCGATTTCAAAATTGAACTACAGGATAACCATACATGTTGGGATCAATAATAAACTTAAGTGAGTAGCCAAAAGTCAAAGTGCTTTACTACAGTAGTAACTTTTCTTTTGTTGCAGTTACAATTTACAGGTTACAAATTCGAAATGCCTCAATTAAGTTTATAACAAAGAATCATTATCTCCACGGAGGAAAATACAGTTCTGACGGGTTTTATAATTATACTGTAATTCCTCAGAGTTTTCATAATTTTGGAGTTAGCTTTATGCATTCTCTTACTTTTATATAGTCAATAATTAGCTTTATTAGTAGACATTGTAAGTATAACAATTTGGTAACGTTATGTGATATCATTTTGCTTTTGAAGAAATCATTTCAGTATAATTATATTCAGTTTAATTGTACATACTGTAAATTGTCCTGTAATTATTCAGTCTATATCTTTTGATTTTAGTAAATAGCTGAAGTAGTTTGCGATTGTGTTTGATATTCCTACCTTTGTTTCTGGGTTTACTGAAGCGTTTTAAAAAGGCATTTTGAAAGACGATTCGTGGAACTCTTCACATTTCTCTTTGCCCTCAATAAAGTCCATGACATTCAAGAGTAAGAATTTTGTATGAAGACCATTTAATATTATTAAACGGAGTTCGTAAAAAAAATTACTTGGTTAAAGTAACAAAGGTAACATGTAAAGCTGGATTTAAAAATAAGTGCGAGGGGCTGTCCTCAGCAACTCTACTGAAATTACAGAAGTAAATCTGGAAAATATGAGGACTTTAATTGGGTTATTATGATTATAGAATTGTAGCGACAGCCAGCTTATTTTTAAACCTAGCTGGATTTAACCTATCAGCATACGTAGAAAAGTCGTATTATTTAAGCCTACCTCACACGAGAGTAGGCTTTTAGGTTTACAAGATGTTAGCTACGGCCCTGTTTCGGCTTTGGGGTTACCTTTTACACACCACTCTGATTTAAATTACTTCGGTTACATAATTTGGATCACTGAAAGAAAGCCACCCCCAAAAGTTTCTAGTAAACAATGCCACCCTAAAAAATGATCAAGTAAACAATGCCATCCCCTAAAATCACTAAAGTAAAGAATGTAAGAAAAAACACCTTCATGAGGAATTGTTTATTATTTATTACTGTATGCCCTTGATGATTGGTTAAGTCATGATATTTTCATTTAAACTAACTAAAATATCCCAACTTAACCTAACCTAAGTAACCTACCTACCTAAATAACTTACAGATCAACGAAAGAAAGCCACCCCCGACCCGTTTGGGGGTGGCTTTCTTTCATTGATCCCAGAATTTACCACATCCACTGGAACGATACAAGAACTCTATAGGTTAGCTCCTTAAGGATGGCGTTGCTAGTTTCTACACAATGGTTGTTTAGAAAAATGTCATTGATCCACTTTTGGTCATTACTTGAACCACACACAAGTCACAGTCGGGTATGAAACACGTCTTAAAAAATCATCACATATACTTAAGTCACAGATATTAAACAAATATATAAAAAATCAACTATAAAACAGTATATGAATTGGTTTAGATCGAACTTTCTCCTCGTCTCCTTGAAGAAATCTTTTTGAAGACTCCCTTTTACTGTCTTTAACGTGACATCACTCCTTTCGCTCGTCCACCTCTCTCTCTCTCTCTCGACTATTCACTGACACGACTGGCACAACTCTCTCTCTGGTGGCCTACTTTTCGACTTTTTCGCTAGATCCTTCCTGATTCCCTCCGGATCGTGTTCGATCGTGTTGATTATTTTTTCAGGATCCTGTAACTATAAAAGAAATTTAGAACACATCTTATTTAAGAAGTTCCAAAGTTCTAATTGTTTTATATTATTTAATTTGATATTTATTTCAGGTACTATTTGAACTAAGATTATTAATGAATACATGATTTGTTGAAATAAAGGCGTGGCATCACGTGACTGATATTCCCACACATCATTGGTTGAACAAAACAACGTCACATGCTCCAATACAAACACGTTGGGACCTGTTTCGGTGTTTTAATACGGGCAGTCACGTATCCCCTCCTGGGATTTACCTAAGCCCTACTTGGAATTTACATCATACCTAAATCATGTTTTTCATTTAGGTCAAACTTTTACTATGTTTTAAATTAAATTATTAATAAATTCTCAATTTTGCAATTTCAACAAGTGTAAAGCAAATTACGATCTTTCTAACCACTCTGGCGCTTAACAGTGTACAGCGTGGTCCGAAAATCTTGTTACCCCGCCTCAAAAGGACTTTAACATGTAAAAAGGGACAAGACGTATATATAAGTGCTTTATTACATGCTAAACATTACATTACACACCAGTCAGGGAGGGGGCTTCTTTAAGAATCCAGAAGGTCAGTATGACAACCATCATTTTCATGATACAAAATGATCCGGCGCCATGTCCTATGGTGGGATAATTTGCCCAGCATAGCCTTCTCGATTTGTGTAAATGCAACCTTCACAGCCTCCTTCAACTGTTCTACTGTCCGGTATCTTTCCTTGGATATACAGTCCTTAATAATGTCCCACGGCGCGTTATCGCAGGAGGAGAGATCAGGACTTCTTGGAGGCCAATCAATTGGCGCTGCCAAATGTGCTGATTCTTTCCCTATCCACCTATCCAGGGGCAGATTAACTGTACTTGGGGCCTGAGGCTAATTTTATTTTGGGGGCCCTTTTCTATATATTTTTATTAACAATACACGTACAGTACGTAGGAGATTTAGGGCCTACACGAATTACATGTACGGTGCTTAGGCTAATTGAGAAAAAACATAAAAGAACCTTTACACGGTATATTTTGCCGTTTGCTAAAACAAAACTATTAAACAAACTTTACTTTAGGGCCTATAAAAAGTAAAATAAAACAGGGATTTTGTCAGTTTGTATACTCTGTCATATTTAATCAAAGAAGTTTGCCTTTCGAGCTTTCTATGATAGTTTGCGAAGTCTCGAATTATATCACTGAAACTCAGTTCTCGCAAAATGTCACTTTCTATGTACCGGGTAAATACAGATGATCTTCCCGATTTTAAACATTTACAGTATTATGAAAAAACTAGCAAAGCTACAGCAAAAAGCAAGCTATACAAATAAAGAACTCAAAAGTTTTATTTACAAGGTATTTAAGTTCAATATGAGCTCTTTTTGTCGCTCTGCAGACATCAAAATGGTATTCTGTTTTCCTCCATACATTTTGTAGCATATCATATTAAACTTTTCTAACAGCCTCGCGTATCCTTTCCTTCAAATGTTCCAAAGTTGTTGCCAGTGGTGGAACAAAGGCTTCATTTTTTATATAGCCCCAGAGGAAGAAGTCAAGGAGGGTTAGATCGGGCGAATGAGATGGCCAAGGAATGGGACCCCCACGCCCGATCCAACGATCAGGCAATTGCTCATTCAGGAATGTTGTAACCTCATTGTGGAAATGGGGTGGCGCACCATCCTGCTGAAACCACACATCAGCTTTCTTCTCTAGCAGCAGCTGGGGCACCACCCACAGGTGTAGCATATCGCGGTAAATGATACTGTTAATTGTTTGTTCAGCAAAGAAGAATGGACCTTACACGTCCTCAGCGGGATGAGCACAAAACACGTTAACTTTTGAGCTATCTCTGACGTGTTTAATATTACAAATAAAAATTCCCTGAAATATTCTTTATTTGTATATCTTGTTTTTCGCTGTAGCTTTGTTAGTTTTTCATAATAAATGTTTAAAATCGGGAAGATCATTTGTAATCACCCGGTACATCAATGAGAACATATTTAGCCGTTCTTGTTTCATTTTTGCTCTAGCTTCATCCTTTATCCGCTTCAGCTTTGAAAAGCTGCGTGAATTTGGGTTTCTACAGCACAGACTTTTTAAAAAAAATGATATCGTGAGCCACTTTTTACAAATGTTTCAGTTCAAAAAATGAAATATAAACAAAATATTTATAAAGATAAAATTTTAGATTAACAATGAAGCTTGCAAAATAATAATCAAGGGCCACTTGCAATATCTGGCATATTAACGCTGAAATAAACTCCATTGAAATTAACACAGTCACCCTCACTTGACTGGATCAACTTTGATTGGAGGCCCCCTCAAGCATAGGACCTGAGGCTTCAGCCTCAGTTGCCTCAATGATAATGCGCCACTGCACCTATCCCCAAACATGTCATGAAACATGTCATGTAAGAACTCTCTGGCACTGATGGCATAGTGGCTCCATCCTGTTGAAACCAGCAATCCGCTAGAAGATTCAGTCTTTGGAGCTCTGGAACAAACCAACCTCTCAACATGGCTCGGTATGAATGTTGATTAACAGGACCATCGAAGAAATAGGGACCTATCAAATGCTTACTGGACATCGGCCCGGATCATGACATGCGGAGGATTGTGCTCTAACTCTTCATAATAATGTGGGTTATCTTTACTCCAGAAATAAACATTCCTTTTACGGGCGCTTCGATAAATTGCACATTCATCTGAAAAGAAAACCTTGCCACGTTGTGGGAGCGTCACGAAAATCTCAAGTAACTTTGCACATGCTACACTTCTTTTTCGCATGTCATCATCACTTAACTCGTTGACGAATGCAGGCCTGAAGGATTTCAATTGAAGACCACGTGTCATGTGTGTTAGCATTGTTGTTTTTGGAATACCGAGTTTGGACAATCGTTTCCGGAGTGACTTTTTGGGGGATCTGAACATTGAAGCTGCCACTGCTGCACATTGTTCCTGCCTTGTTGACAGTCGTCCAGTCCTTTTTTTTATCCAGAATTAACCTAGTCGTGAACAGCTTACGTTCCTATCGCAACATTGTCATTTTAGGAGGAGCTTCTTTGTTAAATCTTGTGGAAAAATCCCGTTGCACATCTTTTATGGTTTTTCCAGTCTGTGAACATTGGTGAGCCCATACACTCAAGTAGTATAGCCGCAAAAGGGGAGAGTGCAAGAATGTTGCAGGTTATTATGCAATGTTGCAAAGGGGGTGGGGGTTGCTGCAAAGGGGGTTGGGGGGTGTTGCAAAGTGGGGGAGGAGGATTGTTGCAAAGGGGGAGGGGGTTGTTGCAAAGGGGGGTGTGGGTGTTGCGAAGGGGGGTGGGGGGAAAACTTGGAGGCGGCGTTATCCCCCAAGAGAAAGGAGAGAAAGGAGGAGGAGAGGTGTTCACCTGGCAGGAGCCAAGTGCACATTAAGACTTCAGCCGAGTTGGCGTTGTTTTATAGGCTCCTAATCAGCCAGTTGGCGTAAATGGCTTGAGTTGTCAGATACCTCTTTTTAGCAGTATTATTGTATACATTATTATTATATACGTCTAATCAGCCAAGGGACAGGTACACATGCAGGAGGTACACATGCAGGAGGTACACACACATACGCACACATGCAGGAGGTACACATGCAGGAGGTACACATGCAGTAGGTACACATGCAGGAGAGAGAGAGACACCTGAAGGAGGGAGATACCTGAAGGAGAGAGAGAGAGAGAGAGAGAGAGAGAGTAGTTGCCTTTGATAGCAAGGCATATTATTTTCGTTTACCTAACCTAAGAGGCCACTAAGGGGTTTTACCAAAGGGCCTGAAAGAGAAGGACCAGAGGTCCTTCCTCGGCTGTGAGCCGAGGTGGAATGAGTCTTTCACCAACTTCGCAGTCTTTTATAAGCCTCTATTCTGGCTAAATTGCCAGATAGCGCCATGTATTCAGTTGCTGAGTTGTCAGATCACGCAATGTATTCAGTTGCTGAGTTGCCAGATCGCGTCATGTACACCAGATAGCGCTATGTATTCCAGATAGCAATATTTATTAAATTGTACTTGTATATATAATAAACTAATGAACCATATAAAATACCACAATATATGTTTATATAGTAATCAGTTGGAAGATTCACCCATATAAAATAACACATTATGTTTATATAGTTAATCAGTTGGAAGAATCAACCATATAAAATAACACAAGCGCCTCTTTCATGTTTCAGAAATATTTACGCATTAATAGAATTAACAAAGTTACCCAATAAATAATTCGTTAGACAGAAAAGAATTTTTATAAGGGATACCCAGCTTCCTTAAACTTGAAGATGAACGAAACAAATAACATAGTTATCCATAATTCAGCCGAAAACAATTAATTTTATGGGTAACTATTTCGACATAAGTTTACTATAATTATATCAGTCTTTAAAATATCTTGTGATATATATATATATATATATATATACAATGAAAATGTTTTATATTTATGCGTAACTTAGACCCACAGTTTAACCCATCTGTACACAAATCATATAAAATACCAAAATATATGATTGTAGATGAGCCCTCACGAATAACGAAACGAAATGATCATTTACGATACAATTCGAAATACGATAATTTACGATACAATTCGAAACCCACCAAACGAGATGAAAAGTTAAGAAACATACGAGCCTCATTCCCTGCGAAGGAAAAATGAAAAAACCAAATTAAAAGAAACGAAGAAAGTTGGATTTCCCCAAAACACAGTCCACTATAGCGAGGTTGGTTTCGGAGAAAATCTGCTTGCGAGAGACCTTTCTTAAAGACAGCCCTTGATAAGTACCCAATGCTCCAAATATTAATATTGCCATTGTTATTACTTCTACAATGAATCCAATTAAATTCTGCTTATTAAATAACTTTTTTAGACACTTGATTTTTATTATAAATATTTAAGTCACGAATAACTGGGAAAAACGTACACACAATATATATATAATATATATATATATATATGCTACACACAGACCGTGCATGGAACAAGGAACTCTTCTGGGATAATTAAATCCACTATAGTCCTAGTAAGTAATGACAAATACCATAGTTTTTCTTTTTCATGATGCTAGCCTCATGAGGCGCCTCGGTGGTGTAGTGGTTAGCGTCGCGGACTACGAATCCATCGGCCCAGGGTTCGAGACCCGACGGCAGCCGGCGCGCAGCAAAACCCAGCTGTTCATCCTTCCACACAATAAAGAAAGTGGTTGGTAGATAAATGGGTACCCTAGGTGGCCTAGTGGTCAAGACGCTGGGCTGCTGATGGGGCGTGGTTCGGAATCCACGTTAAACTGCAGGTCTAAGGTGGAGTGAAAAGCTTGACCTTCGTCAGAATGAACAATTCGGGCGGAAGCTAACCAAAGGTTAGCCCGACGCGGGCAACGGGTCACTCGCAAAGAGAATTTAATCATTGGTAAACTTCCTTCCAGACCACTCTATATATATATATATATATATATATATATATATATATATATATAGAAAGAGAGCGAGAGTTTTGTTCAATAAATAATAATCGAAAAAAACATAATGCACGATTTTTCTATGTAGCAATACTAATTAACTCTTTCTCGCCTACGCCGGTACAAGAACATAATACGTGCACTCGCTTGTAAATTAGACCTCCAGTTTAACATGGATTCAGAAATACATCTCGTCGATGGGGTTCGTTGCTTACTCTACCACATGGACTTTTATATGTAAGAGACCTAACCTAACCTACGAAATACATCTCGTCAGGGCCGATCCTAGAGCCATATATAGCAATGGAAATGAGCGCGATGTGTCGTTAAATACGTGATTTAAAATAACAGGACCATTTGACCCGAGGCAGTAGTATACCCGAAAAACATCGTAATGCACGATTTTTTCTATGTAGCAATAATAATTAACTCTTTCAAATACGTGATTTAAAATAACAGGACCATTTGACCCGAGGCAGTAGTATACCCGAAAAACATCGTAATGCACGATTTTTTCTATGTAGCAATAATGATTAACTCTTTCAAATACGTGATTTAAAATAACAGGATCATTTGACCCGAGGCAGTAGTATGCCCGAAAAACCTCGTATAACCTAACTATAATTTACAACTATAGTTTACCTTGACTTTCATATCCTTCTATCCTGTTTTATTAATAAAGATTTTTAACTTTTAATAACGTATGAATAAAGATTTTTAACATTTAATTTTATTTTAGTATTTATTTATGCCACGCCGCCTTAGACCACAGCTTAACGTTGAAACCGAATGTTCTTTTTAAAATATAATTAGGATATAATTTCTTTATTATAAAATAAGTTAACAATTATGTTAACAAACAATACTAATAATTTGTAAGTAAAAAATATAATATAAGGGACTACCATAGAAATGTAAGTGCCTATAATTCGATTTTATATATATGTTACTCGTCCGGTCCCGTTATAGCGGATTGGTACACGTCATAGCTCCACCCAGCTACATCGGCAGCCAATCACTACGAACATCTGGTCTTTTGGGCGGAGCTTGGCGATTGTGCATATAAAAGGGGATATTTTTCAGTTTGGAGTAACAGTAGCTATTTTCCCGTCAGTGAATAATCATTCCCTCCACCATGGACCTGTACGTCTCCCCAGACTTGTATGAAGAGAGTGATACTGCAGCATTAACGACAATTAGCCTTTTTAATGCGGTTGATCGTGATGAATTATTTACAACGCAAACCGTAGAAGATATGTGCAGTGACGCTCCTTACAATCCGACGCAAGGGACTACCATAGAAATGTAAGTGTCTATAATTAGAATTTATATATGGATGGGGTGTAGTATCTCGTCAAATAGATACTCGCCAAAAATGTCAATCAATGTTATTTTGTTACCCCATTATGCTAAAATCGAAATTTTATGGCATTCAATCCTCGAACCAAAGATATCTTCACATAATGGGGATCTGTCTGTATACTCTGTATATGTTTTAAAAGCATTATTCCTTTAAGGTCCGATGAGGATTTGACACGTGTTATACAATCTTTTGAAGAATCTCGGAATACGGGGTATATACTGAACAGTCAACAATGTCACACATCCTCCACCATGGACCTGTACGTCTCCCCGGAATTGTATGAAGAACGTGATACTGCAGCATTAACCGCAATTAGTCTTTTCAATGCGATTGACCGTGGCGAATTATTTTCAACGCAAACCGTAGAAGATATTTGCAGTGACGCTCCTTACAATCCGACGCAAGGGACTACCATAGAAATGTAAGTGTCTATAATTAGAATTTTATATATATATGGAGAGTTGTAGTATCTCGTCAAATAGATACTCGCCAAAAAATGTCAATCAATGTTATTTGGTTATCCCCATTATGCTAAAATCGAAATTTTTATGGCATTCATTCCTCGAACCAAAGATATCTTCACATAATAGGGATCTGTCTGTATACTCTGTATATGTTTTAAAAGCATTATTCCTTTAAGGTCCGATGAGGATTTGACACGAGTTATACAATCTTTTGAAGAATCTCGGAATAGGGAGGGTATACTGATCAGTCAACAATGTCACACCGAAATAATGTAAGTGTTTTTCGATCTTTTTGGGATAAGAAGACACAATATATTTTCATAAATTTATTAAATGAAAGAAATCAGTACAATAAACGAATATATCGTTACAAATATACGAACAAAAACATTATAATATACAACGAGTACGTACAATTGGAAAACGGTTTTTTATCTGTCTGCATACCATTTCATCGTTTCGGCGAGTGTGACACGGGTCAAATAAATTTAAAAAATTTATAAATTCTTTATCATTTGACATATGCATGAGAAATGAGACGCAGTACATTCCGCAAACATTAGTAAAATATCCTTGCATGCGAAATGGGGTCCACACAACTTCGGGAATATGTAACTGAGCGAGAAATTTTACAATAATAGGGTCACTCCAGGGTTGAGTACCGAGTGAATCAAAATAGTACAGGCGCTGTCTATTTTTAAAATAGACAGCGATCCAGTGAATCCCTTCATTACCGATGATGTCTGTGTTCACAATAAGACTACCGCATTCTCGCGTACTTGGCAAACTCAATGTTTCATTCAAAACACGCCGATAAATTTGGAACGTGTGACTCGCTCCATTACTTTCTGAAGTGTATTAGCATCCATTTTAAAAGTCAGTGATAACGCTTCTAAATCTATCTACTTCTATTAGGGCTTGCGATTCGAGATATACTAGTACACTAATAGGAGCGTCTATAGGCTTGGCGAATTCCAGCCGCACTGAGATGTTTCCGCTCTGCTGTGGTGTTAAATGGGTATTTACGCTAGCAGATAAGTCAGGTGTAATGTCAAACGGGTAAAGGTTAAATTGATCAATGAATTCTTCCTGCGTTACCCCATTACCAAGCTCATCACAATCACCTGCAATATGGGTCAGATTACTATAGGCTCTGGCACAAAGCGGTAACACAGCGTCTGATGAATAGTCCGTACCCATTGTTCCACCCAAAGCAGTGCCATTAACGTATAGAGTTATATTTTTAAGTCCGAAATTCTCGAATTTAAAGGCACTCTTTTTATATTTTCCATTCACCGAAGCGTGGTCCTGCATGCCGATTAATATCCTTTTAGGAAGATTTCCCAGGGCAATGTTTTCTATCTGCTTCGATGCCAACCCTGCAGGAACCGTATATAGTTTGATCTGCACTCTGTTAATAGGATATTTCACTGTAGCGTTTAGTAAATTTTTCTCAATTTCTAGTTGTTTTGGTGAACTTAATTTCACTCGCCGTACGCGGAGGTATGTGTCCATAATGTGAACCACAACGGACTTTGCACCCTCTTCTTGATTCATCCAGATTTAAGCAGATCTCAGGACTCGTGCGGGTGAGCTTTATTTTCATATCCACCCCGTTCACAAGCAACTTCTCCTGGAAAGTGAAATCTGTGTGCAACCGTCCAAAACACTCGTATATTTTCTTTTTAGAATTTTTAAATTTGTCCTTTATACTATTTTCATCTTTAGTTTGATAATATCCCTCCGCACTTAAAAAGGTAGCCTTCGCTTCTTTGGAAAAGTTGAGGACATTTTCCAAATAGGCTCGTAGATGATAGTACCCCGTGCCTGCCGATATGTTGGTCTGATTTAAATATACGTCACACTGGTTGAATATGGCGTGCAGAAAGTTTGTTTCAGGGTATACAGCATATTTGTCATCGCAGACCGTTCCATCAGAATGGGCTATACGTAGCTTAGCGTACATGTGCACACAGCTTGGATCAAAAAAGTAAGGACCTGAGCTGGGTATCACGAATTCTATAGGTGCACTCGGGGAACTAATTGTGTTTAAAGGGTTAATTGTAATAAAGTCACTGTGCTCAATAGAAACTTGGGTTGGCGGGAGCTCAAAAAAGGACAGCTCCGATTTACAGCATTGTGAACTACATGGGTGGATGAAGCGTGCCATGGCGAAATAGTGACTCCTCTCTCGACAAGTGGTAAACAAACTATGATTCATGAGATCAATATCCTTAGCTTATATCAGTCAAAAAAGTGGTCAACCATAGGTTTCATTCGCTTACAGCATTTCTTTTTTGATAGCCTTTTACGTTTAATACCACGTGACCCCTTCTTCTTCCGGGGAGCCCTCTTCTTCTTCCCGCCACCACGCATTTTTCTCTTTGCATCTTTGATGATTTCGTTCCGTGTACGCTTTAAATGTTTTTTTAGAGCTTCTTTAGGTTTAGCCCCGGCCAATATGTCTTCTGCAGTGTTAAGGCCTGATTGTAGCGCTTTCCTTCCAAGGTATCTGGCACCCCTCTTCAGCAAAGGAACAGCCGTACGTAGTATGGATGAAAAAATGGATCCAAGTCCACTACCGCGCTGGTATCGCATCCCTCGATAGACGGTGAAAGGCTTTCTATCCATTATAACTCAGTGCGTCGAAAGTGTAGCTTCACTGTTAAGCTCCCGTTACCGAATGGGAAGTTTTCGCCCTCAATCGTTCTTATATATATTGTGATATTGGTTATTAAATTAGTTGCGACATTCACATAATGGGGTCTGTCATATGTAATACTCAAACTCCTTCCTCTATGGTTGGGGATGTGAGCAATGCGCAGCAGGCGTGCCTGGGTATCCCCAACAAACTGGTGCTCCACTATATTACTGTAAATATAGCACATGTCTGGGGACCTTTCAGCCAATTTCTCCATCTTCAATTGATACATTAATCTGGACAAGTTATACTGTGTCTCGTGAAATGTGTCTCTTTGGAAGGCTGCGCTATATCGGCCGTTGGTTAGAATTTTGAACTTTCTATGTTCTTTAAGACGTCTGTTAGTCTTTGATTTTAGGATTAGTGTATGTGCAGGGTTGTTTACGATTTCATATACTAAATCATTCGTAAGGTTTGAGTTTCTTAAACTTACGTTTAAGCCTCTCACAACATCCTCGGCCGAACCATATTGACCCGGCCCTAGTCTTACTTCTGTACTGTAATACCGTGCAATCTTAGTCCGAGCGATGCGCATAGTTTCATCCATAGCTACCCCAGCTTTTTCACACTCGTCAATGTCTCTAAGAATCGTAAAAACGGTTTCTTTATGTTCAATATTTAAAAAGACGGTGTCCAGCTGAATTTCGCATATCCCCACCTCATACGAATCACGACCCAATTCAATGTGCCCATGGAGTTCTGTTACAAAGTTGGCTAGCGTGTTGTTAGGGTGTACAGACAGGGACGAGGAGGACGGGAGTGTGACGTAGAAATGGTTAGGAGCCATGTTGCATACTATTTAAGCTTCATTATTGCATCAGCTTTTATATAGGTGTTGAAGCTTTCTGGGTACCCTAGCCATTTCACCAGGTACATTTTTCTCCTTCCTGAACCTTTGCTTCCTAAAATTTTCTCAATTTTAAACACATTTTTTTCTAAATTAAACGCAACTTTCTGCAATTCCTCGCGGTAAAAGCCTCCTGAGATTTCTTCCCCATTCAAATCTTCAATGTAATACATCATTATCTCACCTTTAGGTCTCACAGCCCTAACTTTAAAAATCTCGCGTGTCCATCCTTGCTCAAAACCCTTTGCGAATTTATTCCCCGAACGCGACAGCCTTACATAATCATTGATTTTGAAGCGCGCAGAGTGTGGTGGTGGTGGTGGTGATCCATCTCTTCTCGGGAGCGTACCTCTTTCTAAAACTTCGTTAGGTGTTGCCCCAATCGTGCGATGGTGTGAGCGGTTGTAGGATGATGCCAATGATTCCAGAATGTCTAGAAATCTGTATGTGTTTTTATGTGTAAAATAACGGTGCATGCGTTCCTTTATGGTGCGCTGAACTCTTTCAGCTAAAGAAGCCTTATGTATAGAATTGGTTGTGTAATAGCTGATATTAAACTCTGTCAACATATTCTGAAAAGCACGGCCTATAAACTCCTTCCCCATATCCGTACAAAAATAGCCAGGAACCCTGTTTTCTTTTAACATTAGCGTTTTGGTGGCTTTAGCAACTGTTTCAGGTGATTTATTTTTCAGAGGAACTAGCCACAGATATCTAGAGAATACGTCTATTATGAATAGAATGTAGCGGTAACCATCGTTATACACAGAATATCTTTGCATGTCTGTTAAATCTGCTTGCCAAATAGAATCAATCGAGGAAGCCGTTGTCTTGGCTGTTTTAAACCTTTTTCTCACAGGCTTATGAAGCGTATAAGCGTCCTGCTCCCTCAAAAATCTTTCAACATCTTTTTTTCCTACTCCGTAAACACTTCTGTACAGTCTATCTACGCCGCCGTAAGAGGATGGGGTAGAAATGTCATAATAGCGTTTAGTTAATACGTTAGCCATTTGCGTATTTTAGAGGCACGTGGGTAGGGTTGGTTTAACCTCTTCTTGCTCCTCTTCAAAGGTGTTACCGCCGGGGGTGACGGCGCCTTCAATTGTGTCACAGGCGTTGCATGTTCCAAGTCTTTTAACCTGTTCAGATTTCCTATCAACGTTTTAGGGACATTTATTTGTTGTAGTCTTGCTTTAATATGCTTCCATCCTGATGGTGATGGCCTATCCCACTTTCTCACCAGATCATGGACAATGTCTACGATATTCGATCCCTGTACCTTTGATCCTTCCACAATGATCTCCCCTGTATCGGTCCATTGTATGGCGGGATCCTCATTCAATAGATTATAAAGACTTAAGCCTTTACTCCTCAATGTAAGTGGGAGGGTATTTTTTAATACATGTTCGATATGTTGTGTGGCTAATCTTTTTGGTTGGTCAGCTGTGTCGTCGGGTACAGATCCTATGTCGCCATCGTCCCCCGTGCTGTGCCTAATAACCACAGGAATCTCTGTAGGGCTCTTATAATTTTCGTACTCGTGAAGAAATTTCTGCAGAGCTTCTTGGTATAAGATTCTTTTCTCATCAGGTGTTTTTTCACTGTTTAATAGGGCTAACAATTCGCTTTCCATTCTTTTAAGTCTGCTTTTACGGGGATCTAGATACGTGTCTGGTCCTTTGCAGTGAGGCGTACACCTCGTGGGGAATCACTACCACTTTCTTCATTATATTAATCTAGTCAGTAAAGGACCCAAAACTGAAAATAAGATGGGGAGAAATGACCCTCCTGTTTGTACAATAATTCGTTTTTTCTTCGCTACAGTTTGGCTTTTACGAGCGAGTGCACGTATTATGTTCTTGTAGCGGCGTAGGCGAGCCTTCTGATGGGTTTTCATTGATACATTGCAATTTATAACGTTAAGACAGATTTCACAGATGCATTTTAAAAAGTCGGCATCGATATTTTTAATAAACATCTGCTGCATTGCCCGGGCAGTCGATGATAGATTTTTATTAATTCACGGTATTTCTTTAGTCTCTTTGTCATTCTGGAATATACACCGTTTCAGGCTCGTTTGGAAATATATTCGTTCGCAGAAGCACTCTAAACGTGTTTCGCGGATGAAGGTCGCAAAGCAAATATCCGTAACGCGTGCTTGTAGCTTCTTTATAAACTTCCAAAAACTCCTTACGCTGATTCGGGAACATTTGATTGGCTAATACCCCAATTTGTGATACATCTCTACGTTGCGCGAATAAGACTAGATATTGCGTATTTAACGACACATCGCGCATGTATCTATTTTTGAAAAATAGATTCTGATTGATGAAGAACACGCTTATGTTAAGATGGTGGGAGAATACTGTAAATGTCTCGGCAAACGTTTTATCCATCTCCAACATGAGATCGTCAATTACAATGATTGTATGTTCATTTCCCTTTAACGAATTAACGTCATATACGCCTTTGTGGAACAAAATATCATCTTGGTACTCGTTGAACACTGATTGATACGTCGAATAGCACCATATAACTTTATGCACAAATTTCGAGAACATCTCCCCCTTTTCTTTAATGATTTTAAGCATAAACACAGTTTTACCACATCCTGTAGGTCCAGATATAATACATGTGGATGGGCTCGTGAATCTGAATTTTTCTACAGAGTCCATTTCTAACACGTCACACTCCTAAGTGAGTCATTTACAAAATATTACAAATTTTGAGTGCTGATCCTTATATTTCTTCTCCCACAGAACCGTGAATGACGATGAGGTAGAGCAGCCCATCATTACGGATGACCTCGACGACAGTGTAGTTGTGATCTCCTCCCCTGAACCCTCACCAGCGATACCGGTAACACGTCCAAAGCGGAGGTATGAGATACCCACGTCAGGTATAAAGCGACCGAAATACGCGTCTGTTGCAGCGGTAATAGATCCCCAACCCTCAACCTCTTACGCAACAACACCCCCAGCAGCACCTAATATATCCCCTTATTCATCCGCCGCCCCCCGTTCTGTTAAGTCTACAATAATAGAGCCCCAACCATCAACCTCCTACGCAACAGGGCCCCCATCAGCAGCACCTTCGCTAATATATCCACTAATTCATCCGCCCCCCGTTCTGTTGAGGATGGTATAACGCTGGAATTGGTGCGATCCGCAGCCCCCACCCCAGCCTTGACTAGAAATCGGTATAGAGTCAGGGTCGACCCTAGAGTCATGTATAGCAGTGGAATTGAGCGCGGACTACGCCGGGTTGTAGAGCATATTATAGAGTTTGCTCTTCAGAATCGTGACGAGCGTGAAGTCAGGACGAGTCTGTCCTTTGGATTCGGGTCAGATGACGGTGATGTAGACGATTATTGGGTGATAGTGCCATTTAGACGTTTGGCGGCTGAAGATGTAGAATATATATTAGGGCGTATAATGCAAGCCGCCCAAAGTAGTATAGCCTTCAATATGGACAACTTCACGGTAAATATTGACCATGTATACCGTGTTGCGGGTCATAGTGCCATACCGTATACTCTTAACTTCAATTCTCAAGCTATTTATAGACGGCATATAAACGTCGATCGTGGTTGCGGCTTTATAGCAGTACTCTTAGCACGTATGTTTACTGTACAAAATACACGAACTCAAAAAATTTGGTTGCCTACAGTCGTGGAGCGTGCCCGTAAACTAGCTGTAGACTGTGAACTTGAATTTGACTGTAATATGGGTCCTGAAGAGCTGAGAAGGGTAGAACAGGAAATGAATGTCCGCATAGTTGTGTTTGGGTTGGATGATCGTCGTAGGACTGTGTATGTTTTTAAAAGCTGTGTGAGAGATCGTACAAGGCCCCTACTTATTTTAGGATTGTCAGGGACAACGTATCTCCCCATCCGTAATATAAGGTGGCTTTACGCGAGTTATGACAAAAGTCGAAAATATGGGAGACATCATGATTTGTGTAAGGGGTGCCTCGAGTTTGCGGATGATATAGTGAGACATTGTAAAGAATGTCACATGGTATGTGAGCAGTGTAAAAGCACCAAATGTGAAAGCCGTGTAGTTGAAGCTGAGAAGAGAGACTGTGATGTGTGTAGACGCACATTTTTCAATAATAGCTGTTTTGATTTCCATAAATCAATTGGCACGTGCAGGAAAATGAGAATCTGTGAATGTGGTATGTTTCACACAATGGATAATTGGGGAAAATTTAAGCACAAGTGTGACGTAATTCACTGTCCTACATGCCAGGAGGAATATAAGGCGGATGGAGTAAAGCATGTATGTTATATGAAAGATGCTAAGCCTAAAAATAACCCTGTATAACTGTATACTACGATATAGAAACATATACGAACGCTGAAACCAAAGAGGTAATTCCACATTTACTTGTGAGCCAGACTATCTGTGATGAGTGTATGGATATCGAATGTGACGAGTGCCCCAAATGTGGTAAACGGACAAACGTTTTTAAAACGAATGTCAGCGATAGTCCTGTGAAACTATTTGTGTCCTATATTGTCAAGTTAGCCGACAAGTTCAAAAAAATGACTGTGTATATTCTCGCCCATAACGGGGCAAAGTTTGACACGCAGTTCCTTTATAAGGAGTTGCTTGAACACGAATCCTCTGAGATATTTACAGGTGATCCATTGAAAAGAGGCAACAAATTAATACAGATGCAGATAAGAGGCAATGTACAATTTAAAGATACTTTATTATTCACACCTTGTAAATTAGCAAAGCTACCCAAGGTGATGGGAGTAGCAGCTGAAGTTTCCAAAGGATACTTCCCATACACTTTCCTCACCAGCGAGACTTTAAACTACGTAGGCCCACCACCCCCCAAACATTATTTTGACTGCATGGATGAACGTGAAGACTTTGATCGATACTACGACAGTTTTAATGAAAGTAACCCTTATAATATAGCTGATGAATGTGAGCGTTATTGCGTGAATGATGTGCGCGTGCTTAGAGTATGTTTCCAGGCCTTTAGAAGGATGTACATAGCCCGTTTCAAATGCGATCCACTGCAAGTCGCAACCACCATCGCATCATTATGTTTTACGGTGTTCAAGAATAACTTCATGCCGAAAGACACCTTAGCCATTATTCACCGAAACAATCCCCGCAGTTACGGGCACAAGGCTATTTACTGGCTCATACACCTACAGCAACAGACAGGTGTATACATAAAGCACGCCCGCAACACGGGTGAAGTACCCATTAAGATTAATGGACGTGTTTTTTGGGTTGATGGGTTAAGTGAAAACCGTGTCACTGGTGTGAAGACTGTGTACTCCTTTAACGGTTGCTGGTGGCATGGATGCCCCCGTCCTGAGTGCGGAGTCACCGGAGATATCCACGGTAGGTCTCCTGCCGACTGTCTTGCATCGACCCGCACCCGCGATCAACTTATAGGATCACAGTTCACTCACAAAGTCTTGTGGGAGCATGAATATGATGCACGGATGGAGACAGACGAGGTGTACCGTGAGGAAATAAAAGCGATCAAGCGTTCAATGGTGCTGGATCCTCTCAAATGTGGTGATAGCTTGTTTGGAGGACGTACAAATCCTTTCAGACTATACTTCCCACCTACGGAGGGCGTGAAGCTCCATTACTACGATTTCTGTTCTTTATACCCATACGTGATGAAGAGCAATCCGTACCCCGTGGGCGCTCCTGAGAAACTGGTGGGCCTAGCCTACCATCCATCAATGAATTTTCAAAAAATTTGAATGATCGTTACTTTGGGATCTCTTTCGTAGACGTACTCCCCCCACGCAATTTATGGATGCCGATCTTACCTGTCGTTATCGACGACAAGCTCATGTTTCCCCTGTGCGTGAAGTGCGCGGAAGAGGATAACGGCGAATGTAACCATATACCCCACCAGCGTAAGATCAGAGGCGTATATACAAGTCCTGAGTTGGCCCTAGCCGTGCGCCATGGTTATAGAATACTGAAGATACATGAGGTGTGGAGGTTTCAGAAGCTACCCAACCTTTTCACACCATATATAAACACCTTTTTGAAGGATAAGGTTGAGGCATCAGGGTATCCGCGAGGAGTTGATACCGAAGATGAAAAGTCTGCCTATATTCAACGTTACCGCGACCGCGAAGGTATACAACTTGATCGTGTCCAAATTGTAAAGAATCCTGGCAAGCGCTTTAGTGCAAAGTTGTGTCTAAACAGTCTATGGGGAAAATTTGCGCAGAATACCGGCAGAGGGAGCATTCATTTGGCACAAAGTTATAGCGATGTCTGGGATTATGCCAATGCCCCCGATAAAGAGGTCATGGAGATCGTAAATGTAGGTAATACTTACGTAATAAAGTACAACAACACTGAATTTGCCACAGATACCTCAAGGGTTACAAACATACCTGTGGCCAGCTTCACAACAGCCTACGCCCGTATAAAACTTTGGGGTCTATTGCATTCTCTTGGGCGGAGAGTATTGTATGCCGATACAGATAGCGTGATATTCACAGAGAGGGAGGGTGAATACATGCCCACTATTGGGGAGTTCCTCGGCGAGCTCACTGATGAGATCAAGGATGAGTATGGGGACAACGCATACGCCGACTCTTTTGCCTCAACAGGACCTAAGACTTATGGGGTACGGGTCAGGGTGGGGGAGGAAATGAAATATATCGTGAAGGCAAAGGGTATTACGCTCAACCATGCGAATCGGGAGGTTGTTAACTTTGAGTCGTTGAAGGATCTAGTATGTTTGGATGAACAACCTCCCAACTAATTGTAGGCACCCACAATTTTCGGGCGCAGAAGCTGGGGGGCGTGAAGGAACTTAGGGGTACGATGGTGTGCCGTAACACCTATAGGAAACGTTACCAGTTACCTGGTACCTATGATACCGTACCCTTTGGATACCAATGATGCTTCTAACTCACACGTCTTGTATATAATCGTATCTATTTGTATATATATATATATATATATATATATATATATATATATATATATATATATATATAACTTGAATATCTCGTTTATTAAATCGTATTTGTAAATATATATAACTTGAATATCTCGTTTATTAAATAAATCATGTTTCAAATAGCGTTTCACTTTCTCCTTTGTGTGTGTGTGTGTGTGTGTGTGTTGTGTGTGGTGAAAGTTCTAAGCTCCGCCCACTGTAAGACCGTGAGTCATGCTACTATCTGGGAGTCCCTGCGTGGTCAGTCGACCGCAGTAAGCCCGAGAGATCAGACGTGTATTCAGATCAGACGTGTATTCAAATGGCTACCTTTAATATTGCTTGTACAACGTTTACGAAATGGTATTCAGTAAAGTGCCAGGATGTGGTGGATACCGAAAAACTTCCTATTCATCCCTCCTATGCCTCTTTTAAAAACACATTGGATTGTGCGAAGTTCCAAGATGTACAAATACTCTACGGATGTTCTGGTGAGACCGTTGAAGGCTTTCGTTGCACAGACGATGTGCTGAAGTATACTGCAGAGCTAAACTTTATAAAGTCTCACATACACCGTGAAGTAAAAGAAACAACGCGTGCAGAAGAGAAGCAGCAGGTATGGATAATGAGTCTTGCTGATGGGTGGTGTGACAAGCGGTATTACGTCATGCTACACCATGTCGATTACTCATACCCTACGACTGGAAATGTGAATCTCGTGATCATGGGGGGGGGGGGGGGGGGGGTGGACAATCTTAAGTATTTTTTATCACTATATTAACGTATATCATGATGAGGTTCGTAGTGAGGTTGTGGCTAGTGCCCTGCGTGAATTTTTAACAGAGTTTAGAGACGAGTATCGTTTGATGGGCAGAAAGGAAAAATATGAACATATGTTCCTCTCAAATAGTGCGCCGGAGTGTGGAGATGTTTAGTAAAATGTTCCTAGTTCTTATCCAAAATGTCTGGTGCGTAGGCTGGTAGTGATATTCTTGTACCGGTACAACAATTCGACTCGCGGAACAAGCCCATTCACGTATCATCGAGTCAGCCGCCCGTCGAACCATTCCTGCCTACCTGCGTGCCTCACACGGCTCATAGTTATCTCAGAGCTTGAGCCGAGTGGACGTGCGCTCTCGAATACGATGGAACTTCCTTTGAGCAGCATTCTCAACGCCTCGTACGATGTGTCCGTGACGAAATCGTTGCGCGTGTTCAGGCGTAATTCCGGTACCATTAGCTATGTACTGGAAACGGAATGTAGACCGACAAACAAACGGGTTTATTTAAGTATCGAGGAGATGAATAGAATCTTTGTGATAGTTGAGAAGTGGAGTGAAGATCGTTATAAAATACCTGCTAACGTAGGTACAAGAAGAGAGCAGATTAGTGACGCACCCTCATACGCCGTTGTATGTACGTTGTGTATAAATAACGATCGGCCGTGCATTGATATACGGTTGATGTGGAAGAATGCTTCTGATAATAACGCTCTTATTCCTACGCGAAACCGTTTCATCCTCGACAGAATGTTTGAAATCGTCGGATTCCGTAAACTGAAACCTATATTAGACGCGCGTGTTACGGATATGTTTTATTTTGATACAGTACTTGAATACGCATACACCGCTCTGCTCGATGGGTTTACCGAGTGTAGGCTGGTGAGAATGGTCTAGTGCTGGATGTTTATTTAAAAAGTTTAGACTCTTTGAAATACCATGAACTTTGGTACAAAGCAATTGATCGGTACAAGGCTGAGCTCACCTACACCGTTCACCCTGAAGAACTATTTCTTTATATAACGCGCAGTTGTCGTAACGATTTAGAAGATTATTTCAATTGCCGCTATGTTGAGTGAGTTCACGATTGAAAAGCTCGAGTCGGTAGAAATAAACCCTCGATTGGAAAAGCGTTCTTATAAACTTGTGTTTAATAATGTAGCTAACGATGAACTCTTTGTGCGTGCTTTTGATTGTATTCTAGACGTTTAAAGATGACTTACCAACCGGTTGTAAAGTGGGAACAAAAATAGTACTGAACGATATGAAAGCCCTTCATATCGAATACAGGTTTCCCTATACTTTAAGCGGTGAAATATTATTAAGCCGCATATACTGCGTAATGCAGAGCAATAATAATGTAATTGTAAACTCGATTAAGACCGAGTTTAGTATTTTGAAAAAAAAGTGAATTGTATTTATATTTTGCTTGACATTTCTCCTGTACTGATTATACGCATATTTCTATTGAAATGTATATTTATTTCTATTTGAAAAGTATATTTATTTTATAAATATATCTCCATAATTGTGTGTGTGTGTGTGTTTCTCCTGTACTGTTATGTACGTATTTCTATTGAAGTGTATATTTATTTGAAATGTATATTTTATTTTATATATATCCATAATTGTGTGTATATATTTCCTGTACTGTTTTACGCATATTCCTCAAATGTATATTTATTTTCTATATATTTATAATAAAAAGAATGATGCAATGTTGTTTTAATTAATTGTTATGCCTTCTACTACCGGTATTCGAAACATAATAATGTATACAGTGGTATTGCGGTATCTGGCAACATTTAAGCCTTCTAAGCCAACTGGCTGATTAGGCGTATATAATAATGTATACAATAATACTGCTAAAAGAGGTATCTGGCAACTCAAGCCATTTACAGCCAACTGGCTGATTAGGCGTATATAATAATAATGTATACAATAATACTGCGGTATCTGACAACTCAAGCCATTTACAGCCAACTGGCTGATTAGGAGTCTATAATAATGTATACAATGGTATCGCGGTATCTGGCAACTCAAGCCATTTACGCCAACTGGCTGATTAGGAGCCTATAAAACAACGCCTACTCGGCTGAAGTCTAATGTGCATCGGGATTCCCAGGTGAACACCTCTCCTCCCTCTCTCCTTTCTCTTGGGGGATAACGCCGCCTCCAAGTTTCCCCCCCTTTGCAACACCCCCACCCCTTTGCAACAACCCCCTCCCCCCTTTGCAACAACCCCCACCCCCTTTGCAACATTACATAATAACCTGCAACATTCTTGCACTCTCCCCTTTTTCGGCTATACTACTCACTCACAACGAGCCGTGATTCCACACTATAGGAGCTTGTGTCAGCCATCTGAAACGAAGAAAAATCTATTACTGTCTACATTTCCCACTAACGATATCTAAACATACTACTTCAAAGAAAAATGTCGGGGTAACAAGACTTTCAGACCACCCTGTACAATTAGATTCGTTCAATATATACTGTACAAATCAACTTCCAAATTTAAAAGGTGTAAGCATATACTTAATAATAATAATAATATTAATAATAAAATCTAAACCTTATATACTCGTGTGTGTGTATATATATACTGTATATATGTATATATGCATATAATGTGTATATATATCAGGGGTGCTCACACCCGTGCCCGCGGGCACACGTGTGCCCGCCATGGATTTGAATGTGCCCGCTGGTTTATTTTGGAATAGCCGGCCTAAATGAAATCTTAACTGGCAATATAAAAATTACTAGAAATGAATTTTTACATGCGAGCAGAGCGCTCACATACATGTTTAAAACATGTCTGAAACCATTGCTTTGCTCCGCCAATTTCTGTGTCGCTTAAAGCGACGATTCTATTTCAACGGATATAATGAATCGAGTTGGCTGATTGGGTGTTTCGTGAAAATACAACCAATCAGAAGGCATTTTAGAAACGACTCGCTAGGCTTTCTGTGTCTTTTCGAATTTTATTGATTTTATAAAGATGAGTGGGCGGATCGATATTTAGTTCCGCGTTTGACCTGTCTGCGTGACCTTGTGTGTGGATGCGAACATGAAATGTGTCTATTTTTAGTCGTTTATTACGTAATTTGACGTTTTCACATTTAGTATTAAAAGTTTAGCATCATGTCGACCGTTCACCCGTTCGTGTCATCTTGTGTGTGGATGCGAATTTGAAATTTGTCTATTTTTAAGTCGTTTTTTACGTAATTTGACGTTTCACATTTAGTATTAAAAGTTTAGCATTATTTCGACCGGCAGCGTGTCCGATTTTGAAGTTTCAAGTGGTAAAAGTTCAGCCTCTGATATTAGTGGCTAGATCGCAAAATATTTTTTTAAAAATTACATTATTTAATTTTATTTTTATTGACAGGGCTTCATAATGGCGACACGAACCAGTGATAAGACTATAAGGACGTATAATTTTCAAAGTGAATGGGAAGATATTTACTTTTTCTCAAACATAAATTCTAAATGTATATGCTTAATATGCCAATCTACTCTAGCTGTTGCCAAAAAATATAATGTTGAAAGGCATTTTAAAGCTAATCATAATCATTATAAAACAAGATACCCAGTTAATAGTGAACTACGCAGGGCAAAAATAAGAGAATTGAAATCCCAACTTACCAGCCAACAATTGGTTTTTACAAAGAAAATTGAGAAATCAAAGGCAGCTACCATTTCATCTTTCCGAGTGTGTCACAGTTTAAACGAAGCACATGAAACCTTTGATGATGGTGCATTTGTAAAAGAAGCATTTTTGGATGCAGCAGACTCGTTGTTTGATCAGTTAAAAACAAATCTGAAATAATCTCCGCTATTAAAGACATGCAACTTTCCAGACCCACTGTTACACGACGAACAGAAGAGATGGGTAAAGATTTAAAAATGCAGTTAAAGAGAGACATAGATGAGTGTATTTCCTTTTCGCTTCAATTCGATGAATCAACAGATGCTACTGATACTGCGCAATTATGTATTTTCATAAGAATGGTATTTAAAAACATGACTGCTAAGGAGGAGTTGCTCAATATCATACCATTGAAGGGGAAGACTCGGGACAAGACATCTTCAAAGTATTTAAAGAGTTTACTATTGAGAATAAAATCCCCATTGAAAAACTTGTAGCCATTACCACGGATGGAGCTTCGTCAATGATTGGTTGCAATTTAGGGTTCGTTAGTCTTTGTAAGAATGACAGAGATTTTCCAAACTTCCTTAATTTCATTGCATAATTCACCAAGAGGCACTCTGTAGTAAAAGCTTGAACATGGAAGACGTTATGGATATTGCATATAAAATGTAAATTCTATCCGTGCTAAAAGTTTACAAAGACGTCTCTTTAAGAATCAATTAGAAGAAAGCAATTCTGAACATACAGATCTTTTATTGCACACTAATGTAAGATGGCTCAGCAGGGGCTTATTTTTACAACGATTTAGGGATTTACTGACTGAAATCAAAGAGTTTCTGGCTGTAAGAGGTGATAATTATAATCAGTTGGAAAATAAAGTTTGGTTACTTGATTTAGCTTTCTTAACTGATATTACTGAAATTGAGAGACCTCAATGTTGAACTCCAAGGCAAAGATAAAAACATTGCTCAAATGATTAGTGCTATAAATGCTTTCCAGCATTCTCTAAAACTCTATTTGTCACAACTGCAACGTTCGGAACTGAAACACTTCCCTAATATGTGACAGAGCTACTTAACCAAGAAAATAATTTTGAGAATTTTAACAAAGACCGTTATGCAAAAGAGATAGGGAATCTCATTCAACAATTTGAGCAACGTTTCATAGACTTTGAAAAATTAAAACCTATGTGGAATTTATGTGGTTTCCATTTGAAGAAAAAGTTGATATTGAGGAAATCGCAACAAAAATATCAGCATTATTTAAATTGGATATAGCTAACCTAGAACGAGAAGTTTTATTCCTTCAAAATGATCTGGAAATTAAAACAAGGGCCTTCAGTACCAATTTTTGGAGCTTATTTGCTGAAGAAAAAATATCCTCTGCTGAGAAAATGTGCTATGTACTTGACCTCAATTTTTGCCTCCACATACCTTTGTGAATCAGCATTTTCCAAGATGAAGATGCTTAAATCAAAGTACCGGACTGTTTTGACAGATGAGCACCTTGAGACTGTTTAAGACTAACAGTTACCAATTACACGCCAAATTTCAAAGCCCTTGCTGAATTAAAGCAGTGTAAGCCATCAACTAGCAATTAAATGTGAGTATTATCTTCTATCACTTGTATTTATTTTTAGTTCATAAATTAGGGGAAAATTTGGTGTTTGTGCCCGCCAAAGATAATAGTTAGCAAATTTTGCCCTAAGGTCTCCGAAGTCTGAGCACCCCTGATATATATAATATATATATTATATACACAGACATTATATATATATATATATATATATATATATATATATATATATGATATACAGGGTCTGTCAAAAAAAACTAAGCCAAATTCAAACCTTTATTAAAACAAAACCATTTATCTAATTAAGTTGAATATTTTACACAATAAAGTATAGGTAATCACCTATTATCCTTTAAATTTTTATGACGATATCTTCAGAATTGTTAATTTTATTAATAATTAACTAAAAAGTGAGATTCTCCTACTTAACATGAAAATTTTTTTTTTTACGATATACTGTAGATAATTTTTAGTTTAATAAAATTAAAAGAACTGTTCAATATGATTCCCTTGCATTTCTATCACTTTTTTTAATCTTGGTCTGAATTCGTCTATTGCTCGATTTATTTGCTCTTCGGGGAGCTCTGCCCATTTTGCGACAATCAACTGTTAGGTGGCCAATTATTCGGTTCCAGAAATTCAGGCACATTCTTTTTCAAATATTCGATGGTTGTTTTGGCAGTATGTGATGTTGCACCATCTTGTTGAAAAATAAAGTAACCTTGACTAGCCAAGTTTCTCATTTCTGGAAGCATTTTCTCAAGCAGGGTATTTGAATAATATTGAGCATTAATTTTCACTCCTGGCTCAATAAAAAATATTGAAGTTTTTCCCAACTTGGACACTCCAACAGAAACCATGACGCTAGAAGAAAAGTGACTCCTTGTTGCGTACAGTCTTTCATCTTGGATTTCATTTTTCTTCGCAACATCAGAATAAACCCGGTCATTCTGTGAGTTTCTTGGTGGCTCTGCCGTAAAACGTTTTTCATCCGTAAAAAATGTCTTGGAAAGTTTATCTTCAGTTATTATATGTAAAATACGTTTGGATTTCTCAACTCTTTTCTGGCAGTTTACTTCTGACAATCTTTGTCCATGCACTCTTTTAAATGGTTTAAATTACAGATCAGATTTAATAATCCTTCTTACGCTTGATTCTGATATTTCTAGTTCTTTTGATATTTGAGCAGGTGTCATGTGGCTACCAGGTCGATCCTCTTGACTAAGGATACGTTCCTCCACTTTCTGAATATTTTCATCTACTCTAACTGATTTTGGTCGCCCACTACCAACCTTCCTTTCAATGCTTCCTGTTTCATCGATAGTTCTCAATAAGTAATCTGAACCTGATCTGGTCCATCCTTTATAATCGAATTCAGAAAGTAATTTCCTTGCACTATAACCTTTTTCAACTCTATAATGCTTTATAATTATTTTATCTTCATGTGAGAATGGCATATTTAGAGGTATTCACGAAAATTTTTAAATCTAAACAAATTCCGAAAAAGAGAAAAAAGATATTACATAATGAGAAAAACTGAAATTTTCGCAATCTGTAGAAATAACCGCATAACTCCTAAAATATTTAAAATAAAGTTATAAAATTATCACAGATTATTTATGAGCCTTTTATTTATTTAGTGTAAAAAAATATTTGAAATCTCTATCAAATTGTGCTGCCAATTTACAAACGTATCTGCTCAGTGCTTATCTGAGATAATAGGGTTAAACGTTCATCATCCTTTGAACTTTGTTTTGTAATTTGATTAATATTTTAGGAATAGTGAATCGAAATAACTTCTGTATTTATTTAGCAAATTGTACTGTAATGATGGCAAAACACACGAGATCAAGCAATGCTGCGCTTTACCTTGTGGACAAAACGTCGGAGAAGCTGACAGGGCAAAAGCTCCCATCCATCGGAGAGGTCCTTGCAGTCTTCCTCCACAATCATCTTTCGCTTCATAAACCAATTCGTGAAGCAGCCACTGATGTGATGAATGAAATTTTGGAGTTTTGGGCCCGCGCTTGAGCCCCCGTGAAACAGAAAGATCACATTGTTGGAAAAATAATGAAGTTAAACAAAGAATGGCAGCTGCTTCGAAAAAACAAGAACCAGCGTTCAGAAACCCAAATCAGGAAGGAAGAAGAGTTCAAATCTCAGATGGAGAACCTTTTCAACATCGCTCATGAAAATGCTATTCAAATGATCAAAAACGAAGAGGATCGCCAATTCCTGCTAGCTCAACGGGAGCCAGGCAGACTGGGACGATGGGTTCTGTGGATACCGTACTGTCAAAAACGGAGCAAAAGTTGTAAACAGAAAAGCAGCTCAAGATATGCAGCTGAGGAAAGCCAAAGAAGAAGCGGAAACATCCCGTCCTATTGGAACGCTGGTGTCATCAAGCAGCAGTAACGAACATTCTTCAGAAGATGAACCACAAGAAACCTGTGGTGGTGAGCCTCTTCCAAAACGACGCCGTGGAGTGAATAACATTTTGACTCCGGCACTTGCTTCAGCTTTAGACCGTTCTTCAATCAGTGACAGAAAGGCAACAGTTGTAATAGCGGAAACTGCCAGCAGTCTGGGACATGACCTGAGAAAACTGGCCATTAATCGGTCATCAGTGAAGCGAGCTCGGGAGCGTCATCGTGCCAAGACAGCAGAAACTTTGAAAAAAAAAGTAGCAGACGATGTTCCCTTCATTATTCACTGCGATGGCAAACGCCTAGTGGACCTCACAGGGAAAGAGCGTGTGGACCGGCTCTCTGTTCTAGTGTCTGGACTGGGAGTGCAACAGCTTCTTGGAGTCCCCAAAATTCCGTCTGGTACTGGAGAACACCAAGTACAGGCCGTGCCGGATAAGCTGCAGGAATGGGAATTGAGTGACAGATTTGTTGGAATGAGTTTTGACACTACCGCATCAAATACGGGACATCACTCCGGGGCTTGCGTCCTCTTAGAACGAAAACTTGGAAGAGCTCTCCTCTACTTGGCGTGCAGATGTCATATCATGAACTTGTTTTTGGTGCAGCTTTCCAGGCCTGCATGGGACCAACGTCTGGTCCTGAAGTCTTGTTCAAAGGATTTCAGCGTTTCTGGGCTCAACTGAAAACGAGTCAGTTTTCATCGGGTATTATTGATGACCAGGAAGTTGAAGCATCTACGAGAGAACAACGTCCCAGTCTGATCAACTTCGCTTTGTACCAGCTGTCACAATAGGGTGTGTCAATTTTAGTAAAGTCAACAATTCAAAAACTACTAATGCTCAAATGATGTCATATTATCTATCTAGCAAACTTAGAAATATCTTTAGTGTTGTTTAAAAAAGCCATTTACCTACTTATATTTGACCATAAAGGTTTGAAATGTAACCTAAATATGATTGTAGCATCATATATCAATGTGCCATTGATATGAGTGGTCAACTTTAGTTATTTTTGGTGTGCAGTATGGTTTCTAAGTTTCACATAGTCACAAATGCTGGAGTTTCGATTGTGAATGCATGTGTTTTCCCTCCGTTTTGACAATTTTGATTACTTCGCAATGTAAATATTGTGTAATTCAAATTATTCGAAATGTTATGTGTGACCGAAACTTTCTGTATATTTTGATATAAATATATGAAATTGTCATTACTTTGAATAATTAAGTCTTGTACCTATAACAACACAACCTTTTATCTGAGCTTATAGGAAGATATTAAGAATTTCAATTAACTTAATGTTATTTAATCATAATCAGTAGGCCTATCCAAATTTCAATGACATTCCTTTTGTTCACATGTCCACAGGATGAGTCAGAAAGAAATCAGAACCCGAAACAAATCAAGTTGTCACCTAAGTCATTTGGTGGGGACTGGGAGGGAACTTCCCCCTGCTGAGCTGCCCACAGCCAGAGATCTGCCAGGGCTACTGGCTCAGTGGAGAAAGGACAACGCTCTATTCACAGGACGTGTAATCAACACTGAGGTCAGGATCAGGGCTAAAGTGAAGGCACTGTGGGATAAGGCAGTGAAGGTGTCCATTGGCAATGTGAAGCTAGAGGTCAAAGATAAGTTCGTGATGAAACTGGACAAATTGGTGGACATCCTAACCTGTCACTGTGTGATCAAGAGCTGCAGTGAGCTTGGGTGCAACCCTGTCTGCAGCAGTGAGGTTCACATTGACTGCAGCTGCAGGAGCGAGCAGAAGATACCAGTGCAGGAACTTGCCTTCATTAAAGGTCAGAGAGAAAAGGTGGGAAATGTGGGGGCACACCAGATGGGTCTAGCTGATCACCTTGAAACCAGGAGACAGGAAGCAGTGCTGCACAGACAGGAGCAGAGAAGGGAGGCCGAGAAGAAGAGGAGGAGGAAGACAGAGGAGTCAGCCAAGAAAGAAGAGGAGTTGAGGGAGGAGTCACTGCTGGAGATGGAGTTGGAGGAGACTGGAGATATACTGGAAGAGGCAGGGAGGAGAGAGGAGGACGAAGACTTCATACCAGAGGCTGCGACAACTTCTTCTTTGCCTGTGGCTAAGAAGAAGAAATACAACACTAAAGATATCACCAACATAGCTCTGGATAGCTTGAGACATCACACTGGGCTGAGAGAGAGGGCAGAGATTGCCACTTCTGCCTGGAGTGATGCTGGTCTTATCACAGAGTTTGACACAGCACTGGTGATTGACCACAACAAGGTGAGGAGGGCTCAGGAGAGACTGACTAAGGAGCTGGTCAAGAAGTTTGATGAAGAGATTAGGGAAAATGGCATCACCTGTATCTTCTTTGATGGGAAAAGAGATGACACTAAAGTGATGATGGAAGCTGAGGGCAGTGACAGGCAGTTTCCTGGCCTCATTAAGGAAGAACACTACACAGCGTGCAATGAACCAGGTGGGAAATATTTGTGGCATTTTGTACCAGAGAAAGCTGCAGAGAGAAGTCATGCTGAGATCATTGCTGATCATCTGGTGAACTGGCTAAGAGAGAGAGGAGCAGACCAGACCATTTTGGCCATAGGAGGTGACAGTACTAATGTGAATACTGGCTGGGAGGGAGGAGTAATGCATTATGTGGAGGCCAAGCTTAGCAGGAAGTTGGTGTGGATTGTCTGTGACTTGCACACTGGGGAGCTGAGTCTCAGACACCTGGTGACTGCACTGGATGGCAAGACATTGAGCAACAACAAGTGGTCTGTGCCCCCAGGGAAGATGTTAGACACTGCCACTGAGCTGGAGATCAACCCAAACTTCACGAGGATCACTGTTGGTCCTCCTCTACTCCATCTCAGTCAAGAGGTTGTCAAGGACCTCAGCACAGACCAATCATATGGCTACAGAATCATCACTGCCATCAGATCGGGAGAGGTACCTCAGAGTCTAGCTCTCCTGGAGATTGAGCCAGTCTGTCACAGTAGGTGGCTCACCACGGCTCTAAGGTTCTGCATATTGTAGATTTCCGAACATGGACTGAAGGGTAGGAAGAATCTGAGAATAATTGTGGAATTCATAGTGGGAGTCTACATGCCAAACTGGTTCAACATCAAGTTAAATCACAGCTGGGTGGGTCCCAGGCATGTACTGTACCAGCTGGAGCTGCTCAGAAGTCAGAAGAAAGAGGTGATGGGAATAGTGATGCCTACAGTGAAGATATCAGCCTGGTATGCACACTCTGAGGCTGTGCTCCAGGCCATGCTGTGCAGTGAGGTGGAGGAGGAGAGGAGAGAGGCAGTAAAGAGGATACTGGAAATCAGAGGTGAAGGAGATGAGGACACAGGTAGGAGACTGCAGTGTCAGACCCAGGAAGACTCCTGACATCAACCCAGATGCCATCAAACTCTCGGAGCTTATTGACTGGAACTCTGGCGTGACTGAGCCTCCTCTGACCTGCTCCCTCACCACTGCTACAATCAAGGAGTTTCTGGATAGACCAATGGAAGTTCCTGCATGGCCCTCACACACACAGTCAGTAGAGAGGTGTGTAAGGATGACAACTGAAGCAGCACAACATGTTTACTCACAAGAGAGGAGGGAGGCGTACATCAGTGGCCAGGTGGCCAGTAGGGAGCTCATGTCCAGGAACAAGCGCAAGGCAGACATGGCATCCTTGGCAAAGTTCAAGAAACCTATTTATATTTCTAAGTTTTAATATTGAAATATAATCAAAATGTCTTTAATTGTATGTATGTAAATATAGTTATATATGGCATCCTTGGCAAAGTTTAAGAAACCTATCTATATTTCTAAGTTTTAATATTGAAATACAATCAAAATGTCTTTAATTGTATGTAATGTATGTAAAATGTAGTTATACAGGGTGTCCCCAAAAAAACTATATATTCTTTATAGCATCATATATTTTATAATTTAAAAAAAAACCAAACAATATATTGTTATAGCAATTGCCAATGAAACGTAAATTAGTAATCTAAGTGATCAAAATGTTATAGCGAGTTGTTTGCATATAAAATTTAATTAACTACGCCAAATGCTCAAAATGTTCTCCGGCGGCATGAATGCACTTTTGAATGCGTCGACTAACTGATTCGCAGACATGGACTAATGTGGATGCTGTGATGGTCCCGCACTTTTCACTAATTGCATCCTTAAGGTGTTCGAGTGTTGCAGGTCTTGTACCATAAATTGCATCCTTCAGGTAGCCCCACAAGTAAAAATAAAGTGGAGTCAAGTCCGGTGAACGTGGAGGATACTCAACCCTTCCTCTTCGTCCTATCCAACGGTTAGGCAACGTTTCATCGAGGTACCTTGTGACATCACAATGATAATGAGGGGGGGCTCCATCTTGTTGAAAGTAAAAGTCGTCGTTTCCAAACAACTTCCGAACTGCAGGTATAATTTCTGTCCGCAGCATGTCGAGATATGCGGTACCGGTAACTGTCCCATTAAAGAAAAATGGTCCAACCAAACCCCTGGATGATAAACCACACCATGCTGTTAATCCTGGTAAATTAACATGTTTATCCACATAAACGTGTGGATTATCAAGTGACCAGTACCTGCAGTTGTGTCGATTTACTGTGCCATTCAGCTTGAAGGTAGCTTCATTAGACCACACGATTTTGTTGTATTGAAAGTGCATTCATGCCGCCGGAGAACATTTTGAGCACTTGGCGTAGTTAATTAAATTTTATATGCAAACAACTCGCTATAACATTTTGATCACTTAGATTACTAATTTACCTTTCATTGGCAATTGCTATAACAATATATTGTTTGGTTTTTTTTTAATTATAAAATATATGATGCTATAAAGAGTATATAGTTTTTTTTGGGACACCCTATATACAATAAAAAAAATACTTGCAAAAATTGCTGATTTTTCGTAAACTTCAACTTCAAATATAAATAGCTAGGAGTGGTCAAATCTGGATTTTAAAGCCATATTTCGATTTAGCACATAAAAATGCATCATTTGGTCACTAGCAGTCTTTGAAAATATAAAGATTTCACTTTGCTCCCTAAAATTGACACACCCTACTGTCACAAGAATATGCAAGGGATGACTACAAAGAGTTCCTAGAGTTAGCTCTTCTTTTCTTGGGTCGAGCAAAGTCCCACGGCTTTCATCACTCTTTTAAAGCTCCTGGCGCCATGCATCACGCTCGCTGGTTATCGAAAGTGTTGTATTCCTTCAAGATATGGATGTTCCGGAAACAGTTTAAATTAACAGCCCAGGAGGAGCGCAGCCTACGGGATATCTGCGTATTCACCGTCACCACTTACATGAGGACCTGGTTCCGTACCCCATTGCCAGCAGCTGCACCGCTGGAGGATCTGAATCTGATAAAGGCTCTGTCCAGTTATTCACATACAATGATTGCAAAGGCTACAACAGCCAAATTCAGTGACCACTTGTGGTATCTCTCTGAGAGCTTGGTTGTATTAGCGCTGTTTGATCCAGAAGTTTCTGTGGCTACGAAGAGGCTATAATCAAAGTTATGGAGTCCAAAGAAAGAGATGATGATGCACGAAAAAAGTTCAGCAAAACAGCTTTCAAGCCGACAATGACCTTGGATGCCTTCGCCTCCAAACAATCGAAGCAGCTATTCGTTTATTTCAACCTGCCGCAGGATTTCTTGGAGAAAAATCCTAATGACTGGAATTCCTTTCCCTCATTCCAAGACGCTACAAGAGATGTTTCTAGCATAAATGTAATCAATGATAATGCTGAATGCGCAGTAGCTCTCATACAAAATTTCAACCAGAGGCATACAAAAGATGAAGAACAACTGCAGTTCCTTCTTCAAGTTGTGGCTGACCGTCGCCGAAGCTTTCCCGACAGCAAAAAGGAAACCTTGATTGGGCAACAGTGAGTGGTTTAGCAACGATGACCCCCCCCCCCCGTCTTGAACGGCTAATACCCAACGATATAGTTTGGGGGGGGGGGGGGGGGGGGGACCCAAATTCCATGGTCTCATAGGGATATAGAGTAAAACTTTGAAGTCCTTGAGCTACCTCTAAATATTAATTGATTCAAATGAAATTTCTACCCAAGCGTTTATACATTATATGCCACCATTTCAGGGGTTGGGAGCCACCTCTTTCCTAACCTCAAAATTAGACATGTAAATAAGGACCACCCTAATATATATATATGTATATATATAATGTGTGTATGTAATATATATATTCATATATATATATGTATATATATATATGAAAAGATGTTTAACTCTTCATACTGCCACTTAAAATATGAACGCATCGATGAATAATAATACGAGTATATACTGTACTTTTATTTTGAGGATTAAATACAGATAACATACAACAACAGGCAAAAATATTATATGTTCAATGCTTTTCAGGTTCAACGAATTACTGCTTTTATGTAAATTGAATTCTAGTTGAATTATACAGCGCTACAGATGTTGCAAATGTGCGAGTTTCTCAAATTGGTAAAAATAAAAGTATTTCCAATCGTAAAAATTCTTATTTTTTATATTAAAATAGATATAAATATATTTGAAATGTAATTCAAATATATATATAAAACTCAGGGGACCATTCTGAGTTCATTCCCAATATATATATATATATATATATATATATATGTTACGCCCCAACATCGAAATCGCTCAGTGAGCGAAAAAAACAGCCACAACTCGTTGTGGATGCACCTAAGTGACCACACACCGATGTTAGACATTTTTTCGCTTCATGGCCGTTCTCAAACAACCACAACGCGTTGTGGACGATTTGAAACGACCACACACCGACCTAAAACTCGTACTCATAACGCTTGGCATAGATTTTCCCGTTATGCTAAGTTAGGTTTGCAATATCAAATTAATGCGTAAGGAGGTAGGGCCAATGTTTTCCAAAAAAGACAACCTTAGTTTCCTACTGAAGATACGTCTGTACAGTTAGGTCATTTGATTGTTGGCAATACCTCTGGTATTGAAAAATATAGTAATGTTTCTCCTACATTTTATTTTAAGACTACTTATTCTATTAGTTTGAAACAATATTTGGGTTTGTAATAAATTTTAAAAAGTGCACTTAGCTTTTTTATCCTTTACATTAGTCCTTTTGGCTCCGGCTACCCAAGCAAGATGGGTACATTTACTCAATATTATCACCTGTATAATTTAGGTCTCGGGGGTACGGGGGCTCCCGTAGTGCTCCCCTCTCCCCATTTTTTTTAAGGGTTTTTTGCCTCTAAAAAATTCCGGTAAGAAAATATGATAGCGTCAGTGGTTGTTTACATCATTAAAAGATTTTACGTCATTAATTAGTTTAATCGGTGAATACGTCGATAAATATACGTCGTGTTTATATCATTTCAATATACGTCGTGTTTAAATAGAGTTTGATGAAAGGCATCGGTGTGTGGTGTGTCTCGACCCTTTAAATAATGCTCCAGATACCACCAGTTTGATGCTCAGGCATCTTTTCACATTAATTATGTAACTATTACTAACTATGACACATAAAAGTAGAAAGCAGGAAATTTGTATGCCAACATTTGTACGACGGAAATTTATACGCCAGCATTTGTACGCTCAGAACATTTATACGACTGGAAATTTATACGCCAAGCATTTGTACGACGGTAATTTATACGTTATACGCAAGAAATTCATGATCATTTAATAAAATTGAATTTGAAACTAGGTAAGTTAAAATACAAATTATCACAAATTATGAAATTACATATTACAATAATTTCAATAGATTTCAGCTTATCAATTTAAAAGAAAATGTAACTAGCGATATACAGAACGAATGTCATTTAAAAAATCGGAGAACAAATCTTGGAAGTTTTTTCTCATTAATCTCCAGACCTAACCTGACCAAACCTAACCTAACCTAACGAATGTCATTTAAAAAATCGGAGAACAAATCTTGCGAGTTTTTGCTCATTAATCTCCAGACCTAACCTAACCTAATCTAACCTAACCTAACCTAACGAATGTCATTTAAAAGATCGGAGAACAAATCTTGCGAGTTTTTTCTCATTAATCTCCAGACCTAACCTAACCTAACCTAACCACCTGTACCTATTCAATAACCACTTACCTACCTGTTAATCCTTTAATGCGCTGTAATACATAATAAAATTTAAAATTCTTTAAATTAAAATTATTTTCAAAATATTTAAATAATGTTTACTTTTATTTATTATTATTTTTTTTGCACCTGTGCTTATGTTTATATAAAAAAATGAAGTCACGGTTATTATCATGGATAGATCGCATACTTAAGTCAAAAAAGTCTGGTAGAGCGCATACTTAAATTACCGTCGTACAAATGTCAGTCGTATAAATTTACAGTCGTATAAATGTTCTCGTGTACAAATGCTGGCGTATAAATTTCCGTCGTACAAATGTTGACGTACAAATTTACGAGCAGCCCACCCGTGAAGCATCCTCTCCTCGTATATATATCAGGGTAGCTGTATAAACATAATCTTCAAAAAGTTAAGTTCGGAACACACAATATTGTCCTTAGTCCCTAAAGAACTCAGAATATCAATTTATATACAAATCGGAAATGTTTTAGAGGTGCCGCAAGAGTCCAGAAGATTTTAGCTTACAGTCTTTTTGAAGTTCAGCTCCAGGTCCCCCTCACCCATAAGGGTGAGTATTATCCTCTCAATGGAGGGGGTTTCGTTGGTGCTAACAACTCATTGTCGCCTGGTTGAACTTTGGAGACCTTCAACTAATGTTTTCTTCCTTGCATCTGGGAAAGTTTTACGATGTTCCTCAACGACCTGAAGCAAAAACTGTGTTTGTTCCTCATTTCTCGTTACAGAGGCGTTAAAGTCCTTTATCAATGCTTCTCCCCTTTCTGCTGTATCATTGACAACCTTCATGCTTTTAAGAATCATGGAAGCGTTTTGATAATCTGGACTCTGTTCCCATTGAGCTGGATCTACAGAAGTTAAAAAGTCATCTTCCAACCCTAAAATTGAGAACAGTTGTCGAGAGTTTGCTGTGACAAATGATGACAGATCTTTTCCTTCAGCAATCGTTGGGCAAATTCTATTTGGAGGGCATTTATCTCCTTCATTTTTTAGAGCTGCGACAATCAATCTCTTCATTTCTAACGGTACACGATCATCAAAGAAAGGGAGACCAATCAGACGTTCACTTAAATACCACAAATGATTACCGAAAGCCTTACCTGCAGATTTGGAGACGACAGTGTCTGGGTAAGTTTTTAATTGCTGAAGGAGCTCAAGGTCATTTGCAGGAGCTAAAGTTGCTTGGGGGCATTGGAACCATGCTTTTACATAAATCTTTGTAGTGAATAAATTGAATCTTCTTAAAGATGATATTTCTCTTGATGTTAGACGAACCTGTGAACGGAGGAGATAAATCTCTATAGAAGAAATTACGTTTGCTAGCCAACGTGCACGATGTAGAGCACCTGGTTGCATCAGTCTTCTTCCTCGTGGGGGGTACTTCTCCCAGAAACAACAATGTTAATTCTAAGGTTTCTCGGTAATCATCTCTTGGTTGACGTTCTTCTAGGTTAGTTTTACAGCATTCAATTATTTCCCTTCATTCAGATATGTCTAAGGTCACTTCTTTATCACCAATCACCTGTTCAAGTTTACTCTTATCAATGTTACTCCATTCTAGCTGTAATCGCTTAAATAAAGCAATAGCACGTCCTGATGAGTGACCAAAAAGGACGCCAAATACATTTCCAACTATAATCTCATCGATATGATGACGACAGGCTAGGTGCAGAAGATTTTTGTCCAACATTTGTTCAATCAGGATGCAGGCACCTCCTCTCTTTCCTGTATTACTTGCCGTGGTATCAAACGACATAGCTTTGATCTGGTTGGTTAAATTTCATTTTTTTTAGTTTCAACAACAGCCTTTGCAATTGCTTTTGCACTTTCGGAGGTAAGTTTAGGGACTCCAAGAAGTTTGCCGATATCTTTACAAGTCACTACCACAGGCAAACGACCGACAGACTTTTTTCCTGTGATATCAGGTAGCATTTTCCCATCCCAGTGAACTACTAGGGGATTTCTGTAGCAAGGTGTTCAATGATATTAGCTGAAGTTTCTTTTCTAATTTTTATCGTTTTAGTGCAAATAGAATCTTTATTGATGGATAGTAACTCCACATTATATCCTAAACTTTTTGCCGTAGCAGCAATGATATGAGCTGCTGCTCGGTTGCTGGTCTTTGTACGGTTTAGAGCTTGCGCTAATTCGGGAGTCATTATGTTTTGAGGTCTTGCTTTCTTCAATTGTGGTTGGGTGTCACCCTGAGAAAAACTTTTTAATTTTTGAGATGTACTATTTTCCAAATGGATCGACTCGTTATCACTACTGGTAATTGAATCTATTGTTGCAACTTTGCTTAGTTGTTGTATTTCTTTTTCATGTTTTCTCTTGCGGCTAATAAAATTTTGCTCTCTAATTATCTTATTTCTTTCCTTGATTGTTGTCACTTCATCAATGCCAGCTATGTGACCTTTCCTTCTACTGCGCTGAGCAATAAGAAATTTCTTATCTTCTTCTATTTTCATCATAGACAGAGCATTCTCGTGTGCGATGTCAAATAGTTCATTGAGTCGTGATGTGAAGTGTGTTTCATTGAAAATTTGCTTTTGAGATCGACGGGACTTACTTTTTTGTAATGCTTTCCATTCAGAATGAAGTTTGAGCAACCGCTTAATAAGATAATGTGCATGCGCAGTTCGAATACTGGCTTTCTTCCAGAAATCCATAACACTGATCAAAGTGTTCTTAGCACTCTCTTTCAAAAGGAGCTTCATCTCTGAATGATGGTAAAAAAAATGTGCCAACTTGCTGCTGAGAAGGGAGTTTATCGATCAATATTTTTGGTAAAGTTGGACCAACAAGCCATATATCTATTTTAGAACGAGTACTATAACTAGTACTAGCCATGATTGCATAAAAATTGGAAATTTTAGGGCGTGAAACTCCTAACCGTGAAATAAATGGAGCACGAATTATTACCACATACGCACTTCCTCAGCTTGTAGTTAAGTGAGGATTTGAGTTGCAGCTTGCTCCTTGCCAGTTTTTCAGATGCCAAAAGTTACAAGAAGTAGTTACATATATTGATATTATATCATAAATACAACTATATATCTGGAAACATAAGAATATTTCATATAAACATTTCAATAATAATTTCTGCAAATTTTGCAAAGAAATAAATGGGGTATTTTACTATTGATTAAAAGTACATTACTCTACATCGTTATACTGGCGTGCACCACCCCTAAATATGATTTGATTGCTTTAAAAAATTGCATGCTAAGTTTTCTCATGATAAAGAACAAAATTCGATCTTCCGAATTCTAAAGTTAAAAAAATAATTTCTGTCCCCTATATGCTGATAGCCACCCTAATATATATATATATATATATATATATATATATATATATATATATACACACACGAGTGTTGTTCAAAAAGTAAGAGTACAAGGTTAAGTACCGGTGCATTATGCATAGTACAATAATGTTGTTGGTAGTACAATATTTCGTTAGGCATGTGTGACAACACTGTTTGTGACGTGGTTTACCCGCAGTTAAAAATGGCTGCTCTCCTAAACACGTGGTCCCCAGACGAGGTGCGTGCTGTGATTCGGTTTTTAAATGCGAAAAATGTTTCAGCTGCAGAAATTCATCGCCAACTTGTTGAAGTATATGGAGAGAATGTTTTACTCCGAGAAAGTGTATCATCAAAGTGGTGTACAAAGCTTCGGGAAGGAAGGCAAAGCACCAGTGGTGCTGCGCGGTGTGGAAGACCAGCAAATGCAACAACTGATGAAAACATTGAACGAATGAACAACGCTATTCGTGGAAACAGAAGAATAACAATTCGTGAACTTCAAGCAACGTTCCATCTCTCACTTGGAACCATATCCAACATTGTTCATGACAAGCTTGGGTTCAACAAAATTTATCCGCGTTGGGTACCTAAAATGTTAATGGATAATCACAAGACTCGGAGAATGGCCTGCAGTCTTTCCTTTCTTCAGCGGTATTTGGCCGAAGGTTCGCATTTCCTTGAGCGCATTGTGATAGGTGATGAGACCTGGGTACACCATCACACACCAGAGCCTAAACGGGTGTCCATGGAATGGAAACATCCAGAGTCACCACAAACCAAAAAGTTCAAGATTGCACCATCAGCTGGTAAGGTGATGGCAACGATTTTTTGGGACCATCAAGGCGTTTTGCATGTGGAATTCATGGACTACGTCGTGTCCAATGTCGTAACACCGCTTCCAGGAGATTAGCGAAGTTAAACGACATTGATTCTGGGTAGTAGTTGGATGGGAGACCGTCCTCCGCGCCCAGATTACGTAGCGACCCGTGGTTCGGATCCCATGTAAATCTGTAGGTCCCCTCTGTCATATGACCTTAGAAGTTGCGAAGGAGGTTAAACAACCCCAATAAAATGTGGAATTCATGCAAAACGGAACAACAATAAATGCCACTTCTTATTGTGAAACTTTACAGCGACTCCGCACGGCTATCGGAAGAAAACGTCCCGGGTTGCTTACTGCTGGTGTGGTGTTCTTGCATGACAATGCACGCCCTCACACTGCAAATCAAACACGCCAACTTTTGAATCCACTTGCAAGTCATGAATCATCCCCTTTCATAGTCCTGACCTTGCACCAAGCGACTTCCATTTGTTTTCAGCCCAAAAGGAACATCTCGGAGGTAAACACTTTCAAAACGATTCTGATGCAGAAGCGCCGTACGAAACTGATTAAAAACTAAGAACCCTACATTTCACTCGCTCGGCATCGGAAAGCTTGTCCCACGCCATGACAAATGTTTGAATCTGTTTGGTGATTATGTAGAAAAGTAGTAATAAGTTGTAAATACTTGTAATAATTGTAATAAAACAGATTCTTCAAAACACCTCGTAAATTACTTTTTGAACAACCCTTGTGTATATATATATATATATATATATATATATAAAATGAAAAGAACCACGAAGGAAAGGAAACAAAGAATGGTGCTCAAGCGCTTTCGTCTAATGACATCCTCAGGAACACTGAAGTAAATAAAGAATTCGAATATATACAGTATATATATATAGGTACAGGGTGTCCGAGAATTATCTGTACAATGTTTTGCTATTATTAAAAGTCAACCATGAAGTGTAGAAATTCTAGTGTTGTCCCATTTTACAGAGAATCTCATTAAGTTTTTTCTAATACCAAGTTGTGACAAGTTTTTTAGAAATTCCAGTGTGTCCGAACATTATCTGTACAATTTCATCTTTTAATAAAATTCTTGATAACACACGTAAAATTCTTAAACAAGATTATTTAGAATCTGTATTTTCAAAAGTTTCTTTTATTAAAGTAACGTTGTTACAAACATTCGATATGTGCACCATTAGTGATTCGCAAAACATCCAATCGATACTCCAAATGTTGCCATGTACGCTGCAGCATATCCACATCAATTCGCTCAATAGCAGCTGTGATTCTTGCTTTTAAATCATCAATGTCTGTCACCCGAGTACATTTCTAAAAAACTTGTCAAAACGTGGTATCAGAAAAAACATAATGAGATTCTCTGTAAAATGGGACAACACTGGAATTTCTACACTTCATGGTTGACTTTTAATAACAGCCAAAAATTGTACAGATAATTCTCGGACACCCGGTATATATATATATATATATACTATATATATATATATATATAATAAATATAGAAATAAAAATTGTGGGAGGAGCATACAAATTTATAAGGGAAAACTTCCAAAGTTTTAGCACTTTGCCCTTCTTGTCTAAATCCGTTCTGAACGAATTCAAAACAACAGGATCAAGTGGAAAGAGACCCTGGCTCATGTTAAAATTATTTGTAAGTTGAATAATAGCAGACTCAAGAATATTTCTATTAACAATGTTGCTAGAGTGAAGCAAAACTGAAGCATTATTCCAATCAATACAGTGAGATAACTCTGACAAATGGACAAAAAGGGCATGGACGACCGTCCCGTTCTAATGGAATATTGATGCTGTTTTACACGCGTGTGTAAATCCTTTCCCGTCTGACCAATGTAAAAGGACTCACATTGTTTACAACTAATTTTGTAGATAATGCCGGAATTATTGGAGGGCTATTTTTATCTATGATATTTTTCACAATATTGTTATATGAAAATACTACATTAATATTCAAAAGTTTAAGTACATTAGCAATGCCTAAAATGCCTGGGAAAAATGGAAGTACTAAAATATTCTTTGACAAAGTGCGAGTGTTATTATTCACGCGATAGAAGGTTCGTTTTGCCTTGTTAAGACAAGATTCCATAAACGCAGGTGGGTAGCACAGATCACTTCCAATACCGTTGATATTTTCTAATTCGGCATCCATGTATTGCGGAATGGCGATCCTAAGAGCGCGGAGAAACATTGAAGAAAATATGGCCTTCTTAATGGGGGTGTCATGTCCGGAGTAGAGGTGTACAACTGTACATAGGACAAATTGTTTGTTTTTTCCGATAGATACTAAACTTAAAACCTGGGCTTTCCCTATGCACACGCACATTCAAAAACGGGATTGAGTTGTCTTGTTCCACTTCTAAAGTAAACTTAATGGAGGGGACTTGATCATTTAACTGAAGGAGGAAGTCATGATCAAGTCCCCTCCATTAAGTTTACTTTAGAAGTGGAACAAGACAACTCAATCCCGTGTTTGGATGTGCGTGTGCATAGGGAAAGCCCAGGTTTTAAGTTTAGTATCTATCGGAAAAAACAAACAATTTGTCCTATGTACACTAGACCGTTTCACGATTATATGGTAATTTTTCAAATTGAATTTTGATAAACGCACACACTTTTATTTTTTTATATAAAGGAAGAAAAACAAATAGACAAAATATCATTTTATTTGAATGATAAAAAGGCACCCTCAGATGGCACTTCTTTTACATTAATGGATAATTAGAGCAAATATAAGACTGAACGAAAAATATGTTTTAAAACAAAGCGACTTAAATTCTATTTAAGACATATATTGATTAAGAATATAGGGATTTCAGTGGCTGAGGGACCTCCTTCTCTGATTTTCAATGATTTGAAAGGCCAGTTGTCTCTCTTCCTCACTCTTTGTGAGCTTCTCATTAAACTCTGTAGCCAGTTTGACTCCTCGTTCAGCACAGTCGTTGATTACTTTGACTGCCATGACCCGATTACGGTGCTCCTCAATGTCTTCAAGTTTCTTGGGAATTTCTATTTTCAAACACTTGAAGAAGTCTTGTGTTTGAGTTGTGACAAAACTGGTAATCTTTAAGTCATTGGGGTTTTGCAACATTCGGGGGTCCACCTTTCTTGCCCTCACTTTTCGAGGAGGCGCGTGGTGAAGGTTGTGGAGCATTAGAACCTTATCATCTTCAGTCACGAGGTTTGAGAAAAAGCCAAATCCTACAAGATCCTCACTCAAGTACCAACCATGGTTCTGAAGTTTTTTGAGGGCTGTAGCACCCACTTCCTTATCAACCTGGATCTTGTAGATATGTAGCATCTTGAGGAGGGCCAAATCATTTGCTGGAGCATCAATTCCAACTGGAGATGTATACCAAGCTTGAAGATAAACTGTCACTGAAAAGGCGTTTATTCGTATCAGAGTTTGTTTTTCATGAGGGTGAGAAGGAATTGGTTCCTAAATAAGTAAATTTTTAAGGAATAGATGCCTTTCCCATCCATCTAGCTCTGCTGTAAGCTCCTGGGTAGTGGAATCTGCTATCAGAGCCTTTATTTGTTTTAGGCATTGGACAACCAAGGAAGATAAGTGCAAGTTCTAAGTATTCCCTGTAGTCACCTCGAGTGTGGCCCTCTTGAAGTTTGGAGTTGATGAAAGAAATAAGCTTGTCTCTGTGCTTCAAGATCCAATGATCTAAAGATTCTGAGGTGAGATCATTGGGTTCATAGGGCTTGTAATTCTGCTGATCAATGTTATCCCAACAATCTCTGAATCGATTGAATAAGGGAATTTGTGGACCGAAGAAGAGAAAAAAATGTCAAAAACTGCAGTGATAAGAAGCTCGTGGATATGGCGGCATGCCAGAAAAAGGAGTGATCTCTGAAGGGCCTTTTGGATGATGGTACAAGCCCCAGCATGGATACCTGTATTGCTTGCAGTAGTATCAAAACAAAGGCCTGCTACCCATCATTTACTTGTGGCCATTGCTTCAAGACATCTAAAACTGCTCTCCCCATTTCTTCTCCAGTTCCAGAAATAAGCTTTGGAATAGACAGTAATTTTTCTAATTCGCCTGCACCAGTCACAACAATGGGCATTACACCAATCTTAACCCCATGCATGGATGGAAGAAGCTTTCCATCAAAATGAATTATTAAAGGGGTATTTGGTTGGAAACTGGCTTAATGTCTTCTCCCATCTGCATCCGTGTGATCGCCGAGACCTGTAGATAGAGGATGATGAAAGTGTGATCTCTTCAATTTCCACTCCAGCAGCTGAAAGGGCAGGTGCCACATGTGCCATAGCAGCTCTTGCAGATGTTCCAGTGCGGTCCAGAGCAGCCAAGAACTTTTTATCCCTAACAATTACACCTGGTTCAAGCTTCTCCTTTTTGAAGATGATGATGAGAGTGCTCTGTAGAACAATTCATCACCAGATGATTCTTCACTTCCTCCTGACCCGGAATTTTCACATTGGTTGAGATCCACAACCTTTGTCAATTGCCTCATTTCTTCCTTTGATTTCCTGCGAAGTTTTTCCATTCTTTCCATGCTTATCTGTCGTGCTTTTGCCTTCTTGAAAACTCCTTGTCTTCTGGACCATAATCATTTTCCGATCGTTCCTTTGATCCTTAAGAAAATCTTTATCCTCCTGCAATTTTATTTCTGTTTCCACTTCTGAATGAGCTACATCGAAAAGCTTCTTTAAGCTGGTGACAAATTCTGCTTCATTCTTCTCTTGGGGAAGCTTGTGGATGTAATTAAGGAGGCTTTTTCCCACATAGCAATAATTCGTTGGCTACAGTTGCGCAAGTTACAGAGACATTTTGCTTTCCACCTTAGTGTGATAAAAAAGACGTTTAAGGACATCACTGTTAGTTGGAAGCTGCTTCTCAGAAAAACCCTCTTCTAGCACTTGTCCGACCAACCAGACTTCACACTTGTTTTGGTTTTTGCCATAATTCTGAGGGAAAAAGTTTATCACCTGTTAGTCTTAATAATAATATAATATAATCATTAATCACTCACCTAAATTATATTATGACTTGATTACTGTAAGAAAGTGTAAAGTAACATGAAGTAACCTTTCTAGAACAGTAAACTTGTGAAAATATCAGTAATTATAGATGAAAAAGCAAGTAAAAACATCATATAATCCATAAAGGGAAAAAATGGAAATTCTAGAATAGTTATCCTGAAGGAAGAATTTCTCAGAATTCTCTCTAACGAATATAGGGGGGTTACTGGACCATTCCTGAAAATGACCTACTTATCTTCCAATTTTATTTATGAATTTTATATACCAAATTTAAGAGGACATCACAAAATAAATAAATATATTTGCCAGAAAAATGAAAATTTTCTCATGAGGGGTAAAATAGATATGCATTGAGGGGTGGGATAACAATAAGCTCTTGTCTTAATATTTTGCATGAAGTCTTTATTCATGACATTTTACGTTTTTAGTATGTGTGCGTTGAGCCATCATAAATTTCGATTTTTCGAAACGGCCTAATGTACACTTTTACTCTGGACATGACACCCCCATTAAGAAGGCCATATTTTCTTCAATGTTTCTCCGCGCTCTTAGGATCGCCATTCCGCAATACATGGATGTCGAATTAGAAAATATCAACGGTATTGGAAGTGATCTGTGCTACCCACCAGCGTTTATGGAATCTTGTCTTAACAAGGCAAAACGAACCTTCTATCGCGTGAATAATAACACTCGCACTTATCCCATTGTATTGATTGGAATAATGCTTCAGTTTTCCTTCACTCTAGCAACATTGTTAATAGAAATATTCTTGAGTCCGCTATTATTCAACTTACAAATAATTTTAACGTGAACCAGGGTCTTTTTCCACTTGATCCTGTTGTTTTTAATTCGTTCAGAACGGATTTAGACAAGAAGGGCAAAGTGCTAAAACTTTGGTAGTTTTCCCTTATAAATTTGTGTTCCTCTTACAATTTTTATTTTTCACTTCATTTATTTATTTTTTTTGTGACCTATATTTAATTCAGGCATTATCTATAAAATTGGTTGTAAACAATCCACTTCATCCTGTTGTTTTGAATTCGTTCAGAACGGATTTAGACAAGAAGGGCAAAGTGCTAAAATAGGTAGTTTTTCCTTACAAATTTGTATGCTCCTCCCACAATTTTTATTTCTATATTTATTTTATATATATATATCGGGTGGCCCCCAAAAAATGGCACCAATTTTGAGAAGTGATATCTCAATAACCATTGCAGCTAGGGACTTAAAAAAACAACCAAATGAAAGATAATTCTTTTCTCTTTAAATACTTATTCTATGACTTGATGGTTATAAGCCCATATAATGCCCGAAATTGGCTTCCAAAACAATATATAAAAAAAAAGTTGCGCATTTATATTTATTCCTTGATCCTAATTTTAAATGAAATTTTTCTATCCAGACCCCTCAAGATGGGATTGAGAGAATGATAAGAACATTATACAAGCACTACGTGAAGAAAAAGGATATTCATTAAACAGAATCCTTACGAATTTCCAAATAGAAATTGGAAAAAAAGAAACTGTGGCACATTTTTTACAAAAACTTAAAGAAACCGGCAGCAGTCAACGGCGTCTGGGAAGTGGTCGACCAGAAACTATTAGAACGCCAGAAAACATTGAAAAGTAAATGAAATGGTTTTAAGTCAAGAGGAACAACCGGGAACAAGTAAAAGTGAACGTGAAGTGCGAAAGAAACCGGGATTTCACGTTCATCAGTACAGCGAATTATTCGCTGTACTGATGAACGTGAAATCCCGGTTTCTTTCGCAACTTCACGTTCACTTTTACTTGTTCCCGGTTGTTCCTCTTGACTTAAAACCATTTCATTTACTTTTTCAATGTTTTCTGGCGTTCTAATAGTTTCTGGTCGACCACTTCCCGGACGCCGTTGACTGCTGCCGGTTTCTTTAAGTTTTTGTAAAAAATGTGCCACAGTTCTTTTTTTCCAATTTCTATTTGGAAATTCGTAAAGGATTCTGTTTAATGAATATCCTTTTTCTTCACGTAGTGCTTGTATAATGTTCTTATCAGATTCCCTCAATCACATCTTGAGGGGTCTGGAATAGAAAAATTTCATTTAAAATTAGGATCAAGGAATAAATATAAATGCGCAACTTTTTTTTGTATATTTTTTTTGGAAGCCAATTTTGGGCATTATATTGGCTTATAACCATCAAGCCATAGAATACGTATTTAAAGAGAAAAGAATTATCTTTCATTTGGTTGTTTTTCTAAGTCGCTAGCTGCAATGGTTATTGAGATATCACTTCTCAAAATTGGTGCCATTTTTTTTGGGCCACCCGGTATATATATATATTTTTTTTTTTTTGGTGACCTATATATAGTCTTGAACTCTTTATTTACTTCAGTGTTCCTGAGGATGTCATTAGACGAAAGCGCTTGAGTACCATTATGTGTTTCCTTTCCTTCGTGGTTATTTTCATCATAAATATTTTTCACGTGTTACTTTCGTGAAATAATTTTCATATATATCTTATATATATATATATATATATATGTTACAGTCAAAGTGTGTAACCAGCCACTTCGCGTAATGGCTGACACTTTTAGTCATTTCGCGAAATGGCTGTTTCACTTGGTCATTTTGCGAAATGACTAAAATCTTCAACCATTACGTGAAATGGCTGAAATTCCACCTTGGTCATTTCGTGAAATGGCTAAAATGACTTTTGTCATGAATTCATAGAAATAACAAACATCACAATAAAATTGGAAACCTTTATTTAACTAACTTAATCTGCTAAAACATACATACATCCACAGGTCTGTTCAAATAAGTGAGAAACACTGTTCAAATACACATTTGAACATTTGAACACATTTTAATTTAAATTTTCAATGTAGAGGTTTTCAAATACTAACCGGGCCTTCAATGTTGTTCCGATGTCCGCCATTAAAGGCCCGGTTAGGTCAACTGTATGCCCTTGACAATTGGTTAGGTTAAGTCGTGTTATTTTCGTTAAAACTAACGAAAATAACACAACTTACAAGATCATTTGCCCGGTTAGGTCAACTGTATGCCCGGTTAGGTCAACTGTATGCCCTTGACAATTGGTTAGGTTAAGTCGTGTTATTTTCGTTAAAACTAACGAAAATAACATAACTTAACCTAACCAATTGTCAAAGGCATATAGTTGACCTAACCGGGCAAATAATCTTGTACGAAATGACCAAGGTGAAATTTCGCGTAATGGCTGAAGATTTTAGTCATTTCGCGAAATGACCAAGTGAAACAGCCATTTCGCGAAATGACTAAAAGTTTCAGCCATTACGCGAAATGGCTGGTTACACACTTTGACTGTAATATATATATATATATATATATATATATATATATATATATATATAGGAGGTGAGTCCAACAGCTTGACCTTCGTGTGAACAGAGACCAACGCATGAACTGACGAGATTATGAGGTATACAGGGTGATTCATAAATGTGTTTCATAAACCGCAGGGTGTATTCTTGAGACAAAAGTAAAGAAAAAAGACCATATAAACATACTGTAGGTCGAGAAACCCGTAGGTTTCAAGCTATAGCACGCGAAAGAAAAATGAAACTCGGCCCATATCTGCTACCGTAGCGACTGACTGGAGACTCGTATAGGCGTTTCCTTGAGTAGACTTTGCCAGTGCTACTTGAAGATGTGCCTATCAGAACTCGACAACTAATGTGATTCATGCATGATGGTGCACCAGCTCATTTCGCCTGTTTAACGAGGGAATATCTCGATGCTGTGTATCCTAACAGGTGGACAGGACGCGGTGGTCCTATTCCGTGGCCACCACGGTCGCTAGATTTAAATCCTCTTGATTACTACTTGTGGGGGTCATTTGAAAAGCCTAGTTTATGTTACAGAAGTCCAAGCACGTGATGAATTGTGGCAACGAGTTCTAGACAATTGCGAAACGAGCCGCAATACTCCAGGAATTTTTTAGTGTCAGACAATCACTGGTGCGACGTGCTGATACATGCATTCAAGAAGTAGGAAAGAATTTCGAACATTTACTTTAATGAAGCAAATGTATCACACTGTGTATTTGCATAAAATGTAAACAATCTTTCGAAGTTTCATTTTTCTGTCACGTGGTATGGCTCGAAACCTACGCATTTCTCGTCCTATGTTTATATGTTCTTTTTTCTTTACTTTTTTCTCAAGAATACACCCTACGATTTATGAAACACATTTATGACACCCTGTATCCTGTATATGTACAAATTTTGCTAAAGCTTTCGATAAATGTCTTCATGGAATACTTGCTCACAAACAAAAGAAAACAGATATTACTGAAGAGGTGGGTCTCTGAAATTTTAGATATTTAAATCAAATATCTCAAAAAGTAGTTGCATATACAAGATATGGAGTTAAATTCAGAGCTCTAATCATTAGCTCATTAGTAATATAGAAACATCAGAAGCTTCCGTGCTCTTTATATTAATGTTTGCGAATATAGAAAAGGAAATCAACTGTGTTGTTTTATGTGGATGATGTAAAACTTTGCAAAGAAAGCACTTTTGAGGAGACAATTAAAAAATTATAAGAGGATGTTGGCTCATTATTTAAATGGACTGAAGAAAATGCGAATTTTACTGATGATAAGTTCCGACATCTTAGTTATAACACTAAAAGAATTTCAACAAAATAGCTATATATATATATATATATATATATATATATATATGAAAAATTATTTCACGAAAGTGACACGTGAAAAATATTTATGGTGAATAAAACCACGAAGGGAAAAGAAACACAAAGGGGTGCTCAAGCGCTTTCGTCTAATGACATCCTCAGGAACACTGGAGTGAAAGGACAGATCAAGGCAATATATAGGTTACAAAAATACACATAACATATACATATATATTATATATATATATATATATATATATATATATATATATAATATACACTATTATATACATATATACATATATATAGTAAGCATAGAAAAAATTGTGGGAGGAGCAAACACATTTGTATGGGAAATTGACACTTTTACTTTGGCCGACATTCAATATAAATTCAAATGGCTTGTTTATGGAACAGATCACAAAAGAATAAAGAAATAAAAATAAATATAAATATAAATTAAAAAAAAAAAAAAAAAAAAAATTAATTACAAAATAGTGCCTTAGTGATATATATGTCACAGCCTAAATAACCATAAAGAAATAAACCAACAAATAAAAAAACCACATATATATATATATATACATATATATACAGGGTGGGCCGTAAGTTTCCATACATAGGAAAAATAAACATTTTTTTATGGACAACCATTTTTATTTATATAATATGCTCTACATGGTTGCCATTGTTTTGAAAACACATTTCAATACGTGTTCCCCACTGTTGATGAACACGCATTAGCAGAGTTGACGTTATGCTTGTAATGGCGTTGGTGATACGTTCCTTTAGATGATTTATGTCTCGTATCTTTTCCTGATACACCATGGCCTTCAAGTGCCCCCAAAGATAGAAATCAAGGGGGGTGAGATCTGGGGATCTGGGAGGCCACTCCACAGGACCACGCCGACCAATCCAAGCATCCGGAAACTGCTGATCCAAATACCGACGCACGTATTTAAATTTTCCTATGTATGGAAACTTACGGCCCACCCTGTGTATATATATATATATATATATATATAATATATTATATATATATATATATATATATACACACAGACAGTGCATGGAACAAGGAACTCTTCTGGGATAATTAAATCCACTATAGTCCGAATAAGTAATGGTAAATGACAAATACCATAGTTTTTTCTTTTCATGATGCTAGCCCGACGTGGGCAACGGGTCACTCGCAAAGAGGTCCCATAAATATAGCTTCCTCACGTCGGGCTAGCATCATGAAAAAGAAAAACTATGGTATTTGTCATTTACCATTACTTATTCGGACTATAGTGGATTTAATTATCCCAGAAGAGTTCCTTGTTCCATGCACCGTCTGTGTGTATCATAGAAAACTCAGGGGACCATTCTGAGTTCATTCCCATATATATATATATATATATATATATATATATATATATATATATATATACATATATACACACATACACACATTTGTATGGGAAAATGACACTTTTAGCACTTTGGCCGACCTTCAATATAAATTCAAATGGCTTGTTTATGGAACAGGTCACAAAAGAATAAAGAAATAAAAATAAATATAAATATAAATAGGGAAAAAAAAAAAATTACAAAATAATGCCTTAGTGATATATATGTCACAGCCTAAATAACCATAAAGAAATAAACCAACAGATACAAAACCAAAAATTGTAAGTGGAGTCTACAAATTCAAGCTCAAAAGGGAAGTTTACAATCAATTTAATAGATGATGCCAAATTGTTATATATGTCACAAAGAAATAAAGAAATAAACAAAAAAAAAAAAATTAAAAAATAATAAAAAATAATAATAATAAATTGAAAAATAAATTTTAAGAGAGGCACACCAATTTATAAGGGAAAAATTACCAAAGGTTTTTTAGTTATTTTCTGAATCATGCATACTATGGTCACAAACGAATAAAAAAGTACAAGTAAATATAAATTGGAAAACAAAATGATGCCTAGATGATATATAAAGAACCATAGAAATATATACAACATATATAAGGTATATATACGAAATATAAACGCAATATATACAGAATATATATATATTATATGCATAAGGGAAAAAATTACCAAAGGTTTGTTTTTATAATTATTGTCTGAAAAAACGGTAGGTCGCAAAAGAATAAAGAAATAAAAATAAATATAAATTGAAAAAATTACAAATAATACAACTACACATGTATACCCGCATAACCAAATATATATACATATACATACATTTATACAAACACACACACACACACATATATATATATATATATATACACATACAAGCTTGACCTTCGCGAAATGAGAAATCATCGCGCGGAACCTTTGTAAGGTTGTAAGGTAAGGTAAGGTACATGCACATATATACATATATATATATATATATATATATATATATATATATATATATATATATATACATACCTATACATGTACACACATACATACATATACATATACACACATATACATACACACACATTTAACTGCAATGACCACGCACATACTCACATACACATACATACATACACATACACGCATACAGCAAAAAATTGAAAAATAAAATTGTAAGAGAAACCTACAGATTTATAAGGAAACAAAGACAAAAACAAATTTTTACCAAAGATTTAACAACCTGCCCTTTTTGTTTAAATCCATTCTGAAGGAATTCAGAGCAACGGGATCGAGTTGAAACAGACCTTTACTCATGTTAAGGTTATTTGTAAGTTGAATTATAGCCGACTCAAGAATATTTCTATTAACAATGTTGCTAGAGTGAAACAAAACTGAAGCATTATTCCAATCAATACAATGGGATAACTCTGACAAATGGACAAAAAGGGCACTGGACAACTGTCCCGTTCTAAGGGAATATTGATGCTGTTTTACACGCGTTTGCAAATCCTTTCCCGTCTGACCTATATAAAAGGAATCACATTGCTTACACCCAATTTTATAGATAATGCCTAAAATAGCCCTACCAATAATTTAGGCATTATCTATAAAATTGGGTGTAAGCAATGTGATTCCTTTTACATAGGTCAGACGGGAAAGGATTTGCAAACGCGTGTAAAACAGCATCAATATTCCGTTAGAACGGGACAGTTGTCCAGTGCCCTTTTTGTCCATTTGTCAGAGTTATCCCATTGTATTGATTGGAATAATGCTTCAGTTTTGTTTCACTCTAGCAACATTGTTAATAGAAATATTCTTGAGTCGGCTATAATTCAACTTACAAATAACCTTAACATGAGTAAAGGTCTGTTTCAACTCGATCCCGTTGCTCTGAATTCCTTCAGAATGGATTTAAACAAAAAGGGCAGGTTGTTAAATCTTTGGTAAAAATTTGTTTTTGTCTTTGTTTCCTTATAAATCTGTAGGTTTCTCTTACAATTTTATTTTTCAATTTTCAATTTTCCGTTCTAACGGAATATTGATGCTGTTTTACACGCGTTTGCAAATCCTTTCCCGTCTGACCTATGTAAAAAGAATCACATTGCTTACACCCAATTTTATAGATAATGCCTAAAATAACCCTACCAATAATTTAGGCATTATCTATAAAATTGGGTGTAAGCAATGTGATTCCTTTTACATAGGTCAGACGGGAAAGGATTTGCAAACGCGTGTAAAACAGCATCAATATTCGGTTAGAACGGGACAGTTGTCCAGTGCCCTTTTTGTCCATTTGTCAGAGTTATCTCATTGTATTGATTGGAATAATGCTTCAGTTTTGTTTCACTCTAGCAACATTGTTAATAGAAATATTCTTGAGTCGGCTATAATTCAACTTACAAATAACCTTAACATGAGTAAAGGTCTGTTTCAACTCGATCCCGTTGCTCTGAATTCCTTCAGAATGGATTTAAACAAAAAGGGCAGGTTGTTAAATCTTTGGTAAAAATTTGTTTTTGTCTTTGTTTCCTTATAAATCTGTAGGTTTCTCTTACAATTAAATTTTCAATTTTTTGCTGTATGCGTGTATGTGTATGTATGTATGTGTATGTGAGTATGTGCGTGGTCATTGCAGTTAAATGTGTGTGTAAGTATATGTGTGTATATGTATATGTATGTATGTATGTGTGTACATGTATAGGTATGTATATATGTGTATATATATGTGTATATATGTATATATATATATGTATATATGTGTATGTACCTTACCTTACCTTACAACCTTACAAAGGTTCCGCGCGATGATTTCTCATTTCGCGAAGGTCAAGCTTGTATATATATATATATATATGTGGTGTGTGTGTGTGTTTGTATAAATGTATGTATATGTATATATATTTGGTTATGCGGGTATACATGTGTAGTTGTATTATTTGTAATTTTTTCAATTTATATTTATTTTTATTTCTTTATTCTTTTGCGACCTACCGTTTTTTCAGACACTAATTATAAAAACAAACCTTTGGTAATTTTTTCCCTTATGCATATATATATATATATATTCTGTATATATTGCGTTTATATTTCGTATATATACCTTATATATGTTGTATATATTTTTATGGTTCTTTATATATCATCTAGGCATCATTTTGTTTTCCAATTTATATTTACTTGTACTTTTTTATTCGTTTGTGACCATAGTATGCATGATTCAGACAATAACTAAAAAACCTTTGGTAATTTTTCCCTTATAAATTGGTGTGCCTCTCTTAAAATTTATTTTTCAATTTATTATTTTTTATTATTTTTAATTTTTTTTTTTTTGGGTTTATTTCTTTATTTCTTTGTGACATATACAGGGTGTCCCAGAATTAACTATCTATTTCAATGAAATCGGACAAATTTTTTAAAAACACACTTTTATTTATGTTTATCATGTTTAATATGTTAAAAATGTATAAATTTCTAAATCTTTTTCATAATTTTATTTTCATAATTTTTTCATAGTTTTTCATAGTTTTATTTTTAGAATGGCAAAGACACTCTCCAAAAGTTAACGTGTGGCTTGGAATGACCAAATCCAAAATTTATGGCCCATTCTTCTTTGCGGAAGCAACTGTAACAGGTACCGTCTACCTTGATATGCCTCAGCAGTTTCTCGAACCACAGCTTCTTGATGATGGCATTCTTGATAATGTTTTGTTTCAACAAGATGGAGCACCATGTCATTATGCTCTAATTGTTCGAGAATACCTCAACAGACGCCTTCCGAATCGGTGGATTGGACGTGGAGGACCTCGACCTTGGCCTCCGCGTTCTCCGGATTTGACACCCCTGGATTTCTTTGCATGGGGTTTCATAAAAACAAAGGTTTATCGCCAAAAGATCAATGCTTCTTGTTGAAACACAACATTATCAAGAATGCCATCATCAAGAAGCTGTGGTTCGAGAAACTGCTGAAGCATATCAAGGTAGACGGTACCTGTTACAGTTGCATCCGCAAAGAAGAATGGGCCATAAATTTTGGATTTGGTCATTCCAAGCCACACGTTAACTTTTCGAGAGTCTCTTTGCCATTCTACGACTTCAGACGGTCTTTCATTGGACCAGATAATGAAAAAATTATGAAAATAAAATTATAAAAAAAATTTAGAAATTTATACATTTTTAACACATATTACACATGATAAACATAAATAAAAGTGTGTTTTTAAAAAATTTGTCCGATTTCATTGAAATAGTTAATTCTGGGACACCCTGTATATCAATTTGGCATCATCTATTAAATTGATTGTAAACTTCCCTTTTGAGCTTGAATTTGTAGACTCCACTTACAATTTTTGGTTTTGTATCTGTTGGTTTATTTCTTTATGTTATTTAGGCTGTGACATATATATCACTAAGGCATTATTTTGTAATTTTTTTTTTTTCCCTATTTATATTTATATTTCTTTTTATTTCTTTATTCTTTTGTGACCTGTTCCATAAACAAGCCATTTGAATTTATATTGAAGGTCGGCCAAAGTGCTAAAAGTGTCATTTTCCCATACAAATGTGTGTATGTGTGTATATATATATATATATATATATTTAACTGCAATGACCACGCAGTATATTAATGTATAGAAACGAAGTAAGTATAGAGGAGTGTTCTGCACACGTGGAAGAGAAATAACGAACACTCCTCTATACTTACTTCGTTTCTATACATTAATATACTGCGTGGTCATTGCAGTTAAATGTACATATTCACGATTTGCGAGGGTGCCCTCTCAAGGCATTGGTTTCTGCCCTATGTAGGAGAATTGCGACTTCTGATTATCGTGGCTCCGTGGTGTAGTGGTTAGCACGTCTGACCGGCAATTGGAAGATCCTGGGTTCGTTTCCCGGGCGGGTGCCTTATTTTTCATTTGTTCGTTATTTCTCTTCCACGTGTGCAGAACACTCCTCTATACTTACTTCGTTTCTATATATATATATATATATGTATATATATATTTGTGTTTTTTTTATTTGTTGGTTTATTTCTTTATGGTTATTTAGGCTGTGACATATATATCACTAAGGCACTATTTTGTAATTTTTTTTTTTTTTTTTTTTTTTTTTTTTATATTTATTTTTATTTTTTATTCTTTTGTGACCTGTTCCATAAACAAGCCATTTGAATTATTGAATGTCGGCCCAAAGTGCTAAAAGTGTCAATTTCCACAAATGTGTTTGCTCCTCCCCAATTTTTTATGTTACTATATATATGTATATATGTATATTATCTAATATATATATATATTATGTATATATATATGTATAGTATGTATGTATGTTTATTTTTGTAACCTATATATTGCCTTGATCTGTCCTTTCACTCCAGTGTTCCTGAGGATGTCATTAGACGAAAGCGCTTGAGCACCCCTTTGTGTTTCTTTTCCCTTCGTGGTTTTATTCATATATATATATATATATATATATATATATATATATATATATATGAATAAAACCACGAAGGGAAAAGAAACACAAAGGGGTGCTCAAGCGCTTTCGTCTAATGACATCCTCAGGAACATATATATATATATATGAAAGGAGCATCAACACACAAATTACATTAAACTAAGTAAGAAATGTAGGAGTACATAATAACGTGAATGGACGAAGAACTCAAAGAATATATAAAATTATCCTAGAAAAAATGAATACGAATCATATGGAGAATTTTTCATATTTCAAATTAGGGAGAATTTCTTTCTACCAGTAATTAACTACTGCTCTATTCTTACAAGTCCGCATAAGAAACAAGACATCGCAGATACTTTACGACTAAAATAAAAGAAACAAGGGATGAAGATTAATGGTCACGTCTCTGAAATTGCATTCACTGGAAAGACGCCGTGAACGAGATGTAACACCGAAAAAAATATTTTTTGATTTTCACAAACAACAGTTTTTGTAACAGGTTTTTTAATTATATTTACTTAAATTACAGTTAGAGCAGTGTGCGTAAGATTAAATCTGTTTTTGTAAAAGCAGTTCGTAATTTAATAAAATGTGAGTGTAAAGTGCCTTTAAGCATTTTGTAAATTTGCAGAAAAGAGAACATTTTTATTTTGAAGGATTTTAACCTTATTTTATAATGTACGTAAAAAAAAGGAAAAATGTAAGTAATTATTGTAATATTATGCTTATACTTGTATATAATTATTTATTTATTACTTAATCAAATACTTTTTTGTTTAGTTTTGTTAAATAAGTTTGTGTATACTTGGAAAGTAGCAAATTAAGAATTCTATGCGGAATGATTTAGAAAAACAAGTGTTCTCAGAAGTAGTGCATGAGCAAAAGAAATTCGAGCATGCGCAATTATTGCATACATGATGATAAGCTGACCTTTGTATGATGGTTTATGTTAATATTCAGGCATTAACTGCATTAATATTAATAGCATAGAATTGTATTTTTGTTCATCATGTACAGATTTAGTTGTATGAGAATTATTCCAACTACCTGAAAGCAGGGCTGCCGAGAGGGCGGGGAAGCCGGGATAAATCCCCGGGGCCCAGACCTCTAGGAGGCCCGGAAAGAGGGGGGATAAAATCTAAAAATATTAATAAAGCAATTGATTAAATAACAGAGAGGAAATATAATTAATGAACATACATTTTATAGAGATTATCATAGTCAAACTGAAACAGATAAAATATTATCTGCGGTCCACCAATGCCCAAGACCGACTGACAGATCTAGGAACCATTGTAATTGAAAGCCAGTTAGCCCGTACTTTAAATTTCATCAGAATCATTTACCACTTTGCTAGAGAGAAGGCAAAAAAAGTACACTTCTAATTATGAAAATCTTGCAGTAAACGATTATCTTGCCTACATGGACTGGTACTGCATTTGTAAATTGTATGGTGACAGAATTAATATAATTGATTCGTAAAATAAAAGAGTCATTTTCCTCTGAGTTGTTTATTCATACTCTATGTTTGAATAGTGACTTGGACATATAATCAGTTTGCTTGTTATGTACACAAAAAACTCATAATAAAATACTGAGTAAACAGGGGGCCCATATACCAAACCTTCCCCGAGGCCCGTGGCAGCTCTCAGCGGCCCTGCCTGAAAGTAAACCTTGGGTAACCTAGGCCTAAGGCCGATTTAGTTTGGGCCTATCTGAATGGAAACAGTAGATCTAGGTCGAGGATTAGGCTAAGTTACACTAATCACTCGAGCCTATGTTGCCTAGTGCCTCATATTGGTTAACCTTGGTTAGCTTCGCACGAATTGTTCATTCTGACGAAGGTCAAGCTTGTCATTCCACCTTAGACCTACAGTTTAACGTGGAATCCGACCTACGCCCCGCCAGCAGCCCAGCGTCTTAACCACTAGGCTGCCAAGGGTACCCATTTAGCTACCACCCAATTATTTTTGTGTAAAAGGATGAACAGCTGGGTTTGCTGCGCGCCGCCTGCCGTCACAGGGTCTCGATCCCGGGGCCGATGGATTCGTAGTCAGTGATGCTAACCACTACACCACCGATGCGCATTGTAATATTGTACTAATATTAACTACCGGTTTCGTTTCTTAGGTTTTATAACGTTAATTTTATGCTAATTTTCAAGTATCGTTTGCTGAAATCGTTAGGAATATTGGAAGGAGGAGGAGGAGGAGGAGGAGGAGGAGGAGGAGGAGGAGGTGACATTAGAATGTCGTGAAGAGAGATGAGCTCCCAATAAGTCAGATGTGATTTACTCTATATATACACGTTGATGACGACAACGTAAAACTACAAATTAAGCTGATCGGAAGCTAATGCATTAAAACCTGTAGCGCGAGAGGGAGAAGGAGTGTTCGAGTGTTTTCTCTGTATTTAATTATAATACTTAGTTAAAATATTTAACAACAATGCAGTAACAGAATTAAATAATTCAGTCTACATTTGTATACTGAAAATCATTGGTTAAACTTATTGTAGTTCAAAATTAAGTTCAGAATGAATAAGACCCGCGAATGGAAACTGTACTGAAAGAATTAGTGAGAGCATTGCACTCGATTTGAAGGCCAATAGGAGACTGCAGATTCGTCTTATTTCTGCTAGTGTTCTTTGATGCATGTGGTGTAGATCGTAGGACGTTTTGTCGCCGCAGAGAGGAAGAAATTTCCTGGAATGGCGAATTTTGTCTTGATGTGGTCGCAGAATTTTTTCGAGCATTTATTTCATCCACGAAAACCCCTATAAACTATCAAATTCATTTAATGCATTTGAAAAAAACTAGAACCGAATATATATATATATATATAATATATATATATATATATATATATATATATATAGGGTGTTTGAAAACTTTCTGTACAAATTGTAATGGGAGATAGGCAACACCAAGACAAACCCTTTTCGTCAATAAGTGTATGTCCGCTGACGTCACCATTCGGCGCGAGAGGGCGCCGCTGCAATTGGCTAAAAGGTGAAGTGGGCTAGACTCGCGCTTGCCGCGGGCATTCTTAAATCCTAAGTATCCCATTTTTCCCCACAAAAAAAATGGCTGCCAGCCAATCATTATACGCTTCATAACTCGAAAAGTATTCTTTTTACAAAAACGTTTGCTGAAGCCAAAATTGTTTATTTCATATTTTCTACCTCATATAAATGTTTCAGATGTTTAATGAAAATTTTTATTTTTCAGGTTTTTGTTGGATTTGGAATTGGTAATTTCTGATAATTAGTAACAAATATGGCTTCTGCTTCAAACATTAGAGCTACAAGGAGTCAATCAAAACCACATTTTATATTTGGAACCGCACAAGAGCTTCCTCTTATAACATTGCCAACAAATAAACAGGTGGGCCAATACCATGTTCTTTTGAAAAGCCACTTCAGTGACTTCACATAACTGATATTTTGAACAAAATAACTGAAGATATATTCTGTATTTGGAGAAAAGCTTCAATTCCTGCAATAGCTGACAAATCAGTTTATATCAAATTAAAGCGATTCATCGGCAAAGCAAACGATCTTAGTAAATCAAAAAGTAGTGTCAAAATGAGAGAAAATTTTAATGACACCTTGGAAGAATTATTCGATATCAGTGCCTGTAAATGCTCTTTCATCTCCCATCAAAACTTTGGCTGTCCTGAGAGCTGCGAAGATGTTCACATAAGATGCACCTGTCGAAGAGAACTGAAGGTACCAAAAGAAGGTTAAAAGAAGAAGAGAAACGAAGGACTCTCATATTTTAACCGAAATAGAGTGTTTTTCAGATGTAGAGCGTACTTCCACACAATATGAATTAGACCCACATCAGAGTGAATCAGACTATGAGTCAGTTGCCATACAAGGTCAAATGAGACTTCCATTGCCTACTGTAGCGATGGAAGCCGATAGATTTGGAATCTCAGATCGAGCAGCAGCTGCTTTGGCTTCAGCTGCTTTAGTTGATTATGGAGCAATCACTAAAGGATAGTACGCGTTTGATTGACAAGAACAAAATCCGACGGGAAAGAGAGAAAATGAGAAAAAGTTTGGCGATGGAGAGTAAAGCTAATCCTGCTGTCATATCTGCTATATTTTTTGGCGGAAGAAAGGACAAGACTTTGGTGAAGGTGAAGAAAGGAAATAAATGGTACGGAGACTCCATTAGAGAGGAACACAATGTTTTGGTGTCTGAGCCAGGAAATGAATATTTAACCCATGTAGTTCGTTCTTCTGGTAAAGCTCAAGATATAGCTGATAGTTTGTTCTCCTTCTATCAAGAGTCAGCTATTAATGAAAGCATTAGTCTTATAGGATGTGACAGTACAAATACCAACACAGGTGCCAAGGGTGGGATCATCCACCTCATAGAAGAAAAACTAAAGAAACCGTTACAATGGAGCATTTGTATGCTGCATACAAATGAACTTCCCCTTCGACACTTATTTGAACATTTTGATGGTAAAACAAAAGGTCCAACATGTTTCATTGGAAAAAATCGGAGTAGCACTGAAAGAATGTGAAAAAATTCCTGCAGTCAATTTCAAACCAATTAGAGAAGGCATTGATTTAACACACATATCAAAAGAGGTTATCGATGATCTTAGCCAAGATCAACAGTATTTGTACAAAATTATTGTGGCTATAAGAAGAGGGAATGTCCCAAAAGATTTGGAAAATACAAAACCCGGATCACTGAACCATTCTCGATGGCTAACATTAGCAAATCGTGTCTGCCGCCTATACATTGCAGAGAAAACTCCTTCATTGACTCTTTATTCAATCATTTTCTTCATTGTTATAAATTATGGACCAAGCTGGTTCGATATCAAAAGTAGACAATATATATGGAATGAACCACATCACATATTTGGAACAATTAAAAGATTTCATCTTCCTCCAAAGGATGTTCAGAATGTAGTGAAGCCTTACATTGCTAGAAACGCATATTTTGCTCATTGCAAAAATGTCCTGATATATATATGTATGTAAAAATGAACAATGAATAATTCTTATATACATTCGTATAATTTGTATATTTATATAATCCTTATATTTATATAATCTTTATATTTATATAATCCTTATATTCTTATACAGTATATTTATAGTCATATATTCATTTTGACATATAGAATCCAAATTCGCATAACGCTGACACCAGTTTGGATACATTTTTATTTCTATTTCTTTCTATTTTATTTTTGCTGAATATTTGGTGAATTATTTCTTTTTAAATTACTTAATAATGTTTTTTTAGAATTAGCTTAATAATATAATCTTGTTAAATTCTGCAATGCTCATTTTTTGTATACATTCTCTCTTCGTTGTAAAAGATGAAGTCATGTCTTGCTTAACGTTTAATTTTAAATCTTAAGCATTTAATTTTTGCTCATATGCATGTTTAATTGTAATTCATAATAAAATGCATATTTCAATTTCTATTTTTAGTTAACTCGGCAGATCATGATAACTTCAGATCTGTCAATATGCAGTTTAAAATAAAAATATGGCTTCATCTTCAAATATCTTGCTTATCTGTCTAGACATTTCTACAGCTAAAATATTTACCTTATTCTGATTGTCTGATCTAACTTAGAGGCTAAGCATTACCTGTAACATTTTAGCAGTAAACTACAGTAAGAGAATATCTTTGTCTTCTCCTATGAGCCTTGCTCTCTTCAAAGAACTTACCCTCTGGTACCATGTATATTTCAGTATACATTCTCTTCAATGATGATGTACGTAAATTTTATAAATTTCTGGTTTGATGGCACAATGTATATCGAAGTATACATGTATAATTTATCCGTGAGTGAAGTGGGCGGAACTTATGGCTCGAATAAGTGAGTCTCACAGACATCCCTGTCAAACATTTAGTGTGCTGCTGGAGTTTGGAGGTGGTTGACATGTTTCAGGTTAGTATATGCCTCATTATGTTTATTTATTACTTGAAAATAATCATATTTTTTTTTATGGTTACTGAATATATTATAAATTCTATGATCAAATTATATAAAGAATATAGAACAAATACATCATGTTAGGGGGGTTATTGCGTGTGTATCTCGAAATATACAATGTGCAAACAAGTATCTTTTAGAACATAACTAGGCTACACATGGAAATCATCTTTCTCATAATAATATGTCAATAAAGGAATACAATCCATCCTGGATTCAATCCCCCTCCTGTTTTGGTGCTTCCTTGTGACCACACACACGCGTGTGACTTTCGTGAAATAATTTTCATATATATATATATATATTTTTTTTTCAGAAATGAATTCCAATTTTTTCTATTGTACGAGGCGTGGCCCTACTAAAATCTCTGCTCCACCTGAAGACAGTGAGGATGATAATCTTGATTCAGATGATAGCGTTTGTGATAAGAATTATGAACCCAACAGGTCTGATTTATCAGGTTAGTATGTGTCAGTATTTTTTGCTTTTATAAAAGTATGTTCCTTTTGTCATATAAATAGGCCTATTTCCTAAATTTGTTTCCCTTTTTTATCTTCCTCTCTCTCTCTCTCTCTCTCTCTCTCTCTCTCTCTCTCTCTCTCTCTCTCTCTATATATATATATATATATATATATATATATATATATATATATACATTCAACTGCAAAGAACACGCAGTATAAATAACGTAAAGAACGACGCTTGTATAGGAGATATTCCGCGCAAGACGAGAGAGAGAGAACGGAACAAATGAAAAAATGAGGTAACCACCTGGGAATCGAACCCGGGATCTTCCGATTGCCGGTCAGACGCGATACCATTACACCATGGACCTCACTCTTCCAAATGCCGTAATTCTTCTACATACTCGCAGAAACCAATGCCCCAAGGGGGCACCTCCCGCATATATATATATAGGGTGTACATAAAGTCAGGATCTATTTTTGTGAAGCACTTTGAAATTATATGGAATTCAATCATAAATTGATAAAGTGGTAACATTTATTAAATAATTGAGAGTAGGATTCGACGTGACGCCCATCAGTATCCCTGCACAGCTCAAATCGTTCCGCAGCATTTCTAAACACATTCTGGAGCATTTGCGGGGTTATGTTATCTGCAGCAGTTCGTATACGTGTACGTAAGTTTTCAAGACTCGTAATCTTCGTCTGATAGACGTGCGATTCGATAAAGCCCCATGCAAAGAAATCTAAAGGGGTTAAATCTGGTGATCTCGCTGGCCAAGGTCTGTTGCTTCCGCGTCCGATCCAGCGATTTGGAAAACGTCCATTTAGATAATCCTGAACAATTTTGGCATAGTGACAAGGAGCACCATCATGTTGATAGACGACGGTACTAACAATCCTATCCCCGTCGTCTATCAACATGATGGTGCTCCTTGTCACTATGCCAAAATTGTTCGGGATTATCTAAATGGACGTTTTCCAAATCGCTGGATCGGACGCGGAAGCAACAGACCTTGGCCAGCGAGATCACCAGATTTAACCCCTTTAGATTTCTTTGCATGGGGCTTTATCAAATCGCACGTCTATCAGACGAAGATTACGAGTCTTGAAAACTTACGTACACGTATACGAACTGCTGCAGATAACATAACCCCGCAAATGCTCCAGAATGTGTTTAGAAATGCTGCGGAACGATTTGAGCTGTGCAGGGATACTGATGGGCGTCACGTCGAATCCTACTCTTAATTATTTAATAAATGTTACCACTTTATCATTTTATGATTGAATTCCATATAATTTCAAAGTGCTTCACAAAAATAGATCCTGACTTTATGTACACCCTGTATATATATATATAAAGGTTGTAATGTTTATTCTTAGAGTCTGAAGATCCAACTGATGATGATTCAAAAGACGACGTCATTCAACTTTCCCTTCTGACCAGTGGACCGATGTCTGATGCCGCAAGTGAAGGTCAACCGTCTACACTACATCAAATGGTACCTCAGTCACAGAGTCACACCGAAATGTTTCCACTAGTACTAACTCCAAATAAAAAAAAATAAAAATTCTATGGAAGGTAAGCTCAAAGGAAGTATGCTCAATACCAGCATTTAAGGATGAGCTACCAATTTCTTCCGAGGTCCTCTCACCAATAAATTATTTCAAGCAACTCATTGATGATGATCTCTTAGAATATATTGTTGCTCAAACCACCTTATACGCAACTCAAACCAATATCGTAGCAAATTTTAGCACCAGTCGGAAAGAGCTGGAACAGTTTATAGACGTTTATTTTTACATGTCTCTCGTAGCTGTTCCTGGGACAAGACGGTACTGGAGTACAAAATGTTATATTCCACATGTCACAGATGTAATGTCTTTGAGACGTTTTGAGGAAATAAAAAATATTTACATTTCTGTGAACTCTGCTTTGCCTCTGAATTCGCCTGATCCAATTTTCAAAGTTCGTGGATTAGTTGACGCTATAAGAAAATACCTGAACAAAATCCCAATGGAGCAATGCCTCTCTGTTGACGAGCAAATAATTCCTTTCAAAGGTATAAATAAGTAGGCTGAAGCAATACAACCCTCAAAAGCGAAAAAAATGGGGTTATAAGATATTTTGCTTGGCTGGATCTTCGGGCATTGTTTATGATTTTGAAATCTATGCTGGAGCTACAATTCAGCCCTCACATTTACCTGATGTTGGTCAAAGTGGAAACGTTGTCATGCGATTGGCCGAACTTATTCCTAAAGGTAAAAACTACCAACTTTATTGTGACAACTGGTTCAATAGCCCTGAACTCCAGATAGAACTCTCAAAGATGGGAATCCTCTGTGCTGGCACTGTACGACCCAACAGAGTACCAAACAATCGAATGCCCTCTGACATTGAGATGAAAAAGCTAGGAAGAGGTGCGACTATTGAAAAAACCGGAACTACAGACATAACGACTCTTACAATGGTTAAATGGCAGGATAACAGGTCCGTAAACATGCTAAGTCATTTGTTGGGGAGTATCCGGAGACTCCAATTACTCGCTATGATCGGAAAACCAAAGAAAATGTTGTAGTGAAATGTCCTAGATTGTGAGGATGTACAACAAATCAATGGGTGGGGTGGACAAAATGGACTCCCTGTTAGCGCTCTATAGAACAGTAATTCGTTCCAAGAAGTATTATCTTAGGTTTTATTTTCACCTAATGGATCTTTGTGTAAATGTAGCATGGCTTGTTTACCGACGTGATTGTGGGGATCGTGTCGTTGAACCAAAAAATGAAATGTCACTTTATGACTTCAAGCAGGACGTTGCCCAGTCGTTATGTTGGCAAGGGAAATGTAAAAGGGGACGTCCGAGCTCTGATGGTTTCCAAACTCCTGGAAACCACAAGAAAAAAGCGAGGCAAGTTACCCCAAACGCTGACTGTAGGAAAGATAGGCTTGATCATTGGCCAGTATATGCAAATAAAAATAGGTGTAAACTGCTCAGATGCAATAAAACCTGCCAGGCTATCACAATGATAAAATGTTCTAAATGCAACATTAATTTGTGCTTTGTCCCTAGTAGAAACTGTTTTATGGATTTCCATACATAAAAGTTTCATTTGATTAGTTTATATAAGTAGTAAGGAACACATGTATACTCAAATATACATCATCCACTTACATAAAAACTTTGATGTACTGCACAATGTATATTTGAATATACATTCTAATATTTTACAAGGAAATAAAGATTTTTTTTTGTTTTATAAGAAAATGCTTTTTATTTATGTAATTCAATAAAATTAATCTATTTAAATAGAGAAAAATAATTTTCCAATACGTTACAAGAAGAATCGGGGAACCTTCAGAGAATTTGGTAAACTCCACAGAATCCTCCGATTCACTACAAGAAGAAATCGGAGAGTAGTATAAAAGAAACTTCTGCGATTCTTTATACGGTACCAGATACTCCAGAGTAACAAATCCATTGCTGCCACCTAACCAGAACCCCCGTCAACTTCGAACCGCCCAAGGCCATAGACGAGGGGTTAACATATATATATTCATTAATTTTACATAATCGTAAATAACTGTACAAGTAAGAAATGTCAAATCGCATAAACCTGCTTGCGCCAATTTAACAAGTCATTTTGTAAAATTCATAAAATCATATTACAAAAGTTCATTGCCAAACATTAACTAAATATTTGTGCGTTAATCGTTTATCAATGTTTTTCCGAGTTTAAATTAAGCAAAAATGCATTTGTTGAAAAAAAAAACTAGGTAAAAATGCTTGAAAAATGGGTTGTAAGTGTGAAAAAGAAATAAAAGCTCTGGAATGACTGTATACAGGTATACGAGGAAAGGAGCCCTGAAAACAAAGATAAAACGTTCACTGATCATACAACGCTCAAAAGTGTTTACTATCCTTTAGAATAATCTTAACGAAGGAACAGCGTAATGTGCAAAATATGCAGTTATTCAAAAACTGACTTAACAAATTCCTAAGTCCCTGCCCAGCCACATGGGCAGGTTATGAGGGCAAAATGAGAGTAGAAAAATTCTCTTCTTCATCATCTTCCACAAATGAAGGGTCGGGCATACTTCCCACTTTGCTAAAATATCCTATACATACATATACACACACATTTTCGTTTTCATTCCAACCGACTTGCAGCTACTTTTCGTGCCCCACCCACATCAAGTCCACGTTTTCTCACGCAATCATTTATCATGTCCATCGATCTTCTTTCCGGCCTTTCTCGCTCCCTTTTAACTTCGCGAACACATACACTATTTTCACCACTCTGTCATCTTTCATTTTTTTAACATGTCCAAACTGCCTGAACACACTTTCCTCAATTTTCACATCCACCGACTTCTGAACACCACATCTTTCCAGAACCACATGATTTCTTACTCCATCAATCCAACACACACGACACATACTTCTCAGGTTATCCAACGCAACCGCTCTTACTCTTGACGTCTCTCTTTCATGCCATACCAGTGCTTCATACCCATACCAAAGTGTCGATACTAACACACTTTCATGTATGCATCTTCCAGTATCTCCACCCAGTCTCCGTTTTCTCGCAACAGTTTTCAGCACACCCGCCATTTTTCTTCCTTGATTCACTCTGCTGTTAACTTCATCCACACTCGTACTTCTTCTGTTCAATACACATCCCAGATACTTAAAAAAATCTTGCCTCTAGCATTTCACCATTCACTATCACACGGCAGTCCGAATTTCCCTCTCTCTCCACATTCAATAACTTGCTCTTACCGACATTAACTTTCACCAGTCTTCTCTTCCACACCGCCACAAAACTCTTAGCTTCTTGCGTATCAAACTAACTCTGGGCAAATATCAGAGCATCATTCGTATACAACAGGTTCGACAAACCCCACCTATTCTCATCATACACCAGATTCAATCCTCTTTCTAGCAGTCACGTGACTCCATCCATAAACAGATTGAACAGCCACGGAGACATCACACAGCCATGATGCACACCAACATTTATATCAAACCATTCACTCAGTTCTTTATTTACTCACACACATGCTCTACTTCCATTATAAAAACTCTTCACCGCGTTCATGACGCTACCGTCAACCCCATATATACTCAAGACCTACCACACTAATTCTCTATTCAATCTATCATACGCTTTGTCAGGATCCATAAAAGCCATGTATACTTGGCAATCGTTTTCCCATGCTTTCTCAATCATTTGTCTCACTGCAAACACTTGATCCACAGCCTCTTAAACTTCGGAACCCTCCTTAGTCACTACTCACGAACTTTTTCTATTACTATCTTACCATACACCTTCTCTACTACATTCAACATATTTATACCTCTGTAATTCTTATATTAAATTCCTTTCACTTTTCATTTTGTACACTGAAACAGTTATTGCTTTTTTCCAGTCTTCAGGCATATTCTCATTTGCCATGCACTCTGCCATTCGCACCACAACCACTCCAATCCTTTCATCATTCCCATACTTAATAATTTTTCCCAGATATTCCAGTTACATGGCCGCAAAATGGTAGAGTGCATATGCAATTGCAATGTTGATCAAATGAGTGCCAGTGCCAACCCCCTTCCCCTTGTTGCAAGGTGCCACTCCGCACCCCCCCCCAAAAGGGGAATTTCTCCAACTGCAACAAGTTGGGGGAGTCCACCTAACCTAAGAGGGATAAAGAGAGAGATAAGAGACTTTGGGGGAGAAGGGTTATACCTAGCTTAGGAAGGTAAGAGAGGAGGAGAGAAGAGAAGAGAGCATCCTACGTCTGTGAGCCACAGACGCATAATAAAAGTTCTTCAGAGCATCAGGTGGCTTAGAACTCGAAATCTGCCGTTGGCTTAATCAGCCAGTTGGCAGTTGGCTTAATCCGCCAGTTGGCGTAGAAGACTTAGAAGGCATAAATGGCTTGTTATATTAATAACCTTCGAACGAATTAAAAGCGCACGCAAACGCACATACACTCCCTGACTATATATACGCCCATAGATCCCCTATTATTACACACACACACACACAAACACACAACGTATATAAAGAGATGCATGTGAAATCCCAATAGCAGTTATTCCTTAATATCGTTTATATATACACAGTATATATATATAATATAGATATATATATATATTATATATATATATACACAACCAAAAGAATTAAATAAAACACCATTACATCATTCTGTTTATTTAGAGGAGTCAAGGGGAATAATTCATGAAATATATAAATAAATATACATTCAAAAATAATATACAGCAAAAATACACACATTAAACGATATATATAAATATATACATTCTTAAATAATATTAGTACAGGAGAAATCTATATACATATTTAATAAATGTATGAGCAAATACACAATTATATATATATATATATATATATATATATATACACACGTATATATATATAAAGAGCAAAACTTATATATAAAATCACAAATAATAATAGTACAGGATAAAACTATATACCCGTTTAATATATGTATGAGCACGAACAAATACACACTTACATATATATATAAACAGCAAAACTTATATAAAATAAAAAATAATAATAACAAGATAAAACTATATACCCACTTAATACATGTAATATATACCCATTTAATATATATAAAAACATCAAATAATATACATCAAAATACATACACTTTATGTTCTACTGTGTTTAACTAAAATACTAAACTCGCACGTGATCGAGTCTACAGTTACATCATTGTTGCTTTGTACTATGCAATAAATACAATTTAGCATTATTTCACCACTCAAGTATGCGGGTGCCTATACTCGATGTAAAGGGCCTTCAATTCGTTCAATACTATTTTTGTACCCACTTTACAATTGGTTGGCAAATTATCTTTAAACACGGACAGAATACAATCAAAAGCACACACAAAGAGGGCGTCGTTAGTCACAACATCATTATTAAATTCAAGTTTATAAACACTCCTTTCCAATTGAGGGTTTATTCTTACCGATCCGAGCTTTTCAATGGTGAACTCTTCTTCACAACGCATAGTGGCAGTTGAAATAATCTTCTAAGTCGTAACGACAGCTGCTCATTATATAAAGAAACAGTTCTACAGGGTGAACAGTGTACGTGAGCTCTGCCCTGTACCGCTCAAGTCCTTTCTACCAAAGTTCATGATATTTTGAAAAGTCTAAACCTTTTAAATAAGCATCCAGGTCCAGTCCATTCTCGCCCTGTTCAGACCGACACTCGGTAAACACGTCGAGCAGAGCGGTTTATGCGTATTCAAGAACCGTATTAAAATAAAACATATCCGCAACACGTGCGTCTAATATAGGCTTTACCTTGCAGAAACCGACGATTTCAAACATTCTGTCGAGGGTATATATGGCATATGTGGGGGCATCAGTAATCTGTTCTCTTCTTGTAACAACACCTGCAGGTATTTTATAACGATCCTCGCTCCACTTCTCAACTATCACGAAGACTCTATTCATCTCCTCAACACTTAAATAAACAACATTACGTTTACAGAGTTTGTTTGTCTGCAAGTCGTTTCAAGTACATAGTTAATGGCACTGGTTTTACCCTGAACACACGGAGTGATTTCGTGACGGACACATCGTGTACGGCATTGAGAATGCTGCTTAAAGGAAGCTTTATCGTATTCTATTGTGAGGAGTGCACGTCCAGTCGGATCAAGCTCTGGGATGCCTATGAGCAGCCTGTGCGCGGTTTGGCTCGGAGACAGGCGTGGGAAACGAGTCACACAGACGAGTCATACCAAGCGTTAATGTTTCGTGTACGGGTTTGTTCCAGCCTGAAAGAATCATGTGAATACTTGTGCCCATTATAACAGGCAATCAGAATTTTTCGGACACACGGAGTAATATCGGTTTTAATGCTTTATCATTCCCCAGATTGCGCACCAGACATTTTTGTTCTGGATGATTTTCACGAACTAAACACATTTTATTCACACTGTCGCATTATCTGAGAGAAATACGTGCCCATATTTATCCTTTTTGCCTAGCAAGCGATACTCGTCTCTAAATTCTATTAAAAACTCACACAGGCCTTTAGCCACAACCTCACTACGAATCTCGTCATGATATATATGAATGTCGTGGAAAATATTTGAGCTTTTCCATGATGACAAGATTTACTGTCTCAGCCGCATGGTACGCGTATTCGGTATGATGCAGCATGAAATAATACCGCTTGTCACACTACTCATCAACAAGACACTACCCATGCCCGTTGCTTCTCTTCTGCACATGTTGTTTCTTTTACTTCACGGTATATGTACACTTTTACATAGTTTAGCCTTACAACGTAGTCCATTACATCGTTTGTACCGCGAAATCCTGCAATGCTCTCGCCAGAAAATCCATAGAGTATATGAACCTCTTGTTCCTCAATCTTCGCACGGTTCAATGTAGCCTTAAAAGTCTCAAACGAGGGGGGGATAGGGAGTCTTTCAGTATTTACCACATCTTCCGACTTTACCGAATACCACTTCATAAACGTCGAGCACGCAATATCAAAGGTAGCCATCACTATTTTTCGTCTACGTGAGATTTCTTGAAATACATGTCTGAGGTCCAGGGCTTACAGCGGTCAACTGACCACGCAGGGGTAGAGATATGCCCAGGTAGTAGCAGGAGTCACGTGACCTTTGATCGATCATACAAACACACACACAAAGGAGAAAATGAAACCCTAATTGAAACATGATTTATTTAATAAACATATTCAAATATACGTAATAAATAAACTAATCATATCGTTAACAAGTAAATAGGTATATACATACATATATATATATATATATATATATATATATATATATATATATATATATAGCAATACATTCAAGACCTATGGTACCCAAAGGGTACGGTGTCGTAGGTGTCAGGCACCTGGTAACGTTTCCTGTAGGTATTACAGCATACCTTCGTGCCCCTAAGTTGGAGCGGTTGATCACCATCATATTCCAAGCACATTAGCTCGTTCAGCGAGTCACAGTTAACGACCAGTCGGTTCGCCAGGTTAAGCATGATGCCCTTTGCCATCACGATATATTTCAGCTCTTAGCCCACCCTCAACCGTAACCCATAAGCTTTTGGACCTGTTGATACAAAGGAGTCACCGTATAGAGTATCACCATACTCATCCTTGATCTCCTCAGTCAACTTTCCGAGGAATTCACCAATAGGCGGCATGTATTCACCCTCCCTCTCTGTGAATGTTACACTATCTGTGTCTGCGTACAGGACCCTCCGCCCAAGAGAGTGCAGCAGTCCCCAAAGCTTGATGCGTGCGTATGCCGTTGTGAAGCTGGCTACAGGTATGTTTGTAACACCTGAGGCATCTGTGGCCAATTCGGTGGTGTTGTACTATATTATGTACGTATTACCTACATTCACGATCTCCATGACTTCTTTATCGTGGTTATTGGCATAATCCCACACCTCGTTATAACTTTTGGACAGATGAAAGTTCCCCTTGACTGTATTCTGTGCAAACTTTCCCCAAAGACTATTTAGACACAACTTTCCACTAAAGCGCTTGCCAGGGTTCTTATCAATTTGGGCCTGGTCAAGTTGTGTCCCTTCAAGGTCACGATAGCACTGAATATAAGCCAATTTTTCACCCTCGCTCTCAACCCCTCGCGGGTAGCCTGATCCTTCTACTTTATCCTTCAAAAAAGTATTTATATACGGCGTGAAAAGGATGGGTAGCTTCTGGAACCTCCACACCTCATATATCTTCAATATTCTGTAGCCATGGCGAATGGCTAGGAACAGCTCAGGGCTTTTATATACGCCTCTGATCTTCCCTTGGTTGGTTGTGTGATTAAAAGCCCCATTGTTCTCCTCTGCGAACTTCACGCACAGGGGAAACATGAGCTTGTGATCTATAACGACGGGTAAGGGCGGTATCCATAAATCGAGATGAGGGAGCACGTCTACGAAAGAACGACCGAAATAGTACCCGTTCAAATTTGTTGAGAACTTGTCGATGGTGGGGATGGCTGGGCCCACCAGCTTTTCAGGCGCTCCTCCGGGGTACGGGTTGTTCTTCATCAGTAGGGGTATAGAGAACAGAAGTCATAGTAATGGAGTTTCACGCCCTCAGCAGGCGGAAAGTATAGCCTGAATGGGTTTGTACGCCCTCCGAACAAACATTTCAGAGGATTCAACACCATTGAGCGTTTGATCGTGTTTATTTCTTCACGGTACTGACCATTTGTTTCGATCCTTGCATCATACTCATGCTCCCACAAGATCTTTTGAGTGAACTGGGTGCCTATAAGGTGATCGCGGGTGCGGGTCCATGGAAACTGTCGGCAGGAGATCTACCGTGGATATCTCCTACGATTCCACACTCAGGACGTGGGCATCCATGCCAACAGCAACCGTTAAAGGAGTACAGAGTCTTCTTACCAGTGGCCCGGTCTTCGCTTAGACCATCAACCCAAAAAACACGCCCATTGATCTTAATGGGTACTTCCCCACTGTTGCGGGGATGTTTCATGTATACACCGGTCTGCTGTTGTAGGTGTATGAGCCAGTAAATAGCCTTATGCCCATAACTGCGAGGGTTCTACAGATCTACAGAAGCTAAAGCTAACAAAGCCCTTAAGATCCACTCTAAGGTTAGCCCGAGAGAAAGGAAAGAGTAGGGAGTTAAAAGAGGAGAATAAGGGTTTAAGTAAGTAGCAAAAACCTATCAATCGTGGGATAACATTCATTGAGAAAAAGAGAAAAAAGACTCACCATCATCTTCCGCCGGCCACTGCCGACAAGTCGGAAAATAGTCGAAAAGGATATGAAAGGGGTGAAAGCTGAAAAGAAGTAAAATAAGAACGCTTACAAACCATGCAAACACAGTCTTAACTCAAACACTATCATACTATGCAAACTACAGACATGCAAGTAAAGAGAGAGAGAGAAGAAAAAAACAGTAGGAAGAGTATAACAAAAAGTGGGTTAGTTTAAGCTAGGAGCTACATCTACGTTCGTGTTAGTCTAATTTTTTTTTTAATAATTTTATTGCTGGCATCACACGCTGGCATGTCACAAGCTGACATTAATCGTCAACAGACTCATCCTCGACCACCACCCCGAGAGCTCCTGTTGCTAATTGTTTTATTATTTTAATCAACGTTAATAGTTTAAAAATGCCTATCTATACGGTTTTTAAACATATTAACGCTGGTAGAGTTCACGACGGGCGCAGGAAGATTATTCCCTTTATCAATTACTTTAAACGTAAAAACGTTTTTAGCGATGTTAGTAATGAAACGTCTGCCACCCAACTTAAATCCGTTATTATGAGTGTTGCTATTATCGAAAGTGAACAATTTGTCAAAATTTACGTTATCGATTTTATTAACGATTTTGAAAATTTCAATAAGCTCCCCCTTAATCTCCTAGTTTCGAGTGAATGCAAGTCTAACTCTTTAATCCTATCTTCGTAAGACTTGTTGCGCAATGACGGAATTAGTTTCGTGGCGCGACGCTGAACCCTTTCGAACTTTTCATATGCTCACGGAAATACTGGCACCAAAACTGAACGGCATATTAGCTTTTGCGCAAGACTCCAAGCACTGATTCCTAACTTTTAAATCCTTAGATACGTGTACGCCAAAGTCTACTTCCTGGTCAATGCTCGCTAACTTGTCTATTGTCCATCGTGTACGTGTAATTATTGTTACGAGAACCTATATGCAAAACTTTACATTTGTCTACGTTAAATTGCATCTGCCACTTATCCGTCCACTCCATAATCCTATTTACATCGTCTTGGAGCCTATTTCTATCGTCCACGTTAAGAACTTTACCGCCTATTTTAGTATCGTCCTTGAATTTTGACACGTTACTGGTCAAACCTACATCTATGTAGTTAATGTAGATTACGAATAGCAATGGGCCTAACATTGAACCCTGTGGGACACCGCTACCTACATCCAACCACCCCGATTCACTACCATTAACAACGACCCTCTGTTTTCTAGCACGAAGCCATTCCTCTAACCAGTTAGCTACCTGACAGCGTATACCGTGCGCTTTAACCTTCGCAATTAATCTTCTATGCGGAACTCTATCGAACGCTTTTTTAAAGTCTAAATAAATGACGTCAACCGCTCTATGCTTATCGTATTCGCGCACTATTTCGTTATAAACCTCTAACAAATTAGTTAAACAAGATCTATGGCGTCGAAACCCATGCTGACTACTATTAATCAAACCTCTACTTTCTAAGTGATCGACGATACGATCCCTAACTACGGATTCCAAAAGTTTACCGACATTTGACGTTAAGCTAATAGTTCTATAATTGCTAGCTACTGTGCGGTCGTCTTTTTTAAAAATGGGCGTAGCGTTAGCTAATTTGAAGTCTTCAGGAATAATCCCCGCTTCCAGTGACTTATTACAAATTTTTGTTAAGGGGCCTAATATAACGTCTTTCAAATCTTTCAAATATCTAGATAAAGCGCGTCAGGGCTTGGAGCCTTGCTAACTTTTAGCTTATCGATGTAATGCGCAATCTCACCCTCGTAAACAGTTATATCCTTCAAAATAGTCTCGCTACTAAATGGAACGATATCGTCCACGTCGGGGACATTATTTACATCTTCTACGGTAAATCAGTCGCCAAAAAGTTGTTAAAAATACCCGCCATCGCTTGAGCGTCAGAAGTCAAAGCGCCGTCAGCGTTCACTAGAGGGCCTATGTTATCGTTTATCGGCTTACGATTATTGACGTAGTCAAAGACCTTTTTTGGATTATGTTTACTATCCGCAGCTATAAGTATCTCTAAATTACGCTTAGCCTTCCTAACAGATCTTTTAACCTCACGTCTGTGCTCGATATATCTATTAAAGTTAGCTACTGTGCCATTGCGCTTCTTAAGTCTATACGCTCTGTTACGCTTGTTTATGAACTCGCCTATTTCCATGGTCCACCACTTAGGCCTACAATGATTTCTAGAGCGCTTGGGCCTACGAGGAATAAATTCCCTTCCTATATTCATAAAACTTTCTTTAAACGCCTCCCAATGAAAATTTGCGTCATGACCCATAAATAAATTATCCCAGTCCACTACTCTCATCCTATCCGCAAAACTATCAAAATTAGCCCTACGAAAATCGGGGACTTCTATTACGTTACTATCCTTACTGTTTTCTATCAATAGCTTAAACCTAATAATTTGGTGATCGCTACATCCCAAACTCTCACCTACTTCCAAACCTTTGACTATATTATCGTCGTTTGTCATTACCACGCCTAAGATATTGTCTCCGCGCGTTGGTTCGGTAACCATCTGTCCTAAGAAATTATCTTCCATGAACTCAATCAGTCTCAAACCCTCATCATTACCAGTAAAAGTTTCGCAATTAACATTAGGGCAGTTAAAGTCTCCGACAATTATACTATCCCGATTATTAATAAAGTTTCCCTGAAGCGAGTAAAATCTAGTATCGGTATCGAGGGGTTGAACGGGAGGTCTATAAACAACAACAAAATTAAAGCTATATAATACTACGCGCCCTAACTTCAACGCATAACGCATTAATTGCTGCCGGAAAATCTATCTTAACCTCGCTAGCCCTAAGGAAATTACGAATGTACAGCAAAACGCCGCCACCAATCCTATGTAACCTATCATTAGTAAAAAAGTTTAAAACCCGCTATTTCAAATTCTCCCAACAACTCCCGAGTCACGGTATTTAACCACGTTTCAGTTATAGCAACTATATCGTACTTCCCGGATCAAATTATCGCCTTAAATTCGTTTAATTTATATCTAATACTACGTGCGTTGCAATAAAAGACGTTTAAATTATTTTTTACCACGGATCGGCGTTTTAAACTATTTTTCCCGTCGGGCCGGCGTTTCCCGGACCCACAACGTTTAAAGAAGGCTTCGACCTATACAGCTTTCGAACGTTCTCATCGATTAACCTACCTAACCTAGCATTCCCTATTTCATTGAAATGTACCCCATTTTTTATAAAAAGGCTAGGATCACTAAATTCTGACCACAGCTTTATGAAGGGTACTTTTTCCTGAGCACAAATCTCTTCTAGTTTAGTATTCAAAAATATTGTTTTTGACAATCCTAAGACCCAAACCGTGCCTAGGGGTAATAACTGAACTAAGAACCTATCTGACCTTGCCTTCAGAGACCTAATTAACCCCCTATATCTCTCCAAAAGGTCAGGCACTCTCGTATCGGGCCTATACGAGTCGTTGCCCCCTACCATCGTCACCAACATCGAGTGACGGGAAGCAACATTAATCTTATCTACTTCGTCTCTAATTCCGTCAACCCTCGTCCCTGGTAGACAGACCCTTCCTCCTCTTGGTTGGATTCCTTATCCATATGACGCATTAAGGAGTCCCCAATTAAAATCGTTTCCCCCTCGTTCACATCCCTATCGAACTGGGCGAAACGGTTCGAAACCTCGATAGGGGTGGGGGGATTCTTATCACCCAACGTACGTGGCCTAGCTCCACCCTTAACTTCTCTAAATCCCTCCCCGTCTACTAATCTCGGACCAACCTTAACCCTTTCCTCAACTCTGTCTAACCTTCCCGATAAGCTACCAATACTAGAAACTATGTTCCTCACCTCACCCTTCAAATTACTAACGTCTTCAACGTTAGTATAGGTTCAACCTTCATCAACTTTAACCGTACCCCTGCGCTCATCAAGCGTACACTACGTTTTATATCAACTATATCTTCCCTTAAATCACAAAAGAAACGGTATTTACGTATTATCGGGACTACCAAACTGTTTATTATGTATTTTTGCTCTCGTCATTTTCGTTTAAACTAACGAAAATATCACAACTTAACCTAACCAATCATCAGGGGCGTACAGTTGACCTAACCGGTCATTCAGTTGACCTAACCGGGCATTCAGTTAACCTAACTGGGAGTTCAGTTGATAGCTGTTTAGCTACGAAAAACAAAATAAAACGGAAAATGCCAGGTTAGGACAACTGAATGCCCGGTTAGGTCAACTGTACACCCTTGATGATTGGTTAGGTTAAGTTGTGATATTTTCGTTAGTTTAAACGAAAATGACGAGAGCAAAAATACATAATAAATAGTTTGGTAGTCCCGATAATACGTAAGTACCAAAGAAACAAACCGATCTCTTGGTAATCGCCATAGGACCGCCGTTATAATCCTTAAAATCCGTATACCACCGATTGACCCCCCACCTAGCATACGACGCTTTCTGCAACGGCATCGCGCAAGTTAAATTAATTAACGTTTATAACCGTCACAAGTTTAAGTTAAATTAAGCCGGCACGCTATGAAAACTTCTAAATCGCTAAAAACCACTAATATTCAGTTACTTAACTAAACAATTTGAGTATAAACGCAAGTATATAAAATTCAGAACTTTCCAGAAGTAAATTAATCGGCAATATTTAAAAGTAGAAAAAATATCAGAGAGCCCAGTTTACGAGCACGCTGCACAACCGTAGGCAACCAAATTTTTGGGGCCCGTATGTACATCCTTCTAAAGGCCTGGAAACACTCTAAGCACGCACACATCATTCACGCAATAACGCTCACATTCATCAGCTATATTGTAAGGATTATCTTCATTAAAACTTGTAGTAACGGTCAAAATCTTCACGCTCACTATCACTCATGATGGTTTAGTTAGAGTAATGTTTGGGAGGAGGTAGCCCCACGTAATTTAAAGTGTCGCTAGTGAGGAAAGTGTAAGGGAAATACCCTTTTCAAACTTCGGCGGCTACTCCCATCACCTTGGGTAGCTTGGCTAGTTTACAAGGTGTGAACAATAAAGTATCTTTAAACTGAACATTAACTCTTATTTGCATTTGTATAAGATTGTTTCCCCTTTTCAAGGGGTCGCCTGTAAATATCTCCGATGAGTCGTGTTCAAGCAGTTCCTTATAAAGGAACTGTGTGTAAAATTTTGCCCCGTTATGGGCAAAAATATACAGTCATTTTTTTAACTTGTCCGCTAACTTGACAATATAGGACACACAGAGTTTCACACGGTTATCGTGGGCGATCGTTTTAAAAACGTCTGTCCGTTTACGACATTTGTGACACTCATCACACTCACTCGCCATGCACTCATCGCAGATTGTCTGACTTACAAGAAGATGTGGGATAACCTCTTTGGTTTCAGCACCCGTATATGTTTCTATATTGTAGTACACAGTTATACTAGGTGTATTTTTAGGCTTAGCGTCTTTCTTATAACATACATGTTTTATTCCATCCGCCTTATATTTCTCATGGCATGTAGAACAGTGAATTTCATCACATTTATGCTTGAATTTCCCCCAATTATCCATCATATGAAACATACCACATTAACAGATTGTCATTTTCCTGCAAGTGCCAATTGACTTATGGAGCTCAAAGCAATTATTATTGAAAAATGTGCGGCTATACACATTACAATCCCTTTTCTCACCTTCAACTACAGTACACGGCTTTCACATTTGGAGCTATTACATTGTTCACACACCATGTGGCATTCTTTACAATGTTTCACTATATCATCCGCAAACTCAAGACATCCCTTACACAAATCATGATGCTTTCCATATTTTCTACTTTTATCATAACTCGCGTAAAAGTCCCTTATATTACGGATGGGGGAGATACGTTGCCCCTGAAAGCACTAAAATAAGAAGGGGTCTTGTACGATCTCTCACTGCTTTTAAAAATATACACGGTCCTACGACGATCATCCATTCCAAGTACAACAATACGAACATTCATTTCCTGCTCCACACTTCTCAACTCTTCAGGACCCATATTACAATCAAACTCAAGCTTGCAATATGAAACCAGTTTACGAGCACGCTGCACAACCGTAGGCAACCAAATTTTTTGGGCCCATGTATTTAGCACAGTAAACATATGGGTCAAGACTAATGCTATAAAACTGCAACCATGATCGGTGTTTATATGTCGTCTGTAAATAGCCTGAGAATTGAAGTTAAGAGTATAAGGTGTGGCACTATAACACGCAACCCGGAATACACGGTAAATATCTACCGTAAAGTTGTCCATATTGAAGGCTGTACTACTTTAAGAGGCCTGCATTATACGGCCCAAGATATATTCTATATCTACAGCAGCTAAGCGTCTGAATGGTATTACTACCCCAAAATCATCTACATTTCCGTCATCTGCTCGAACTCGAAGGACAACCTCGTCCTGACTTCACGTTCGTCGCTGTCTTGAAGGGCAAACTCCACAATACGTTCAACCACGCGTCGCAGACCGTGTTCAACACCATTGCTATACAGGATTCCAGGGTCAACCCTGAATATGTACCGATTTCTAGTCAGGGCCGGGGTGAAGGTAGCGGCGCGCACCAATTGGAATGTTATGCCATCCTCTCCAGAGCGACAAGCTGCAGCTGTTGTAGATCATATACCCGGAATTGAACAGGAATTAGTGGGTACAACTTTATTTGAGGAGGGAGCTAGTGTGGGGTTGTGTCATAAGACGTAGAGGGCTGGGCTCTATTACTGGGGGTCTAGCAACTGGTGCACTCCTGGCAAGTTTTATACCTGACGTGGAAGGCTCTTCATCATGCCTCCGCTTTGAATTGTCGCGGCGTGGTGTTACAGGTGTCGCTGGTGTGGGCTTGTCAGCGGGGATGGAGTCTATAACCACAACTACACTGTCATCGGGGTCGTCTGTAATATCGATGATGGGGACATGATGCTGTACCTCATCGTCATTCACGGTTCTGTGGAAGAAGCAGAAACACAAGACTGGAGAATATAAGGAACATCACAAATTTTTATTATATTTCGTAAATGTTCCAGTAGGGGGTGTGTCGTATTAGAGATGGAATCTGTAGAAAAATTCAGGTTCACGAGTCCGTCCACATGTATTATACCTGGCCCTACAGGATGTGGTAAAACTGTGTTTATGCTAAAAATCATTAAAGAAAAGGGAGAGATGTTCTCAAAATTTGTGCATAAAGTCATATGATGCTATTCGACGTTCCAGTCAGTTTTCAACGAGTACCAAGATGATATTTTGTTCCACAAAGGCGTATATGACGTTAATTCGTTAAAGGGAAATGAGCATACAGTCATTGTAATTGACGATCTCATGTTAGAAATGGATAAAACGTTTGCCGAGACATTTACAGTGTTCTCTCGCCATCTTAAAATAAGCGTGTTCTTCATCAATCAGAATCTATTTTTCAAAAATAGATACATGCGCGATGTGTTGTTAAATATACAATATCTAGTCTTATTCGCGCAACGTAGAGATGTGTCACAAATTGAGGTATTAGCCAATCAAATGTTCCCGAATCAGCGTAAGGAGTTTTTGGAAGTTTGTGAAGAAGCTACAAGTCAACGTTACGGATATATGCTTTGTGACCTTCACCCGCGAAACACGCTTAGAGGGCTTCGATGAACGAATATTTTCCCAAACGAGCCTGAAACGGTATATATTCCAGAATGACAAATAGGCTAAAGAAATACCGTGAATTAATAATGTATCTGTGAAATCTGCCTTAATGCTATAAAATGTAATTTACCAATGAATCCCCCTCCGAAGGCTCGCCTACGTCGTTACAAGAACATAATACGTACGCTCACTCGTAAAAGTCAAACTGTGGGGAAGAAAAAGCGAATTATTGTACAAAGAGGGGGATCATTCCTTCCCATCTTATTTCAGTTTTGGGACCTTTACTGACTAGATTAATATAATGAAGAAAGTGGTAGTGATTCCACACGAGGTGTATGCTTCATTGCAAAGTTCAAAGAGTCCAGACACGGTTGTAGAACCCCTTAAAAGCAGGTTTAAAAGAATGGAAAGCGAATTGATAGACCTATTAAAGAGTGAAAAGTCACCTGAAGAGAAAAGGATCTTATACCAAGAGTCTCTGCAGAAATTTCTTCATTGGTACGAAGATTATAAGAAACCGAGAGAGTTCCCCGAGGTTATTAGGTACCGCACGGGCAAAAGTTCGGGCTATGAGACCTAAAGGCGAGATAATGCTGTATTACGTTGATGATTTGAATGGGGAAGAAATCGCAGGAGGCTTTTACCGCGAGGAGTTGCAGAAAGTAACATTTAATTTAGGAGAAAATGTTTTTAAAATTGAAAAAATTTAGGCAGCAAAGGTTCAGGAGAGAGAAAAATGTACCTGATGAAATGGCTAGTGTACCCAGAAACCTTCAACACCTATATAAAAGCTGCTGCAATAATGAAGCTTAAATAGTATGCAACATTGCGCCTAACCACTTTTATGTCACACTCCCGTCCTCTTCTTGTCTGTCTGTACATCCTAAGAACACCCTGGCCAACATTGTGACAGAACTCCATGTGCCCATTGAAATGGAACGTGATTCGTATGCGGTGGGATATGCAAAATTCAGCTGTCCACCAGCTTCTTAAATATTGATTATAAAGAACCCGTTTTAACGGTTCTTAGAAATCGTGATGAGTGTGAAAATGCAGGCGTAATTATGGATGAAACCATGCGTGCCGCCAGGAGTGGGGAGGCGCTGTATTACATTACAGTTGTAACACTAGGCCTGGGCCGTTATGGTGCGTTTGAGGATGTTGTGAGGGACTTAAACGGAAGTTTAAAAAGCTCAAATTTTTCCGCTGATTTATTATACGAAATCGTAAACAAAGAAACCCCTGCTCATGCTCTGCCCCTAAAATAACAGGATAATAGAAATATTAAAGATAAAGGACTGTTCAATATTATAAACTATGGCCGATATGGAGCAGCGCTCCAAAGAGATACCTTTCACGAGGCACAACATGATTTGTTCAGCCTAATGTATCAGTTGAAATTGGAGAAATTGGGAAATGGCTATCCATCCCGAGACGTGTTTTTACTGCAACATCGTGGAGCACCAGTTTGTTGGGGATACCCAGGCGCGTCTGCTCCGCATTGCTCACATACCCATCCATAGAGGGAAGAGCTTGAGTATTACATATTGCAAACCTCTCTATGTAAATGTTGCGACTAATCTATTAATCAATATCTCAATATATATAAGAACGATTGAGGGAATAAGTTTCCCATTCGGTGACGGGAGCTTAACAGTGAAGCTCCACTTTCGTCGCACTGAGTTATAATGACCGGAACGTCTTTCATAGTCTATCGAGGGGTGAGATACCAGCGTGCGAGTGGGCTTGATCCATTTTTTCAACCATACTACGTACGGCTGTCCCCTTGCTGAAGAGGGGCGCCAGATACCTCGGGAGGAAGGCGCTACAATCAGGTTTTAACACGGTAGAAGACATAATGGCGGGGGCTAGACCTAAAGAAGCTCTAAAAAAGTACTTAAATCGTACACGGGACGAAATCATCAAAGATGCAAAGAGAAAAATGCGTAATGGTGGGAAAAAGAAGATGGCCGTCCGGAAGAAGAAGAAGAAGAAGGGTTACCAGCACGTGGCATTAAACGTAAAAGGATATCAAAAAAGAAGTGTTCTAAGCGAATGAAACCTATGGTTGATAAATTTTAACTGATGTAAGCGAAGGACTATACTCTCACGAATCTTAATATGTTTACTACTTGTCGTCATGGCCCGCTTCATCCATCCGTGTAGCTCACAATATTGTAAATCGGAGCTGTCCCTCTTTGATATGCCCCGAACACAAGTTTCTATTGAGCACAGTGACTTTATTATGATTAACCCGTTAAACACAATTAGTTCCCCAGTGCCCCAATAGAATTCGTGATACCCAGCTCAGGCCCTTACTTTTTTGATCGAAGCTGCATTCACATGTACGCTAAAGTACGTATAGTCCATTCTGATGGGACGGACTGCGATGATAAATATGTTGTATTTCCGAAAACAAACTTTCTACACTCCATATTCAGCCAGTGTGATGTGTATTTAAATCAGGTGAACATCTCGGCATGAACGGGTTATTATCACCTCCGAGCCTATCTGGAAAATGTCCTCAAATTTTCAAAAGAAGCGAAGGATACCTTTTTAACTGCCGAGTGCTATTATCAGCCTAAAGACGAAAGTAGTTTCAAGGATAAATTTACAAATTCTAAAAAGAAGAGATACGAATGTTTTGGACGCCTGCACACAGACTTCACATTTCAGGAGAAACTGCTTATGAATGGCATCGACATGAAAATAAAGGTCACCCGTACGAATCTTGAGAGCTGCATAAATCTGGGAGCTGATCAAGAGGAGTGCTCAGAACCCGTTGTGGTTCATGTTATGGAAACATACCTTCGCGTATTGCGAGTGAAACTAAATTCACCAAAACAAATAGAAATTGAAAAAAAATTATTACATGCCACAGTAAAATACCCAATTAATAGAGTACAGATCAAACTATACACAATGCCAGCAGGGTTCGCCTTGAAGCAGATAGAAAACATCGCTCTGGGGGCTCTACCTTAAAGGCTATTAATTGGATTGCAGGAACACGCTTTGGTGAATTGAAAATATAAAAACAACGCCTTTAAATTTGAGAATTTCGGCCTTAAAAACATAACTATACCTCAATGGTTTTGCGCTGGGAGCGACATTGTATACGGACTACTTATCAGACGTCGTGTTCCCGCTTTGCGCGAGGGCTTATAGCAATCTGATCCATATTGCTGGTACTTGTGATGAGCTTGGGATTTGGGTAACGCAGGAAGAATTCATCGAACAATTTAACCTTTATCCGTTTGACATCACTCCTGACTTATCTGTGTAAATACACACTTAAGTCCGCAACAAATTGGTAACATGTTAGTCAGATTAGAATTCGCCAGCCCGACAGACGCATCTATAAGTGTACTAGTATACCTTGAGTCACAACCTCTAATAGAAATTGACCGTTTCAGGAGTGTAGTTACTGACTTTTGAATTGGACGCAAATACACTCCAGAGAGTAATGAAAAGTGACCGAATCACACGTTCCAAATTTATCGTTGTGTTTGAGAAGAATGAAACATTGAAATTACCATCTACGTGAGACTGAGGGGCAATTATTGTAAACACGGACGTTGTTGGTGGCGAAGGGATTCATTGTTTGGCCATCCACTTTAAAAACAGGGAAAGAAGGTACTATTTTAATTCACTGGGTGGTCATCCTTGGGACGATGCTATTATTGTAAAATTTCTCGAACAGCTGCATATCCACGAAATTGTCTGGAATCCTTACCGATTCCAGGGATACTTTAGTAATACTTGCGGCATGTACTGCCTTTCATTTCTCTTGCACATGTCACGTGGAAATGGCTTTTCAAATTTTTTAAAATTATTCGACCCGTGCCAAACTGAGCTGAATGATGAAATGGTGAGCATTCAGATAAAAAAAAAGGTTCCCGTTTGTGCGCACTCGATGTATTGTGTGAGTTTTACCGCGTACATATAAAATGTATAATTGCAACAATATTGTGTAAAATATAAGATGTCTCCAATAATGTTAGTTTTATGCTCTGTAGCTTATTTAAAATTTAATGGATGTTAATTCTGTAACTAATTTAACTTGGATGTAAAATTGTAATAATTTATAAAACATGATTTTTATCATTTAATAAATTGATGAAAACAGTGTCTTGTTCTTAACCGAAACAAAAAGAAAAAGCTTACATTAGTTCCCTGACGACCTGGCATTCTTTGGACCGGATGTGAGCCAATACTTCAACCTCCATATTCAGGTCACTGGGTTGACTGCGCATAAAATTTCAGCCTCCAAATCGCCGTCGGCTATTTGTTTTTATTCGAAGCTGTCACGAAAAGTAGCTATAACACGTCTCAGTTCATCGTCGGACCTATAAGGGAAAGGATACGGCTGTAGACAAAAAATTATTTTGACAAGTCATACATTTTTCTAATAATAGCCATATTGTGTGGAAGGATGACTAGCTGGGTTAATAAGCCCCGCCAACTGTCACAGAGTCTCGAGCCCCTGGGTAGATATTAAACAATTAACCTATTCGATTCATTCACAGTGAATCTTTTTTAATTAAAAAAGTTTGTTTTTCTTCAAAAATACACATAGAGGAACATATATATATATAGGAAGAGAGAGTTACAAGGAGTTACAATAATATAAAATACCGAATAGGGTACCCGGATCAAATAATAAGCATCAAGCAACTAGCTTAACCGGGTCATTAACATATACTTCCATATATATATATATAGGAAGAGAGAGTTACAAGGAGTTATAATAAGAAAAAATGCCGAATAGGGTACCAGAATCAAATAATAAACATCAAGCAACTAGCCTAACCGGGCTCAAATGGAAGATTATCTGGGAGTACTACGCAACGCCTGCCGACGCCGCGTCTCGAACCCAGGACCGTTGGAAATCCCTCCCTTTAAAGTTTTAGTAATTCTAAAACCCTACCTGTAGAACTTTCTACAAATTTTTAAGTTAACACGTACAGAGAATCAAACGCGTAATAAAATTTAACTTTCAAAAGACACTTTCATCGCATAATATATATATATATATATATGAAATGTTCACGAAGGAAACACAGAATGGTGCTCGAGAGCTTTGCTTAATGGTATGCTCAGGAACACTAAAATAAATAACAAGCTCGCGAATAAATATTGGATACAAAATTAAAATAGAAATACGGGTACATAAATTCTTATACTCACATCTCGCCGGTAGTCTTCTGCTGGTTCAAACGGAGATCATTGCAGATATCATTAACGTTTTGTGTCGATAGAAGGTTTCCTCCATCAATTGCTGCGAAAAGTTCGAGTGTTGCCCTTGCAGAGCAGTCCCCGACTTCAAACACCTGTGGGGAAGAGTAGAGGTCTGTCTGACTGGAGGCGTCCATGACGAGAGAATGTGTGGTTACTCGTTGATAAAAATAAATGTTGTGGGTTCCAGCTGAAAATGCCCCCTTTTTATATGTGGTACGACGCCCATTGTACCCAGAGATTAGAAAGCCAATCATAAGCTCGCTGGCTTCCTGTTTGGACATGCAGTGGATGGTGCTTAGCCTTTTCTATGGTAGTCAACTCTGCGCATGCGTAGGACGGAGAGAGAGAGAGAGAGAGAGAAAGAGAGAGAGAGAGAGAGAAGTTTTCAGTGTATATGTTTAAGGAAATTTCAGAAATAGAAAAAGCAATTCATAAGACAAGGACGTTTTTCAATAAACTTTAAAAGAGAGAAGTTTTTAGTGTATATATTTGAGGGAGTTTCGGAAACAACAAAAAGCATTTCATAAGACAAGGGTGTTTTTCAATAAACTTTATTTACGTTTTCCCTATGAAATATTATTTAATATTTTGGGATCCTAATATAAAAAGAATCAACCTTTTATAACGTATTAAATATTAATATAGTTGATTAGTGCGAGTATCTTTATATTAGTAGACACCCTTTTCCATATGCTCAGAGAGTAAATCTATATTAATTTTATTTAGTGAATTGTAGAAGGTGCAATTAAATGAGTTATACCATAAATTAATTTTTTTTATAAATACGCGTACAAAACGATATTTATTGTGCATTCTAAGTATTATATTTGTTTTAGTTTAAAAATGATGAATGTTAGAGTTTGGGAGAATTTAGTGTAAAATAAAATAAGTCTGGTACTGCGTTAGTTCGAATTATTCTTGTATAAAATTTTACAAATAACAGAATTAATTCAATGCATAGCACAATCTGGCATCTAATCTTAAAAAATGATGGGCTAAAATGCTAAAAATAATTGGGTAAAAGAGGAAAAAAATTAATAAGTTACCCCGAAATACAATCTATTTTTAATATAAAGTTTAGTTATATTAATATTTTTTGTAATGAGGTTTAAAAATATATTTGTATTTTAAGGTGAAAATTTGTTTTTGTGTTAAATTTAGTTTATCATATTCGATTTATTTTTTAAAAGATCGTACACCTAACGTCAAATTGGCATTGTGGTGGTTTTCCACCATGAGAAGCTCTAATAGTAGCGTTGCCCTTCTTTTGTGACCTTGTTGGTCTACCCCCTGACCCCATAAACGTATTTGTTTTTGCTTAATAGCTTTGTCTTTTAATTGGATCGTATTTAGAGACCTTGTCGGTCTACCAGAAGCTGGTAAGTAAAAGCCGTGGGTAAGGCGGCTTTGGTCAGGTGTTGGTAAGTAATGCCGTAGGTACATCGACTGTGTAATACTGTGTTACTGCTGAGCGGTCTTAAGGTCTAGACGAGTGGTTGTAGTTCTCATCTCGGCTACGTGGTGTTGATGGGATGAGCTCCTAAAAGTCTATACTTAGACGATTGGTTGTAGCCCTTATCTCACCATGTGTTGTTGATGGGATGAGCTCCTAAAAATCTATTCTTAGACGATTGGTGGTTGTGGTGCTGGTTGTGGTGATGGTTGTGGAGAGGTATTCTTTTTGTGTGGTAGTTATTCGGCATGCTCGTATATATTTTGCTATTGGAACTTTACATGCATCTCTTTATATACGTTGTGTGTGTGTGTGTGTGTGTAATAATAGGGGATCTATGGGCGTATATATGGGCGTATATATGGTCAGGGAGTGTATGTGCGTTTGTGTGCGCTTTTAATTCTCTCGAAGGTTATTAATATATACAAGCCATTTATGCCTTTAAAAAGTCTTCTAAGCCAACTGGCGGATTAAGCCAACTTCCAAATGGCTGCTTAAGCCAACTGGCGGATTTCGAATTCTAAGCCACCTGATGCTCTGAAGAAATTTTATTATGCGTCTGTGGCTCGCAGACGTAGGATGCTCTCTTCTCTTCTTTCCTCCTCTCTCCTCTCTTACCTTCCTAGGCTAGGTATACCCCTTTCGGGGGTGAGACCGTCTCACTTTCTCCCCCAAAGTCTCTTCCCTCGCTCTCTCTTCTGTTAGGTGGACTCCCCCAGCTTGTTGCAGCTGGGGAGATTCCCACTTTTCTGGGGGGGCACCCTGGGAGGTGTGCGGGGCACCTTACAACAAGGGGAAGTGTGGTTGGCACTAGCACTCATTTGATCAACATTGCAACTGCATATGCAGTCTACCATTTTTCGGCCATACTACTAATCCCTCCACACCTGCCGCTTTTCCAGTTTTCAGCTTGCGAACCGCCGCTTTCACTCTACCCATAGTTACGTTCGTAGATTTTCTGTCACATGTCATCCTCACACTGTCAAATCCCGCCATATTTACCTTTGCACTCCTCTCTTCTCTTCCACCCATCAAGCCCTCGAAGTATCCCTTTCATCTATTTCGTAGATTCTCATCTGTTGTGAGCACTATTCCATTTTCATCCTCTACTTTTATACTTTCTTAGTTTCATTCTTGCACTTTCGCACTTCCTTTCAGAACAACTTTCTTTTTTCTACATAATTTTCATTCATCCTCTTTCCGAACTCATTATTTACTCTCTGTTTCTCCTGCCACACTAGTCTCTTCACATTCCTCTTACTCTTCATACACCATCTTTCTTCCTCGACTTTCTTCTCTATTACACTTACCTCGCACACACAACATTTATTTCCTCTTTTTATCCTTAACCGCTAATACAACCTCGGCTTATCACCACGCTGTTGCCTTCTTCTTCGCAACTGTTTTTGCAACTCCACACACCTATATCCTATAAAATCACCTCTGTCCTATGAAATATAAAAAAAAACTCATAGACATTTTATCGATGCATATTTATAAAACTGATTACATGAAGAGTGCATCCGACTGTATACAAATATTAAGGTAACTCGTTATATCATATTACTCTCCTGCATACACCGTGCACATATTTACGCACTAAATACATTAATTAATCATATTATAATTACATTATAATTAAAAGTATGGAGCCGCGTATGAAAAGAAAAATCAAACAGACACATCACGCATCAATGAGTGATTTTGGATGAAAACCCCCTTTTTCCACTTTCATTTTTAAAATTTATTAAATTTTTTTTATAAATTACATTTTTTTTCCTCCATCCTTCCCCTCATCAAAATCTTTTCCCCTCACACTGTTATTTCGCCTATTTCGGCGTTAATAAAATTGAGGCTTTAATTCAGATAACTCTATTTTGCTTCCAATTTAAATGCTAATTACTCCCAATTACTAAAGTTTCCCCTGCAAGTTCTTTGCTCTTGATGAAATCTGTTTAATATTTACATAAAAGGAATATAAGTTAGACGTGAAATATAGATGTCACTGCCTAAAATCCACTGAAATGATGATCAATATGCACGCATTTCATTATTAGACTGACACAAACACGTTTGAAGATAGATATGACACAAAGGATCTTTTGTGAGTGTTGTTGCAATGTTATATATATATATATATATACCTTGTCTTCTTTTTGTCTTGTGAAGCGGAAACACGTCTTGTGCTCGAAGAACCGATAAAAGTTGTAATAAAGTGAAATCCCTGTAATTAAATGTCTGGTGCACGTAAAGTGATATAAATTTAGCTGTGAAATTACAGCGTCTGATATAAAAATTCCATTATCTCAAATCATCAAACTCTACATCTGAAATTGGTTTCCTTGCTCAATATAAGCCTGAAAATAGAGAAAGCATTGTTCCCCTAATCTCCTACCGTTATCCCCCACTGGACCTTTCCTTTCTTTGACTCATTCGGGAACATCTACGACACTTCGTCCCTCGCTGTGCACCTCCTCTTCACACAGTCACGGAGGCAACCTTTTACCTACCCCGTCTTTCCAATATCCATGTAAAACAAGGGAAAACCTTTTTTACTGGATTCTGTGTTAAATAATATGGCGCTGGGCAATCAGTTTCAACAATAGTGCAAAATATGAAAATCTGCAGCAGATGAGAGCATAAGATGTGTTTTCTGCCAACATCTAGAATCTGATTCCATGAAATGGGATGATAATAATATTTCTCGTATAATTGTAAAATAAATTAAATGAATGACATTTTTCTGCGATGAATGTACAATAGAAGTAAATTCGTTTGTTGTATACTCGTATAATGCAAAGAGAAATACTGAAATAGCCAATGCAAGAAAGAATGAAAATTAAAGAGAAATATAATGGATTTTTACACCAGACGATATAGCACGAGCTATACGACAACTGAAATCACATTCAGCACTAGGTCTGGACAAATGGAACGCTCTACTGGTTAAATACTGTAAAAATAAAATAAATATTAGATATAGAGAAGCTCTGTAGAGACAGGAGAAATACCCGACATCCTGAAGAAAGCGAACATTAGTGGGGCTAGATTTCGAGCAAAAAACTACAGACTAGTGTTATTGACATCTCATCTCATCAAAAATTTGAAAGAATAGTTAGAAAAAGCTCTACTTCTTTTTTGGAGACTCAAGAAACGTCTTATTGAGAACCAACATGGATTCCATTCAGGAAGATCATGTCTATCTTAAAAGAACATTCTAATAATATCATTGATGCACTCCAAAACAGTGAAAATTATAATGCAATATACACAGATTTTGCAAAGGTATTCAACAAGTGTGATCATGAAATAATAACACATAAAATGAAATACACGGTGCCCATAAATTATCTTTACAAATTCAACTCAATTTCAATTGAATTTTTAAAAGATAATTTATGGACACTCCGTATATGAGAATAGCAGGTAAAGTAGGAGAGAGCGTCAGTAAGTTGTTACAGTTCAAGGAATATCATAATCAGAATCAGAGATACGTAGTTCACAACTAAAAAAAAAGAATATTAGCGCCATTACTATTCATAACCATGCTAGCCGATATGAAGTAATCAATAACAGTGCAGTAAAATCCTTTGCCGATGACACAAAAGTGAACAGAAAAATTAGAAACTCGGGTCATATTGAATCTTTACAAAGGGACACAAACAAAATATACAGATGATCAGAAAATAACAATATAAAATATAACACCTTTTAAGTTCTTAAGATACGAAAAAAATGAAGAACTAAGATGTGCGGCCAACTAGCTATGGTCCAAATGGACAAGAAATTCAGAGAAACTGAAAATAAAAATATTTAGGAGTTATAAGGACCAACGGCGCGAAGTATGAGACACAGAACAAAATAGCAATGAACAAAGCAAAATGAATAACTGGAGAGATACTGAGAACCTTTAAAAGAATGACCAATAATGTAATGATTACCTTGCTGATAACTCTGATCCTACCAAAACTAGAACATTTTTCACTATTAACGTCCCCATATAAGAAGAAGCAATTAGAAAGTTAGAAGAAATTTAGAGAAATTTCACAACCAAGATCAATGACTGCAAAGAACTAAATTATTGGGAAATATTACGCAAATTAAATCTATATTCGCTTGAAAGAAGAAGAGAGAGAGATACACCCTAATTTACATATAGAAAATAATATAGAAACTAATTTCTAATATCTAACTGAACCTTATAACCATGTAGACGACATATGAAAATAGAGACTGTAGTGTTCCCAAACTAAAGACTAGACAGGGAACATTCTCAACTCCGAATGAAAATAGGTTTGTCGTCAGAGGGTCAAGCCTACTTAACTAATTATACAAAGAAATTTGGAACAAAAAATGGTGTTGATGCAGGAATCTTCAAAAGACCAGACACTTGGCTCAGGACGATGAGCCGGGTGTACCTGTCTGCGTGAGACGGATAACTCAAGAAAGCAATTCTCTTCTTCACCAAGCCAATTTTAGAGGTGGGATTACGAGCCTGACTTCCGTGCAATTAGGGGATCGACGCGCGATACTCCACCAGGATAACTGGTATACAGAGGCGTACTTAGCATTTTGCCGCCCCTAGGCAGGGAAATTGTCACCACAGTGGCTTATAGTTGTGCCATTTGATATCACTAGTTTGCTATTAGAGGCTGCTGTTCTTTTTTATTTTAAAACTTATTTGTGAATCTATTTAATTTGTTAATGATTGTAAGTTATTTGTTTTCTATTTTTGCTTTCTTTGCCTTATTTAGGTTGAAATACGACAAAATTTGCCGCCTTAGGCGCCTACTTTGCCTATACTTAAATCCGCCTATGGTGGCATATATATATATATATATATATTGTGTGTGTGTGTGTGTGTTATATTCTTCTGGGTTTGTTCCCGTATAACAGAAAGTACTCTCGATGATGATGATGACCTGAAGACGTCGTCTCTATGTCTGGCTTCTCCAGGCTCATAAAATTAGAGTACGATATTTAAGGGATCGCCTGAGGCAAGAAAAACTCGTTGGCAAAATTTTTCTCTTTACTTGAATTAAGAGCATTTTAACAATTGAAATTAATTTAATCGAATGTCAAGTCTTTATTGGATCGACTTTAAATCAAAGTTACCTTACTTCTAAATTATATTAAATCTCTGAGTCGATAGACACGGATTTTCTCTACCGTTGCCTAATTTATCTCGAGACTTCTTAACACGACTCGAGCCCTGTACGGGTTAATTCACTACGCAACATGGAGGCTCGTGGCTAACGTTGCTTATTCTAATATCGTCTATTTGCTTCTCCTCCAATTTATACGGATTGGGCCTTCTCGTCCCTATCCGGAGTTCCGTGACCCATCGTCGCGTATCGGAATCTGACTCTCAGGGTGCTGAGCCCCTTCATTTATATTAGAGAAAACGGAAGTCCGGCTGCATCATTGCACGAGGTGGTTACGTCACTACCGCGTGACGTCCGTTTGGTAGAAAGGATTCACCAACACGAGGTGTTTACGTCACTTAGCGTGTGACTTCCGTTTGGAAGGAAATACTGAATGAATAATATAATTCTTAAAATAATCTAAACCCTTTGTGTTGCCAGTGCGCGGCTCTACTTCAATTATGAATATGCAAAGTACGCCAATTATATGAAGTTAATAAACCCCTTGTACTAATGGGTCGTGGCGCGATATAAACAGAATAATAAGTTCCCTGTGAACGCACATGAATTGCGTCTATTTTTTAAAAGCTATTGTATAAACAGCATGTTGTGGTCACAAAGTCCTTTTGCATGAAAAAACAAGGACAACATACAGATATGCTGTAATTTCACAGCAAAGAGACTTTGTGGCCACTTTGTACATACATACACGTTTGAAAACGCTTATATTACGAAACCTGTATGAATACAAAAATGAAGTAATGAATACAAAACTGAAGTAATGAATACAAAAAATGAAGTAATGAATACATAAAAATTAAGAAATAAATATAGAAAAATAAAGTAATGAATACAGAAAATGAAGAAATAAATACAAAAAAATGAAGTAATGAATACAAGAAATGAAGAAATAAATACAAAAAAAAAGAAGTAATGTATACAGAAAATAAAGAAATAAATACAAAAATGAAGTAATGAATACAAAAAATGAAGTAATGAATACAAGAAATGAAATAAATACCAAAAATGAAGTAATGAATACAAAAAATGAGGTAATGAATACAAAAATTAAGAAATAAATACAAAAAAGAAGTAATGAATACAAAAAATTAAGAAATAAATATAGAAAAATAAAGTAATGAATACAGAAAATGAAGAAATAAATACAAAAAAATGAAGTAATGAATACAAGAAATGAACAAATAAATACAAAAAAAGAAGTAATGTATACAGAAAATAAAGAAATAAATACAAAAAAATGAAGTAATTAATACAAAAAAATGAAGTAATGAATACAAAAATGTAAGAAAAAAAAAAAAAAATGAAGTAATGAATACAAGAAATGAAATAAATACAAAAAATGAAGTAATGAATACAAAAAATGAGGTAATGAATACAAAAATTAAGAAATAAATACAAAAAAATGAAGTAATGAATACAAGAAATGAACAAATAAATACAAAAAAAGAAGTAATGTATACAGAAAATAAAGAAATAAATACAAAAAAATGAAGTAATTAATACAAAAAAATGAAGTAATGAATACAAAAATGTAAGAAAAAAAAAAAAAATGAAGTAATGAATACAAGAAATGAAATAAATACAAAAAATGAAGTAATGAATACAAAAAATGAGGTAATGAATACAAAAATTAAGAAATAAATACAAAAAAAGAAGTAATGAATACAAAAAATTGGAAGAAATAAATACCAAAATTAAATAATGAATACAAAAAGTGAAAAAATAAATATAAAGAATGAAGTAATGAATATAGAAAATGAAGAAATAAATACAAACAATGAAGTAAGGAATACAAAAAATGAAGAAATAAACAGAAGTGAAGTAATGAATACAAAAAATTAAATAATGACGTAGTAAAAAATAAATATACCGTAAGAAATGAATAAACTTAAGAAATTAATAAACTAACTGTTGTATATACGGACAACTAATTAAATAAATTTTGAATATTATGAGGATATTTCGTTGCTAAAATATCACAATTATTTATAAATTATATTGAGACACACATCAGAAAGAAAGTAAAACTTTGAGGCTTTGTAACTGACAGCAATAAATACAGTATATAAGCAACATCCGAAACCTCTATTTCCTCTTACAGTAGAGATAAGCGTGAACCCCGAGAATTCACAGTGTAGATGGCTGGCCCAACTCCAATGCGTGCGTAATGGCGTTATAGTAGCCGAAAAATGAAATTTTAACTTGTTTTATTATAGGATTTTATATTTATTTGCATATCAATTTCTTAAATGTTTTGCCCAATAGAGGGAAAAGCTTCCGAATGCAATGAAATTACCCCCCCCCCCACCCTCTTAAAAATAATAACCCAAATTAGCAATTAGTAGTTTTTGTTCTTCGTTTTGATATTCCTTCAAATTCTTTCGGGAAAATAACAAATTTCTAAACAAAGATCCAAAATTTACTTATTACTAACACTGTAATAAAATTAAGAAAGGTTTCCTCAACATTTTGTTACAGTTACACTGTAAAAACGGTGTTTAGAGTTTTCTCAGGAATTATCTGATCTCAGGTTTTTATTTTTCACACCATCAAAAATCTAAGCACGTTTAAAATCTACGGTGCTTACACCGAAGTTATGTTTAATAAGCGTTTGTCAATGCAAAATCGCGTTTCACTTCTAAACTCATCTCTCTGACCCCACTTTTCCCACGCCGTCAAAAATCTAAACATGTTTAAAGAAAGGCTGAAAATAATAGTTTATAAGTTTAAATCCTTTATTTCTGTTTATATACACGTTTTGACAATAGAAAAAATATAAGAGAGAAAATCTGAAAGATTACTTTATAAATAAATAATAGGCCCCTTCTGTCATACAACCTTATAGATGTTATGAATAAAACTAAACAACGACAATTATTATTACTGTTATTATTATTATAAGATTTAAATATAGATTTAAGGAACTTGTAATGTTATAACGTATATTTCCTGCAAACGTTTGTTCATTAATAACAGAAATGAAATGTTTATTACTTCAAAGTTAATCTTTAAGGCGTTATCAAACTGCTTTTTCTTATATAAAACTTTCGACATTTTGTAATATTAGATAACTAATTATAAATTGTAATGAACTTCCTTTATATTAATTGCTACAGACCCATTTTTTCTACGGATCTCCCTTTAAACTACAAATTTCAGTTGACAAAGAGGACAAGTTTCGATATATATACTGTATACATATATATATATATATATATATATATATATATATATATATAATATATATTAGGGCGGGTCGAAATTTTATACTGAATAACCATGCATTGCAGGGGGTTTCTATGGCTCCGAGAAGCTTTCTGATAATTTTTTTTACTGTGCGAAGTGTTGTAGGGGTAGCACAAGTTGGGATTTTTTTTCTCTCATGTCTTGTACTCTGACATATAATAACATTTTTCCTGGTGCTTTAAATCCTAATGCAATGATGCAAAATTAAATGCTAATTGAAATATATATAAATGAAACAAAATGTGTTGTTATTTATTGACAATAGCCATTTAGCAGCATTATATTAAGATTTTAAATTATAGACATACTGAAGAAGGTATGGTCAAAATTTTAAAAAATTAAACAATGTTACAACCAGACGTTTTTCTAAAGTGATCTTCTTTCAGTGTTCCTGTAAATTCTTACTTCCATTGCCCTTTCGTGTTAAAATTAGGCATTTTTTTCCTAGATTCTAAAAGATTTAGAATAAATTTTTAACGATTTTCATAGCCATATCGTTCTTCTGATGCTTTTGTCACGAGACTGACAGAGCTCTCCAGTTTCTGACCATGACACGGGTATGGTGGAATCATCAGTGACTCGGCATGAGCTTTGATAATGTCACTGTCGCTGAATTCATTTAGCAAAGGTGGTGGATATATGGTTTCTCTCTCCCAATCAACCAATTCGGTGTAATTTTCTGCCTTCAAGTTGAGTGTTTTAGGAAGTTCAAAGTTTCTCAGTTTGGGGGAAGACTTTCTGGCCTCAATTATTCGCTGGATCGCAATTCCTCTCACTTGTTGTCTTTGATCCGTTATCAGTGCTAAAAGAATATTTTCCGGTGTAGCAAAATAGGAGTTACGTTTTAAGACTGGTTCCATAATGTTTTGGAACTTTTCTTCAACATTTCTTACCAGTTGTGTAAGGTACCAAAAATTTTTGGCTCCATCGATCGCTTTTGGATGTGATTTAATTTGGAACCACCCAGGAGCATAGCACTGCATTATAATCTTCACAATGTCTTTGAAACCCTGTTCTGGTTTCAATGTTGATACATACAATCTTAGAACACGATTAGCCCGAGTGAGCCATCGCGCATGATGAATATTTCCAGGAGATTTCAAACTCAGGTTTTCGGGAACGCTGCCCGTTTGAACTGATAAGCAGATATCGTACAAGTACTTCTGATCCATGCTGAGCTCTTTTACAACATCAGCAGGAATTTCCTTTATTCTTCCAGTTACTGGAGTGAAATTAACTATTTTTAATTTCGTCAAATCCTTTTTTATCGCTTTGCCAATGTCACCTTTGAAACTGTCTGGTCCACTGGTCTGCCCATCAATTGCTTCAAATACATGCTTGAAATGCAATTCATTCATGTGGAGCTGGCATACTAACCATTGCAAAGATCTATCTAGCTGAATCTCAATCAATTTAATCACACCACCAATTCGTCCTGTATTTAATGCTGTTCCATCACATAGTAAGGCTTTCAAAGTATCATTACTGGCTGTATCCAAAATCAAAGTCAAAATTTCTTCTGCTATGGATCGAGATGTCCCTTTATCTGGCATGAGAATGTCTACATATAAACCTCCAGGCTCTTTGACAATGGTGTAGTGCTCTTCTTTTGTTTTACCCCCCAGCGTTAATATATCATCCATTCTCCCATCAAATCCTATGCATTCTAGATGTAAGTTCTCAGATTTTGCCTTAACTATATTTCTTTTACCAACTCGCACTCTTTCTATTTCCATTTTTTTCCTATCAAGCATGTTAGATTCATTCAAAATTCCCATGTCTTTTAAAGCTGCATTTACAATGGCGGCCGCTGCTCTGCAGCTGACTCGATAGCGATCTGCAGTAATAGCCAGCTCATCATAATGGTATCTGTTTTGTTCATGATTTGCTAACTCCAGTTCAGGTTTAAAAATCATCATTTTCTTCAATACTTGCATCCACTTCCATATCATCTAAGATGTCTAAACTTCCAGAAATGTCATTGAAAGAAGCCTCCATTTTCTCTTGAGCTCTTTGTTGAGCTCGTTGTTGCGCTTCTCATCTAACTTCACTTCTTCTTAATGCAGATGTTGTAGCTCGATCAATTGGTCCCAGTTGATTTCTGCGTTCTTTTAGTCCTATGAAAGATTCCCATTCTTGGACTGGAATTCTTTCGATACACCTGCACTGTGGCCTTTCTCTTTTTTTTTTTGTCTTAGCAATCGCAACTGCATACGTCAAACATATCATCAAACGTTGACAACTTTGTGAAGCATTCCTCCTTTCTTCTGTTTTGGGGTATTTTATTTAATTTAGATGCTGACATCATCAGTCGGCATATTTTCATGAAAATACTTTCTGTACCAATGGTAAGAAATGAAAATCGGTTCCAGATGACTTCAATATCAGTAGTGACAATCCTGTAACATTCGTTGGCACTACATGAACCTTTACCCTCAGCATCTTTTATTTGCCGAACAAAAAAAACAGTGCCTCACTACAGTACATCAGCTTTTGAAGGTGTCATGGCAGGTGGAAATCTAGTTGGCTGGCCAAAAGCAGAATGGGCCGTCTTGCTACGTGTGGCCATTTTTTAAGAGAGAAATATTTAAATCATAAATCTATATCATCTGAAAATATAGTAATATTTATCTTCAGTACAAAGAAGTCACAATACATCATTTTAAATATGGTTTAGTTATTTTAACCCTTAAACCCTCCTATCCGGGGTACCGGTGTGCCCCAGTACCCGGGTATTGCTAGCGTAATTTTTATAATGGGTAGGGATTGAGGGTTAAAATAGTAACGATACTTAAAATGCCTAAAATTCTTGGTGCATTGACATTTAAACAACTCATCGATGCTTACATCAAACAATATGTTTAGAGTTTAGATAACTATGATTAGGTTTTGAATAATGGTGTTTAAGAGATGCCTCTATTTATTATCTTTTAGAATAACATCTACAGGGGGGCCACAAAGTCCCTTTGCAGGAAAATTATATCATATCTGTATGTTGCCTTGTTTTTCATGCAAAGGGACTTTGTGGCCACCCTGTATATGTGTGTTTTAACTTTATACGTATTGAGATTGTTTTTCGATGTAAATTCAAAACAGGTTTTACAATATAAACTGCAACTGTATAATGGGGAAAGGTTTTCTTTTAAAGTTCTGTGTTTTCTATCTTTCTCCAGGACAAAAACCTTTCACCAAAATTATATAGTAAAAGGTTCCTTCAAAATTAGGAGGATACCAACATCTACATTTAACTGGCGACGCTTTCATTAAAACCAGAAATTCGAGTTTGCACTTTTCAGTTTTTTAAGGGCTCTTAATGAGTGGAAGTCATCGTTTTATCGTTATGAAAACAAATTTGTTAATTTCGTGCATGATTTGTGTTTTAAGTTCAAGCTATAATTCCTACATTGGGATCTTTTCCGTTTGACTGCCGCCATTGAAACATAATTAAACTTTTTGTATTTTGTATTTTAACTGAAATGTCTTGATGATACAAAATAAGTTACTTTATAAAAAAGCTTTTCTTAATTTCCCCTTCAAATTTTGTTTCTTATAAACAATTTTAATTACTTTCAAGATCCATGCTTAATTTTTAAGTTTTAATCGTGTACTCAGAAAAATAAGGGGATCACCTGAAGATCAGGGCCTCCAGCCTTCTTTAGTTAGCTTTATAAGGCTAACTAACAAAAATATCACGACCTAACCTAACCAATCGTCAAGGTCGTACAGTTGACCTAACGATTGGTTAGGTTAGGTCGTGATATTTTCGTTAGTTAGCCTTATAAGGCTAAGTAAAGAAGGCTGGGGCACTCACCTCTTATGTTTCAATGGCGGCAATCAAACGGAAAAGATCCCTACATTGTTATATGTAGCATAATTAATTATAGCATTTGAGTTTTCCATAAGATTTAGACTTTCATTTTCTGTTCTGTACTCACACCTGATAATCAGGTGACGATAAGCTCCACCCACTATTATAGAAAGACTTTAAATTACTGTGTGTTTTGTAGATTTTGGTGAGCTTTTCTCTAAGTAAAAAAGATTTTGTTTTCATAATATGAAATGGGAAGAATTTTAAGTATGACAAAACATGTTATTATTGTTTGAAAGTAAATAAAGCATAATTAAAATTATATATTTTATTACAGATTACACAATTTCTCTGTATTGAAGATAAACATCGTTATATTCATTACTGAAACAAATTGTCGAGTTTTCAGAAAACTTATACCTTGATATATATATATATATATATATATATATATATATATATATATATTATATATATATATATATATATATCAGGGGCGACGCCAGGCTTTTGTGGGTACTCATGCTCAAACCTTTCAAGCATATTGTTATGTATGGGAATAATATAATAAGGTTAATTAATTACTGGTTATAAATTACCCTACAAACAAAATTGATCATGCAAACAGAATGAATTGTATGTATAAATACCAAACGGAAAGCTAAGCGAAGCTCCAATAAAGAATTAAAAAATTAAAGTTCGTCAAAATGCCGAGGGGCAATTTTGTATAGTTTCGGGTGTAAACAAAGCAATTTGGAAATTCTTATGAACATGGAATTTAAAACATATATATGTTAAATACTCGTGTAATTTAGGGGAAAAAACATGAATTTAATTGTCTATTTAATTCTGAATAAGTTCGGATAAAAAAAACATAGGTTTCCAGAAAGTAGGAAAATAATTAATGTAAAAATTACATTAAATTGGAAGGAGGCACGTGGGTTTCCGCGTTCACTCCAAAGAAACAAAGACGTTATACAATTGAACATTCATTTATGTATAAAATGGAAAAACTCCGTTAAAATTATATTGTTACATTATTAACAAGTTTAATAGCATGTAAAATTACACCTTCTAAAAGGCTAATAATTCTTACAATAAAATTAATCAAAAAAGAGAATTTTATTTGGATATATAAAGAATTTTACGCCCGACAGCCATGACAGCAGGGGGCATAGGCTGAAAAACGCATAGAGAGCAGTGCATCTCAGAGAGTGAAAAATTAAGTTCACTCTCACAAACCTGTGTTGAATCCTACCATAAATAAGAACATTAAATATACTTCTCTTTTTAAGAACAAAAAAGAGTTCTTAGTGGAAGTTATTCAAGTATATAAAAATACATGTATTCATTGTATTGTGCCGTAATAATAAAATTCAAATCGTGTGTGGCACATAGAAGCGAAATCGTTCTTCTAATGTTGAGTAAATTACTCGCCAAGCAAAAGTGAAACGAAAAATTCGCGTTTGTTTAAAAGACTCCCAAAAGAGTCTATCCTACATTCCGAAGGAAGAAAAAGAGCACCGAGTTCGTAGGGTAACCTACACAGTGTTATTCCCACATACGTTATTTGTAACTGCTAATCCGCTCTAAGAACGTCTACCTGACAGATAAGTGGTTCTAATTGAATTCCAAGTAATACGAAATTCATTTATTCTAGTCGCATTATGTATGTTAGCTAATGTGGTAGAGGGCCAAGCAGGCCTATGATTGTAACTTAAATTGTTATTGGTCCATTCATTGTAATGGTCTCGCGTATTACAACACGACTGTATTAAGTTATATAACTACTAATTGTAGATTAAACTTGTATAACAGTCAAAAATAAAAAGTTTGTTCATTTCATTTAATTGTCTCAAATATCTTTTTTTTAAAGGAAGTAATTGATGCCAAAGTTCATATAATTGGAATGGTCAAATAACCAGATAGGATTCAAATAATTCTATGAAATTGTATTATGTAGAAAATACGGTCAAAAGGCCGGGTAGAGAACTAACTGTTGTTCTAAAGATAATTCCATAAAATATTGTAGTATATATGCGTTTATTAATTTTAATGATCTGACATATTACAATACGGCTGTACTAAGTTAAATAACTACCAGTTGTAGATTAAACTTGTCTAACAGTCATATTTTGATTTGCTTATGCATTTTATTTGAAGTGTCTGGTGTTAATTCTAAATATCAAATTCTTGAAGTAAGAATCAATGTCTCAAGTGTCATTTCCCTAAACAATTATTCATGATTGCCAAAATTTATTGTTGTATTGTAACTGGTTTTGTAAGATCTGTGACGAAAATATTATTTTTGTAAAAAGTTTATAATTATCCCCCGACACGAATTGACATAGAAATAAGAATATATATATATAATCAGTGATATATATAACCTTGGGTTAAATTTATATGATGTGGTTTAAAGGAAAACAGGCTAAAATAAAGGTATCATAATACTGTGATATGTATTATGTATGATAAATATAATTAGAATATTTTTAACTGGCATAAATTTAGGAAATAGAGCATCGCCTTACCTTATTTATTTATACATGAACTCCAACCGGGTCTTTTCCGTTTGGAGACCACCACCAAATTTTTTTTAAAGTATCATAGTACCAGGAGTGCATTTTGGCCCTCTGAATACAAAAATAACATTCTCTTTTTGGAGAAATGCGAACATTTTGCATAATAGGGCAATAAAAATGCAAAATAGATTGCATGATATTTATTATGCTAAATAGGTTACATGATACTTATATATATATATATATATATATATATATATATATATATATATTAACTTTAAAAGTGACCAACTGGTTACGTTAACTGAATGCCCAGTTAGGTCAATTGTACGCCCTTGACGATTGGTTATGTTAAGTTGTGTTATTTTCGTTAGTTTGTAATTATTTTTGTAATATTCCAGTCTTCCACTCTGTTCCATTTATGCTTTAAAAGTGTCACGAATGTATATAGCCTAGGCCCTAGGTCTTTGCGCGAACTAAGAATAAGATGGCCTATTAGGCGAGTGGCCGACCCAGATAACAGGATATCATATTTTTTTAGTTTAATAACCCCCTCGTACAGAAATGTACATGTCCTAAAATGATCTCTACCATCTGGACATATAAGTTTGGCATGTTGTCCTCCATTCTGAGTGTGCTAAGATAGTAAAAAATCAGCCATTAACTTCAGCTATGTACAGGTACTCGTGTATACATGTTTTCAATTCACGCATTGCAACTGAAATCTTTGAAGACACAATGAACAGTGAAGACAAGGTTTATTTCCCATGAAGTTATACATTTCTGAAAGCTCTAGTGCTACACTATATCAATTTATCTATAACAACATTCTTTTACATGATATATATTTTTTTTTTGCCTAAAAACGTCATTGTTAGACCTCAAAAATATCACCTAAAATAAAGATGTTTCACAAAACAATAATATGAGTTAAGTAGTATGCCCGCAAAATGGACGAGTGCAGAGCAGTTGCAATGTTGATCAAATGAGTGCCAGTGCCACCCATCCCACCCCTTGTTACAATGTCCCAACCCCCCTTCCACCAGTGCCAATCACCAGGGTGCCAAAAAAAAAGGGTGGAATCCTCCAGCTTGCTGGGGAGGTGTCCACCTAATCTCTTTGGGTGAAAAGGTGGGACTGCCTCACCCCCCACAGGGGTATACCTAACCTAAGAGAGAGAGGAGAGAGAGAGGAAGAGACCACGCAGCGTCTGCGAGATGCAGACGCATAATGAGAGTTCACGTAGCATCACTTGGCTTAGAACTCGAAATCCGCCAGTTGGCTTAGAAGACTTAGAAGGGAGGCGTATTTATTATATATATATATATATATATATATATAATATATATATAAATTTTCAGCTGCCACATTGCGCTATTCAGATATTCTTGACAGATGGTTTGACAGATGGTTTGAGCTGCCAAATTGCGCTATACAGATAGTTTGGACAGTTAGCTTAGAAACCCGTCAGTCGGCTTAGAAGGCGTAACCAGCCATTTGGTGTATGTATATATATATATATATATATATATATATATATATATCCCCATCTCCCCAGTTATTCCTTAATATCGTTTACATATACAACCAAAAGAAATAAATAAAACAAAATTACAACATTCTGTTTATTTAGACGAGTTAAGGGAAAATAATTTATGAAATATATGGGAAATAAATATACATTCAAAAATAATATACAGCAAAAATACACACATTAAACGAAGGATATATATACATTCTTAAATAATAATTAATATTAGTACAGGATAAAACTATATAACCATTTAATACATGTACGAGCAAATACGCCCTTAGATATATATATATAAACACCAAAACATATAAGAAATAATAATAGTAGAGGATAAAACCATATACCCATTGATATATAAACAGCAAAACTTATATAAAATCAAAATACATACAATTTATGTTCTACCGCGCTTAATTAAAATACTAAACTCGCAAAAGATCGATCCTACAGTTACATAATTGTTGCTTTGTACTATACAATAAATACGATTTAGCATTGTTTCACCACTCAAGGTGTGCGGGTGCCTATACTCGCTGTAAAGGGCCTTCATATCGTTCAATACTATTTTTGTGCTCACCTTACAATTGGTTGGCAAGTTATCTTTAAACACGGACAGAATACAATTAAAAGCACGCACAAAGAGGGCGTCGTTAGCCACAAAATCATTATTAAACTCAAGTTTATAAACACTCCTTTCCAATTGAGTTTTTTTCTTACCGATGCGAGCTTTTCAATAGTGAACTCTTCTTCACAGCGCATTATCGCATTTGAAATAATTTTCTAAATCGTAACGACAGCTGCCCATTATATAAAGATACAACTCTTCAGGGTGAACAATGTAGGCGAGCTCTGCCCAAGTCCTTTGTACCAAAGTTCATGATATTTTGAAGAGTCTAAACCTTTTAAGTAAGCATCCAGCTCTAGACCATTCTCGCCACGTTTATTCCTACATTCGATAAACCCGTCGAGCAGAGCGGTGTATGCGTATTCAAGAACCGTATCAAATCATATCCGTAACACGTGCATCTAATATAGGTTTTAGTTTGCGGAAACCAACGACTTCAAACATTCTGTCGAGGATGAAACGGTTTCGCGTGGGTACAAGAACGTTATTATCAGATGCATTCTTCCGCATCAGTCGTATATCAATGCATGGCTGATCGTTATTTATATACAACGTACAAACAATGGCATATGAGGGGGTATCACTAATCTGTTCTCTTCTTGTACCTACACCTGCAGGTATTTTATAACGATCCTCATCCCACTTCTCAACTATCACGAAGACTCTCTTCATTTCTTCAACACTTAAATAAACAGTATTACATTTACCAGAGTTTGCTTGTCTACAAGTCATTTAGAAGTACATTGTTAATGGCACCGGTTTTACGTCTGTACACACGCAATGACTTCATTACGGACTCGTCGTTTACGACATTGAGAATGCTGCTCAAAGGAAGCTCCATCGTTTTCTATTGTGAGAGAGCACGTCCAGTCGGGTCAAGCTCTGAGATGATTATGAGCAGACGGCGGTGCGCGGTTTGGCTCTGGGACAGGTCTGGAGGAGTGAGTCATACTAAACGTTAATGTTTCTTGTACGGGTTTGTTCCAGCATGAAAGAACCGTTATACTATACTATTATATTATATTTCGATACATGGGGCAATATTGGTTTTAATGTTTTATCGGAATGCGCACTAGGCGTTCATTTCCACAAACTAAACATATTAACAATCCAGCGCACTATTTGGGAGAAACATATGCCCGTATTTATCCTTTTTGTTTAACAGTCGATACTCGTCTCGAACTTCTATTAAAAACTCACACAGGCTTTTGCCATAACTTCACTGCGAACTTCGTCATGATATACATGGTCTGTCAAAAACACTAAGCCAAATTCAAACCTTTATTAAAACAAAACCATTTATCTAATTAAGTTGAAATTTTTACACAATAAAATATAGGTAATCACCTATTATTCTTTAAATTTTTATGACGATATCTTCAGAATTATTAATTTCATTAATAATTAACTAAAAAGTGAGATTCTCCTACTTAACATGAAAATTTTTTTTTTACGATATGCTGTAGATAATTTTTAGTTTAATAAAATTAAAAGAACTGTTCAATATGATACCCTTGCATTTCTATCACTTTTTTTAATCTTGGTCTGAATTCGTCTATTGCTCGATTTATTTGCTCTTGGGGGAGCTCTGCCCATTTTGCGATAATCAACTCACGCAAATGATTGACATCCCTTATTCTGTTCCTATACACTCTCTCTGCCAAGTTTTCCCATATTCCGTAGTCTACAGGGTAAAGGTCAGGGCTGTTAGGTGGCCAATTATTCGGTTCCAGAAATTCAGGCACATTCTTTTTCAAATATTCGATGGTTGTTTTGGCAGTATGTGATGTTGCACCAACTTGTTGAAAAATAAAGTAACCTTGACTAGCCAAGTTTTTCATTTCTGGAAGCATTTTCTCAAGCAGGGTATTTGAATAATATTGAGCATTAATTTTCACTCCTGGCTCAATAAAAAATATTGAAGTTTTTCCCAACTTGGACACTCCAACAGAAACCACGACGCTAGAAGAAAAGTGACTCCTTGTTGCGTACAGTCTTTCATCTTGGATTTCATTTTTCTTCGCAACATCAGAATAAACCCAGTCATTCTGTGAGTTTCTTGGTGGCTCTACCGTAAAACGTTTCTCATCCGTAAAAAATGTCTTGGAAAGTTTATCTTCAGTTATTATACGTAAAATACGTTTGGATTTCTCAACTCTTTTCTGACAGTTTACTTCTGACAATCTTTGTCCATGCACTCTTTTAAATGGTTTAAATTGCAGATCAGATTTAATACTCCTTCTTATGCTTGATTCTGATATTTCTAGTTCTTTTGATATTTCAGCAGGTGTCATGTGGCTACCACGTCGATCCTCTCGCGTTCGGAACTTTTGCCGCAGGACTTTTCGCCGCAGGACTTTTCGCCGCAGGACTTTTCGCCGCAAGGAATTTTCGCCGCAAGGAATTTTCGCCGCCGCAAAAGAATTTTTAAAAAATAAAAAATAAGTTGACGATTGGTTAGGTTAAGTCGTAATATTTTCGTTAGTTTTAACGTTTTATTTGATGGATTCATTTAAAAAATGTCTCCTAAAGATCCTAGCGTAGTTTACGTTCTATTATGTACTTTTGCAACATATCCATATTCTTTTGCCTCCATTTTCTAATATTTCTTGATAAAGTTGCAATTGATGGCATGAGATAACAACCTGCATCATCTAGGCTTGCAGAAGCATCGGCAATTAGTGATCTTGCAGATAATTGGGAGTTAGTAGCAGTCGTTTTCATACTTGCTATTGTGGCGTACACTTTAGGCTTTGATGGTTTGCAGAATGACTATGCTCACCAAATGTTTTGCAAATTACTATTTTAGCGTCACTTTCTAAAATTGTACGCACTCTTGCCTTGCAGTTTTTATTTCACACTCCAATACGATTTTTTATCACATTTTCTGTCGATTCGGTACACGTAATTAACATCGTCAACTAATTTTTCTCCTCCTCGGCTGCTTTTAACTGTATATGGCATCCTAGAGGGCTTAAGTAATGGAATATAAATGTAAGCACTGCACCGAAATAAACTATTGTGGGCGGAGCTTAGGGGTAGACCAATTAGCTCAAAGACAAGGGCATATAATTTTATAAAACTTTGACAGTATCTGTTATTGCATGTGCAGTATCACTTTAAACCATCAAAAATGGTTTTTAAAAACCTAAGGGTTCAAAACCTTTGAAGTACATGAAATCACTTATTTAAGAGAATGAATAAATGAAAATTTCCAAGTCATCCAAACCTGACGTATTAGAGAGTTCAGAAAATTTGGTAGGCTTATATTTATATATCTATACAAATTATATATTTTGCGGCGAAAATTCCTTGCGGCGAAAATTCCTTGCGGCGAAAATTCCTACGGCGAAATGTCCTGCGGCGTAAAGTCCGGCGGCCAAAAGTCCTGCGGCGAAAATACCTAGATTGCGATCCTCTTGACTAATGATACGTTCCTCCACTTTCTGAATATTTTCATCTACTCTAACTGATTTTGGTCGCCCACTACCAACCTTCCTTTCAATGCTTCCTGTTTCATCGATAGTTCTCAATAAGTAATCTAAACCCGATCTAGTCCATCCTTTATAATCGAATTCAGAAAGTAATTTCCTACTATAACCTTTTTCAACTCTATAATGCTTTATAATTATTTTATCTTCATGTGAGAATGGCATATTTAGAGGTATTCACGAAAAATTTTAAATCTAAAATTTTGAAAAAGAGAAAAAAGAAGATATTACATAATGAGAAAAACTGAAATTTTCGCAATCTGTAGAAATAACCGCATAACTCCTAAAATATTTAAAATAAAGTTATAAAATTATCACAGATTATTTATGAGTCTTTTATTTATTTAGTGTAAAAAAATTATTTGAAATCTCTATCAAATTGTGCATTTTATAGAGATTTCAAATTGGCTTAGTTTTTTTTGACAGACCCTGTATATGAATGTAGTGGTAAAAGTACTTTAGCTTGTCCATGATGACAAAGTTTACATTCTCAGCCGCAGGATACGCGTATTCGGTATGATGCAGCATGAAATAATACCGCTTGTCACACCACTCATCAACAAGATTCACTACCCATACCCGTTGCTTCTCTTCTGCACGCGTTGTTTCTTTCACTTCACGGTATATGTACGCTTTTATACAGTTTAGCCTTACAACGTAGTCCATTACATCGTTTGTGCGCGAAACCCGGTTATGCTCTCGCCAGAATAACATAGAGTATTTGAACATCTTGTTCCTGAAGCTTCGCGCGGTTGAATGTAGCCTTAAAAGTCTCAAAGGAAGGAGGGGGGGGGGGGGGGCTAGGCCGTCTTTCAGTATTCACACATCTTCCGACTTTACCGAATAGCACTTCATAAACGTCGAACACGCAATACCAAAAGTAACCATTGATTTTACAAAGGAGAAAATGAAACCCTAATTCAAACATTTACATATTCATATATTCATAATAAATAAACATATCGTTAACAATAGATATATATAACATTCAGTTGCTATGGTATCCAAAGGGTACAGTATCATAGGTACCAGGCACCTGGTAACGTTTCCTATAGGTGTTACGACACACCTTTGTGCCCTTTTGTTCCTTCACACACCTCAGATTCTGTGCCCGAAAATTGTGGGTTCCTACAGTCATTTGGGGAGGTTGGTTACCTTCATCTTCTAAGCACACTAGCTCCTTCAACGAGTCAAAGTTGACGACCCGTTGGTTGGCCCGGTTAAGCGTGATCCCTTCGCCTTCACGATATATTTCAGCTTTTTCCCACCCTCACCGCACCCCATACGTTTTGTCCCTGTTGATACAAAAAAGTCAGTGTATGCACCATCACCATACTCATCCTTGATCTCGTCAGTCAACTTTCCGAGGAATTCACCAATAGGCGGCATGTATTCACCCTCCCTCTCTGTGAATATTACGCTATCTGTGTCAGCGTACAGCACCCTCCGTCCAAGAGAGTGCAGTAGTCCCCAAAGCTTGATGCGGGCGTATGCCGTTGTGAAGCTGGCTACAGCTATGTTTGTAACATGTGAGGTATCTGTGGCCAATTCGGTGATGTTGTACTTTATTATGTACGTATCACCTACATTCACGATCTCCATGACTTCTTTATCGGGGTCATTGGCATAATCCCACACCTCGTTATAACTTTGGGACAGATGAACGTTCTCCTTGCCTGTAGTCTGTGCAAACTTTCCCCAAAGACTATGTAGGCAAAACTTTGCACTAAAACGCTTGCCAGGGTTCTTAACAATTTGGGAACGGTCACGTTGTATCCCTTCACGGTCACAGTAACGTTGAATAGAAGTCGATTTTTCACCCTCGGTCTCAACCCCTCGCGGGTAGCCTGATACTTCTATTGTATCCTTCAAAAAAGTATTTATATACGGCGTGAAAAGGTTCGGTAGCTTCTGAAACCTCCACACCTCATATATCTTCAATATTCTGTAATCATGGAGGACGGCTCAGGACTTGTATATACACATCTGATCTTCCATTCGTTGGTTCTGTGATTACATGACCCCTTATTCTCCTCTGCGCACTTCACGCACAGGGGAAACATGAGTTTGTGATCTATAACGAAGGGTAAGCTCGGCATCCATAAATCGCGAGGGGAGCACGTCTACGAAAGAAAGACCGAAATAGTACTTGTTCAAATTTGTTGAGAACGCCTCGATATTGGGCAGTTCAAGTCCCACCAGTTTTTTAGGTTCACCTACAGGATACAGGTTGTTCTTCATCACGTAGGGATATAAAGAAGAGAAGTCGTAGTAATGGAGTTTCACGCCCTCCGTAGGCGGAAAGTATAGCTTGAATGGGTTTGTACACCCTCCGAACAAGCTATCATCGCATTTGAGAGGGTCCGGCACCATTGAACGCTTGATCGTGTTTATTTCTTCACGGTATTGTCCATCTGTTTCCATCCGTGCATCATACTCATGCTCCCACAAGATCTTGTGAGTGAACTGAGTACCTATAAGCTGATCGCGAGTGCGGGTCCATGCAAGACTGTCGGCAGGAGGTCTACCGTGGATATCTACGATTCCACACTCAGGACGTGGGCATCCGTGCCACCAGCAGCCGTTAAAGGAGTACACAGTCTTCTCACCAGTGGCACGGTTTTCACTTAGACCACAAAACCAAAAAACACGACCATTAACGTTAATGTTTACTTTTCCCGTGTTGTGGGCGTGTTTTATGTATACTCCGGTCTGCTGCTGTATATGCATGAGCCAGTAAATAGCCATGTGTCCATAACTGCAAAGGTTGTGTCTGTGAATGACGACTAAGGTGTCTTTAGGCATGAAATTGTTCTTGAACACAGTAAAGCAGAATGAGGCGACTGTGGTCGCGATTTGCAACGGAACGCATTTGAAACGGCCTATGTACATCCTTCTAAAGGCCTGGAAACATACTCTAAACACGCGCACATCATTCACGCAATAACGCTTACATTCATCAGCTATATTGTAAGGATTAGTTCCATTAAAACTTTGTAGTAGCGGTCAAAATCTTGACGTTCACTATTACTCAAGTTGGTGTAGTTAAAGTATTGTTTGGGAGGAGGCAGTACTACGTAATTTAAATTGTCGCTAGTGAGGAAAGTGTAAAGGAAATACCCTTTTGAAACTTCGGAGGCTACACCCATCACCTTGGGTAGCTTAACCAGTTTACAAGGTGTGAATAATAAAGTATGTTTAAACTGGACTTTACCTCTTATCTGCAATTGTATAAGTTTGTTTCCCCGTCTTCAAGCAGTTCCTTATAAAGGAACTGTGTGTCAAATTTTGCCCCGTTATTGGCAAGAATATACAGTCATTTTTTTTAACTTGTCCGCTAACTTTTCAATATAGGGCACAAAGAGTTTCACAAGATTATCGTTTGTCCGTTTACTACAGTTGTGAAAGTCATCACACTCAACATCCATGCACTCATCGCAGATACTCTGGCTTACAAGTAGATGTGGGATAACCTCTTTGGTTTCAGCGTTTGTGTAAGTTTCTTATCGTAGTACACGGTTATACAGGGTTTAGGCTTAGCATTTTTCATATAACATACATGCTTTATTCCGTCCGCCTTATATTTTTCATGACATGTAGAACAGTGAATTTCATCGCAATTAAGCTCAAACGTACCCCAATTATCCATCATATGAAACATACCACACTCACAGATTCCTATTTTCCTGCAAGTGCCAATTGACTTATGGAGCTCAAAGCATTTATTATTGAAAAATGTACGTCTACACACATTATATTCCTTCTTCTCAGCTTCAACTACACGACTTTCACATTTGGAGCTTCTATACTGCTCACAAACCATGTGACATTCCATACAATGTTTCACTATATCATCCGCAAACTCGAGACATCCCTTACACAAATCTTGATGCCTTCCATATTTTCGACTTTTATCATAACTCGCGTAAAGGTCCCTTACATTGCGGATGGAGAGATGGGTACGTTGTTCCTGACAATCCTAAAATAAGTAGAGGTCTTGTACGATTCTCACACAGCTTTTAAAAACATACACGGTCCTACGACGATCATCCACTCCAAATACAACTAAACGAACATTCATTTCTTGCTCCACACTTCTCAGCTCTTCAGGACCCATATTACACTCAAACTCAAGCTTACAATCTGAAGCCAGTTTACGATCACGCTGCACAACCGTAGGCAACCAAATAGTTTTTGACCCGGGTATTTAGTACTTTAAACATATGGCCTAAGACTACTGCTATAAGGCCGCAACCCCGCTCGACGTTTATATGCTTTCTGTAAATAACCTGAGAATTGAAATTAAGAGTATAAGGTGTGGCACTATGACCTGCAACCCGGAATACTCTGTTAATATCTACCGTAAAGTTGTTCATATTGAAGGTTGTACTACTTTGAGAGGCCTGCATTATACGGCCCAAGATATATTCTATGTGTACATCGGCCAAGCATCTGAATGGTATTACTACCCAAAAATCATCTACTTCTCTGTCAACTGACCTGAAACCGAAGGACAACCTCGTCCGGACTTCATGTTCGTCGCTGTTCTGAAGGGCAAACTCCACAATACGTTCAACTACGCGCCGCAGTCCGTGTTCAACACCGTTGCTATACAGGGTTCCAGGGTCAACCCTGAATATATACCGATTTCTAGTCAGGGCCGGGGTGAGGTTAACGGTGCGCACCAGTTCGAATGTTATACCTTCCTCTACAGCACGAGAAGCTGCTGATGTGGAGGATGTACCTGGAATTGAACAGGAGTAAGGAGGTACAAATTTAATTGAGGAGGGAGCTAGTGTGGAGGTTGTGTCGTAAGACGTAGAGGGCTAGGGCTCTATTACTGGAGGTCTAGCAACCGGTGCACTCCTGGTACGTTTTATACCTGACGTGGAAGGTTCTTCATCATCGTGCCTCAGCTTTGAACTGCCACGTTGTGGAGGAGTCTCTGGTTAAGGTTCGTCAGCCGAGGCGGAGCCTATAACCACAACTACACTGTACATCGTCATCATTCATTGTTCTGTGGAAGAGTAAAAACAAGATTGTAGAATATAAAGAACTTCACTTAAATTTTTATTATATTTTGTAAATGTTCCACTTAGGGGTGTAAAATGTTAGAGATGGAATCTGTAGAAAAATTCAGGTTCACGAGCCCGTCTACGTGTATTATATCTGGCCCTACAGAATGTGGTAAAACTGTGTTTATGCTTAAAATCATTAAAGATAAGGGAGAGATGTTCTCAAAATTTGGTCATAAAGTCATATGGTGCTATTTGACGTACCAGTCAGTGTTCAACGAGTACCAAGATGATATTTTGTTCCAGAAAGGCGAATATGACGTTAATTCGTTAAGGGAAATGAGCAAACAGTCATTGTACTTGACGATCTCCTGTTGGAAATGGATAAAACGTTTGCCGAGACATTTACAGTGTTCTCCCACCATCTTAACATAAGCGTATTCTTCATCAATCAGAATGTATTTTTCAAAAATAGATATATGTGTGATGTGTCGTTAAATACACAATATCTAATCTTATTCGCGCAACGTAGAGATGTGTCACAAATTGAGGTATTAGCCAATGAAATATTCCCGAATCAGCGTAAGGAGTTTTTGGAAGTTTATAAAGAAGTTACAAGACAACGTTATGGATATTTGCTTTGTGACCTTCACCCGTGAAACACGTTCAGGGTGCTCCGAAGGGTAATTATGTCGCAAATGACATGGCTTGAAGTTGAAATCAAAAATACATTTTTCTAGTGTATTTTGGTGTGCTCTGTTCAAATATAACCTTCATTTCCTGTGCAAATAGAAAGCAATATGATTATTTGTACATTCCTTCGGAGTCGTATTTCTTCATTTCTGGTCATGTGAATAGCAATATATTAAAAAAAATTATGAAAACTAACTAAACCTAACCTAACTAAACTAAATCTAACCTAACTAAACCTAACCTAACCTAACTAAACTTAACTTAACCTAACTAAACCTAACGCTAACAAGGAGGCTCCACCCCCTTGAACCCCGCTAATAACCTAAAGTTCGTTCCTGATATGACGAAATATGACTCCGAAATAATGTAAACAAATTCTTATTTCTTTACATTTGCACAGGAAATGAAGGTTATATTTGAACAAAGCACACCAAAATACATTAGAAAAATGTATTTTAAGGAAAGATATCAGGCCTAATAGATAAACTAACCTTGAATTATTCTGTGAATGGATAGAGAAGGGCAGCTAACCTAACTAAACTAAATCTAACCTAACTAAACCTAACCTAACCTAACTAAACTTAACTTAACCTAACTAAACCTAACGCTAACAAGGAGGCTCCACCTCCTTGAACCCCGCTAATAACCTAAAGTTCGTTCCTGATATGACGAAATATGACTCCAAAATAATGTAAACAAATTCTTATTTCTTTACATTTGCACAGGAAATGAAGGTTATATTTGAACAAAGCACACCAAAATACACTAGAAAAATGTATTTTAAGGAAAGATATCAGGCCTAATAGATAAACTAACCTTGAATTATTCTGTGAATGGATAGAGAAGGGCAGCTTGTTTGAGGAAAGCATGAAGACGCTCCCGCTGTGGGTGTTCCTGTATGTACACTCGCTAGGAAGTTGCGCCGAACAACGCGCTTATTTTTGGGATTAGTTTTCTGCCGGTCACAGTAAAATGCCTGACGATCTTCGCGATAATAATACAGATTACCACACTTTTGGCACTGTCTGGATGTTGGGAGAACTCCGTGTTCCTTGAAAAACGTTAATGACGCCTGATCATTATGGCCAAAACGTTCAATTGCCGTAAGGTAGGAGAACTCACACCCTTCGCACAACAATATCATACAAAACTGATATGCTACGTTCGGACTGAAAGACATGTGAACGGCGCATAGAAAATGACGTCATCATTATTTTCCTGTACAAATAGCACAAAATTATACTCGTCGGGCCAAAAATGAGTGTATTTATATATATATTATTAGTATCATAATTTTCACCATGAAGATGCATTTGCACAAAAAAAAAGTGACAAATTTGAATAAAGCGACTAAAACTACCTCATAAAAAGTTATTCTGATTTACAGGTCTAGCCCATGTCATTTAAAACATATTAACCCTTCGAAGAACAAATATATTCCCAAACGAGCCTGAAACGGTGTGTATTTCAGAATGACAAATAGGCTAAAGAAACACTGTGAATTAATAAGAATCTATCATCGATTGCCCCGGGCACTGCAGCAGATGTTTCTTAAAAATATCGATTCGGACTTTTTAAAATGCATCTGTGAAATCTGCCTTAATGTTATAAAATGTAATGTACCAATTAAATCCACTCAGAAGGATCGTCTACGTCGTTATAAGAACATAATACATACGCTTGCTCGTAAAAGTCAAACTGTGGGGAAGGAAAAGCGAATGATTGTACAAAGAGGGGGATCATTCCTCCCCATCTTATTTTCAGTTTTGGGACCTTTACTGACTAGATTAATATAATGAAGAAAGTGGTTGTGATTCCGCACGAGATGCTTCACTTCAAAGTTCAAAGAGTCCAGACACGCTCTAGAAACCCGTAAAAGCAGGCTTAAAAGAATGGAAAGCGAGTTGATAGACGTATTAATTAAACGGTGAAAAGTTAACTGATGAGAAAAGGATCTTACACCAAGAGGCTCTGCAGAAATTTCTTCATGAGTACGAAGATTATAAGAATCCGACAGAGATCCCCGTGGTTATTAGACAGCGCGGGCAACGATGAGCATGGCGACATAGGCCTTGAGGCGGACATTAGAGATGACCAACCAAACAATAATGAAACGCAACACATCGAGCACTGCGGAATAAAGGCTTAATTCTTTATAATCTATTGAGTGAAGACCCCATCTTACAGTGGACCGATACAGGCGAGGTCATTGTTGAAGGAACAAGGCTACATGGATCAAACATCGTCGACATTGTCCATGATCTGGTGAGAAAGTGAGACAGGCCCTCACCATCAGGATTGAAGCATATTAAAGCAAGACTACAACAAATAAATGTACCCAAACCATTGATAGGAAATCTGAATAGGTTAAAAGACTTGGAGTAAGTCTCGCATGTGCCACAACTGAGTACGCTATCACCCACAACGGTAGCATCTCTGAAGAGGAGAAAGAAGAGACCAAACAACAACGGCCGACCCTATCCGCATGCCTATAAAATAAGCAAATGGCTAACATATTAGGAAAACGCTATTATGACATTTCTAATCCAGCCTCCTATGGCGGTGTTGATAAACTGTACACTGTACAGAGGTGTTTACAATGATGGAGTAGGGAAAAAAGATGTTGAGAGGTTTTTGCAGGACAGGATGCTTATACACTTCATAAACAGATGAAAAAAAGGTTTAAAACAGCTTGGACAACAGCGCCTTCGATTGATTCTCTTTGGCAAGCGAATTTAACAGACATGCAAAGATATTCAGTATATAACGATGGCTATCGCTACATCCTACTCATAATAGATGTATTCTTTAGATATCTGTGGCTAATTCCTCTGAAAAATAAATCGCCTGAAACAGTTGCTAAAGTTACCAAAACGCTACTGTTGAAAGAAAACACGGTTCCAGGCTATTTTTGTACGGATATGGGGAAAGAATTTATAGGCCGAACTTTTCAGAACATGTTGGCAGAGTTTAATATCAGTTACTACACTAGCAATTTTATACATAAAGCTTCTTTAGCTGAAAGAGTTCAACGTACCATAAAGGAACGTATGCATCGCTATTTTACACATAAAAACACATTCAGATATATGAACATTTTGGAAGCATTGGCCTCGTCATACAACCATTCACACCATGGCGCGATTGGGACAACACCTAACGAGGTTTTAGAAAGAGGGTACGCACACAGAGCGTGAGGTGAGAAGAGATATTCGTAGAGCACCGCCACACTCTACGCTTTTCAAAATCTTTGATTATTTAAGGCTATCACGTTCGGGAAATAAATTCGCGAAGGGCTTTGAGCAAGTCTGGACACGTGAGATTTTTAAAGTTAGGGCGATGAGACTTAAAGGTGAGATAATGCTGTATTACGTTGAAGATTTGAATGGGGAAAAAATCGCAGGAGGCTTTTACCGCGAGGAGTTGCAGAAAGTGACATTTAATTTAGGAAAAAATGTGTTTAAAATTGAAAAAAGTTTTGGCAGCAAAAGTTCAGAAAAGAGAAAAATGTACCTGGTGAAATGGCTAGGGTACCCAGAAAGCTTCAGCTCCTATATAAAATCTGCTGCAATAATGAAGCTTAAATAGTATACAACATGGCACCTAACCACTTTTATGTCACACTCCCGTCCTCTTCTTCTCTGTCTGTACATCCTAACAATACCCTAGCCAACTTTGTAACAGAACTCCATGTGCCCATTGAATTGGAACGTGATTCGTATGAGGTGGGGATATGCGAAATTCAGCTATCCAGCAGCTTCTTAAGTATTAATTATAAAGATCCCGTTTTAACGGTTCTTAGCGATCGTGATGAGTCTGAAAAGGCAGGGGTAATTAGGGATGTAACCATGCGTGCCGCCCGGAGTGGGGAGGCACTGTATTACATTACAGTAGTAACTCTAGGCCCGTGTCGTTATGGTGCCGCTGAGGATGTTGTGAAAGACTTAAACGAAAGTTTAAAAAGCTCAAATCTTACGGCTGATTTAGTATATGAAATCATAAACAAAGAAACCCCTGCACATGCTCTGACCCTAAAATCACAGGATAATAGAAGTATTAAAGACAGAGGACTGTACAAAATTATGACCTATGGCCGATGTGGAGTAGCGCTCCGAAGAGATACCTTTCACGAGACACAACATGACTTGTCCAGCTTAATGTATCAGTTGAAATTGGAGAAATTGGGTGATGGCTATCCATCCCCAGACATGTGCTATATTTACAGCAATATCGTGGGGCATCAATTTGTTGGGGATACCCAGGCGCGTCTGCTTCGCATTGCACACATTCCCAACCATAGAGGGGAAAGCTTGAGTATTACATATGACAAGACCCATTATGTGAATGTTGCGACTAATCTATTAACCAATATCTCAATATATATAAGAATGATTGAGGGAAAAAATTTCCCATTCGGTGACGGGAACTTAACAGTGAACCTGCACTTTCGTCGTCAGTTATAATGAACCGAAGGCCTTTCACAGTCTATCGAGGGGTGAGATAGCGTGGGAGTGGGCTTGGATCCATTTTTTCAACCATACTACGCACGGCTGTCCCATTGTTGAAGAGGGGGACCAGATACCTCGGGAAAAAAGCCTTACAATCAAAAGACATAATGGGTGGAGCTAAACCTAAACAAGCTCTCAAAAAAATATAAAATGTACACAGGACTAAATCATCAAAGATGCAAAGAGAAAAATGCGTGATGGCGCGAAGAAGAGGGCTGTCCGGAAGAAGTGGTTATCAACACGTGGCGCTAAACGTAAAAGGACACCAAAAAAGAAGTGCTCTAAGCGAATGAAACCTGTGGTTTATCATTTTTTTAATTGATATAAGTTGAGGACATTGCTCTCACGAATCATAGGCTGATTACTACTTGTCGAGAGAGGTGGCACTATTTCTGACTCGTTATGGCACGCCTCATCCATTGGTGTAGCTCACAATGTTGTAAATCGGAGCTATCCCTCTTTGATATGCCCCCAACACAAGTTTCTTAGTTCCTCGAGTGCCCCTATAGAATTCCTGATACCTACCTCAGGCCCATATTTTATTGATCCAGGCTGCATGCACATGTAAGCTAAACTACGTATAGCCCATTCAGATGGAACGGACTGCGATGATAATTATTCTGCATACCCTGAAACCAACTTTCTACACTCCATATTCAGTCAGTGTGAGGTGTATTTAAACCAGGTCAACATCTCGGCAGGAATGGGTTATTATCACCTAGGAGCCTATCTGGAAAATGTCTTCAACTTTTCAGAAGAAGCGAAAGATACCTTTTAACTGCCGTGGGGTATTATCAGCCTAAAGACGAAAGTAGTATAAAGGAAAAGTTAAAAAATTGTAAAAAGATATATGAATGCTATTGACGTCTGCATACAGACTTCACGTTCCCGGAGAAACTGCTTATGAATGGGGAGGATATGAAATTAAAGCTCACCCGCCGCACGAATCCTGAGATCTGCATAAATGTGGGACCTGATCAAGAAGAGGGCGCAAAACTCGTTGTGATTCACAATCTGGAAACATATCTGCGCGTACTGCGAGTGAAATTAAGTTCGCCGAAATACGTAGAAATTGAAAAAAAATTAATACATGCAGCAGTAAAATACCCAATTAACAGAGTACAGATCAAACTATACAAGGTACCCGCAGGGTTGGTCTCGAAGCAGCTAGAAAACGGGGCCCTGGGAGTTCTACCTAAAAAGTTATTAATTGGATTGCAGGATCACGTTTCGACGAATGGAAAATATAAAAAGAGCGCCTTTAAGTTCGAGAATTTCGGCTTTAAAAATATAACTATACGTAAATGGCGTTGCGTTGGGTGGGACTATGGATACGGACTACTCATCAAACGCTGTGTTCCCGCTTTGCGCTAGAGCTTATAGTAATCTGGCCCATATTGCAATTGCTTGTGATGAGCTCGGCAATGGGGTAACGCAGAAAGAATTCATCGATCAATTTAACCTTCATCCGTTTGACATCACATCCGACTTATCTGCTAGTGTAAATACACACTTAAGTCCACAACAGAATGGAAACATCTCAGTCAGATTGGAATTCGCCAACCCGATAGGCGCTCCTATTAGTGTACTAGTATGCCTCGAGTCACATGCTCTAATAGAAATTGACCGCTTCAGGAACGTAATCCCTGACTTTTAAAATGATGCGAGTACACTTCAGAGAGTAATGAATAGTGACCGAATCACACGCTCCAAGTTTATCGGTGTGTTTGCGAAGAATGAAACATTGAAATTACCAACTACGAGAAAATGCGGGGGAATTAATTTCAACACCGATGTTGTTGGTGGCGAAGGGATTCATTGGTTTGCAATATCCTTTAAAAATAGGGAAAGAATGTACTATTTTAATTCACTAGGGACTCATCCCTGGAGTGACCCTGTTATTGTAAAATTTCTCGAACAGTTGCATATTACTGAAATTGAATGGAATCCCCACCGATTACAAGGATATTTTAGTAATACTTGCGGCATGTACTGCCTTTCATTTCTTTTGCACATGTCACGTTAAAAGGGATTTGTAAATTTTTTAAAATTATTCGGTTTGTGCGACACTGAGCTGAATGACGAAATGGTGTGCATGCAGATAAAAAAAAGAGTTCCCATTTGTGCGCACTCGATGTATTGTGTAAAGTTTTACGCGTGTATATATAATATATATATATATATATATATATATATATAATTGTAACTATATTGTGTAAAATATAAGATGTCCCAAATAATGTTATTCTTGTGCTCTGGAGTTTATTTAATGGATGTTAATTCTGTAACTAATTTAAGCTGAATTGTACTAATTTATAAAATATGATTTCTATCATTTAATAAATTGATGAAAATACACTGTCTTGTTCTTAACCAAAATAAAAAAAAAGCATAAATTAGTTCCCAGACGAACTGGCAATCATTGGACCGGATGTGAGCCAATACTTCGACCTCTGTATTTAGGTCACTGGGTTAGCTGCGCTGAAAAACCTCCAAATCGCTGTCGACTATTTGCTTTTCTTCAAAGCTCTCACTAAAAGTAGCTATAACACAATCGAGTTCCGCATCGGGCCTATAAGGAGAAAGGATACGGTTGTACACAGGAATTTTTTTTGACAGCTCATACATTTTTCTAATAATGATCATATTGGATGACTAAGAACCGTCACAGGGTATCGATCACATGGAAGATATTAAACGATTCATCCACATTGAATCTTTTTAATTAAAATCCATTTGTTCCATGTATATATATATATATATATATATATATATAAATTGAGGATACATGTTATTTTAATGAAACATGTCACAAACTAATTTTAAATAAATGTTAACACGTAATTATTTGATAAACAAAGTTTTCTCTCAAAATACTTAATAGAATACATTAATTACAGAAAGCCTAGCACAGTATCCTGTAGTAAACATGCATTTATATGTCAGGACACCGCGATGTATATATGGGAGGAGAGAGTTATAAGGATTTACAATAAGATAAAATTTCGATTAGGGCGCACGGATCAAATAATAAACAGCAAGCAGCTGGCCTAACCGGGTTGTTAACATATACTTTCATAAACGTATGTGTACACACACATATATATATATATATATGGGCTACGTCGTGGCCGATGTCGTAACGCCTCTTCCCGGAGATCAGCGAAGTTAAGCGACATTGGGTCTGGGTAGTAGTTGCATGGGAGACCGTCCTCTGCGCCCAGGTTATGTAGCGACCCGTGGTTCGGATCCCACGTAAAGCTGTAGGTATCCTCCGTTATATGACCTTAGATGTTGCAAAGGAGGCTAAACAACCCCAATTAAAAAAAACACACATATATATATATATATATATATATATATAGATATATATATAGGAAGAGAGAGTTACAAGGAGTTACAATAAGAGAAAATGCAGGATAGGGTACCCGGATCAAATAACAAGCACAGAGCAACTAGCCGAACTGGGCTCAAAGGAAGATTAACTGAGTGTACTACGCATCGTCTGTCAACACCGGGTCTCGAACCCCTGGGCAGATATCCTTTCACTTCGTTTATTATGGCTTTTTATAAATTAACTAGCACTTGCAAGGGTTAAGCACTGAATGATATGATGTATATAGCCAGAGAATGAATCACAAACTAAATTATTAAGTAATTACTCACATTTCGAGGGTAGAGTCTTCTGCTGGTTCAAACGGAGGATCATTGCAGATATCATTAATGTTTTGTGTGGAGAGAAGATCATTCCCGTGAGCCGCTGCGAAATGATGGAGCGTATCCCCTGCAGAGAGGTCGTTCACTTCAAACACCTGTGGGGAGCAGTAAAGCTGATGTGTCTGACTGGAAGTTTCCATGATGAGAAAATGTGTAGTTACTCGTTGATAAAATCACTGTTCTGGATCCAGCTGAAAATATTCCCTTTTATATACATTACCCCGATTGGCCCCACCCCCAATATTCGATTCGCGAGTTTCTTTTGTGAGAGCGAGACTTTCCGCCAACCAGAGATACTGGATTCGTTCTCATGCCCCGCCCATTGGGTTGTAATTGGACGTGCCGCGAATTCTGGTAGCGTGTCTTTACCAAATATAACTTATTTATTCCATAGGTTATTTTGTTTTAAAAATTTTATAAACGTTTTTAAGTTATAGTTCAAGGATATAATTGTGTCTTAAAGATAAATTTGTATTGAAATAAAATAGTTGTAAAAGAGAAAAAATGAATAAATTACCCCGAAGTAGAATCTATTTTTATTATAGTTATATTAATATTTTTTTGTAGTTTAAAGATATATTGATGTCTTAAAGACAAATTTGTATTGAAACACAATAAATGGGCGAAATACGAGAAATGATATAGTTACCCCGAAATACAATCTATTTTTAATATAAAGTTATATTAATGTTTTTTGTAATAAGGTTTAAAGATATGTTGGTGTCTTAAAGATAAATTTCTATTGAAACAAAATAAATGGGCTAAAGACGAGAAATGAAATAATTATCCCGAAATACAATATATTTTTAATAGAAAGTTATATTAATATTTTTTGTTATACTTTAAGGATAAAAATGTATATTAAAGATAAATTTGTATTGAAACAAAATAATTGGCCAAAAGAGGAAAAATGAAATAGTTACTCCTAATTTAATTTCTATTTTGTTTTGAAACTCATATTAATGCTTTTTATGTTATAGTTTGAGGATAAAATTGTATATTATGGTGAAAGTCTGTTTTGGCGTTAAACTTACAGTAGTTTATCTCATTTGATTTTTTGTATAAAAGATCGCCTACCAAACCTCAAATTGGCCTCGTGGTGTTCCACCATGAGAAGTTCAATAGTAGCGTCGCCCCTTTTTTTGAGACCTTATCCGTCTACCCCCTGGTCCCATAAATGTATCTGTTTATGCTCAATAGCTCTCGCTATTGAATCGTATTTAGAGACCTTGTCGGTCTACCCCTTGGCCCCATAAGCATATTTGTTTATGCTTAATAGCTTTGTCTATTAATTGGGTCGTATTTAGAAACCTTGTCGGTCTATCAGGAGCTGGTAACCAGAGACAGCATCTCCTAAGCTGACACTGCTACTGACAACAATGCTTTACTTGGACTGTCCTCGCTGGGCATGAATAACAATGCTATCGCCATAATGCTTCATGAGACGGGGCTGAAGTTTTTCTGCACGGTCTGCTTGGGTATCAACGTGGTCAGGTAACAGCTGTTGGAATTTGTCTAGCAGGGTTTTCAAATTATAAGCTTTTCCTTGTTGTAGATTAACATCTATTTCTCCTACTAGTGCCATAAATGCCTGCCATGCAGGATTTGTGGTAAACAGCATCAGCTGCAATGAGGTCTTCTTCAATTTTGGCAAGCATAGAAATGTACTTCCGAGCTTGTGCTGCTTGACAGAGATTACTCTGACACGTAGTTGTTTGTACCCTATGTATGCTGTCCCTCTTTCGCGCGTTGTATATTAAACACATTGAAAAATCTGTAAGCTTGGATGTTTGAGCTCGTGTGCGAACACTTTATTCTTCAGTATCATGTGATGCAGAATCATGCGTGCTACATTTTGTACTAACCTGAGAAATGTTTTTCTTACTTGTAAATGATTGATAACACCTACGATATGTAACAGACATACTATGTAATTTTGTAAGGTCACCAAACTCAGATTCAAGTCTTTGTAAAAGGTCATCCTGCCGTAACAATGATGTTGACAATAATGTTTCAATACCCACTTTTGTGAGTACAACCAGTTTTTCTTTGCGACTCTGCTGCCATATAACGCATTTCTCCCAATTTGTTGACAGCCTCTGTTTCTTCGCCTGTGCAAATTTTAATGGACTTGAGTCAGGTTCTGCCATGCTTGATATAGATGATCGTGATCGTCTGAAATAAAAATAACAATAATTAAACTGTGGTTTTCAACAATACCACACATTTGCACAATATTTGTCACAGCACATATTTGTCTTATTCTAATATTGTGACAATAAAAGGAGGAACTAAAGTTAAAACTGGGCCTAACCTATAACAATAATGATTGTATAACGTTTTACTATAATGTGATAATTCAATTGTGTATCTAGATAGTAAACACTTATAATAACCAGTATAGGTTGATTAGTTAACAGTATTTCAGTTCGAAACTAAAGCAAATTATCATCTGGATAAAGTTTCAGGTATTTTCGAGGTGTTTGTTTATATTGGCGTTTCCATGGCAACCGCACATCAAAAACTGAGGAAAACACTTAAAAATGTGTTCACTGAACACTAAAGAATAATAAAAAACATATTACAACTTTCTGTACAAATGGGAAATTAAAATTGTTTAAATCGGGAACTGGCCGCTTGTGTATATAGCCTACATCGAATTTTCAACGCAAATTATCGTCAAATTTTTGAAGAATAGACAAATATTTTTTGTTTTTATTTATGTTCATAGCTGTTAAATTAAATAAATTAAATTTCTCCTATTCAAAATGTACTGATTATTAATAATTTAAATGTACGAAATTCAAAAGTTAAAGGGCTGCAACGTTTTTATTATTCATTTATCGAAAAAAAATTATATATTTTTGAAATCAGCGTAAAAATGTACACATGATGGTAATAATTAATTTTAAGGATCACCTGGGATCACGTTAAGATCAAGGCCCACATCCTTCGTTAGTTATCCTTATAAGGCTAACTAACGAAAATATCACGACTTAACCTAACCAATCGCCAAGGGTGTACAGTTGACCTAACGATTGGTTAGGTTAAGTCGTGATATTTTCGTTTGTCTAGTGTAGTTTACGTTCCCCTACATTATTCTAGTGTAGTTTACGTTCCCCTACATCATCCTAGTGTAGCTTACGTTCCACTACATTAGCCTAATGTAGTTTGCGTTCCCCAACTTTGTCTGCGTATAACTAATCAAATAAAACGTTAAAACTAACGAAAATATTACGACTTAACCTAACCAATCGTCAATATATATATATATATATATATGAAAAATTATTTCACGAAAGTGACACGTGAAAAATATTTATGATGAATAAAACCACGAAGGGAAAAGAAACACAAAGGGGTGCTCAAGCGCTTTCGTCTAATGACATCCTCAGGAACACTGGAGTGAAAGGACAGATCAAGGCAATATATAGGTTACAAAAATAAACATACATACATACATATTCATATATATATACATATATATATATATATATATATATACATATACATATATATATATATACATAAACAAGCCATTTGAATTTATATTGAAGGTCGGCCAAAGTGCTAAAAGTGTCATTTTCCCATACAAATGTGTTTATCCTCCCACAATTTTTCTTTACTTACTATATATATGTATATGTGTGTGTGTGTGTGTGTATATATATATATATATATAGATTTGTGGTTTTTTATTTGTCGATTTCTTTATGGTTATTTAGGCTGTGACATATATATCACTAAGGCACTATTTTGTAATTAATTTTTTCTCAATTTATATTTATATTTATTTTTTATTTCTTTATTCTTTTGTGACCTGTTTCATAAACAAGCCATTTGAATTTATACTGAATGTCGGCTGAAGTGCTGAAAGTGTCAATCTCCCATACAAATGTTTGCTCCTCCCACAATTTTTCTATGCTTACTATATATATGTATATATATATATGTATATGTGTGTATATTATATATATTATATATATATATATATATATGTATTATATATGAATATGTATGTATGTATGTTTATTTTTGTAACCTATATATTGCCTTGATCTGTCCTTTCACTCCAGTGTTCCTGAGGATGTCATTAGACGAAAGCGCTTGAGCACCCCTTTGTGTTTCTTTTCCCTTCGTGGTTTTATTCATCATATATATATATATATATATATATATATATATATATATATATATATATATTATAATTCAGAGGCGACGGCGGGCGTCAGCAGGTCAGGCTCAGCCTGACCTAACTTTAAAAGAAAAAGAAATTTAATTTCCTGGTCATCATGTAAAATTTAAATTTGTGTATTTCAAAGATCTATTTATTATGGTCACTATATTAGAGCAATATAAATTTTAGAATGCCGCATTTTTTCCTTCTCTCCATCAAGCCTCATTTCCGATGCCTTGCATCACACTTATGAAAAAATGAAATTTTTACGAAATTTAATGTAATTTAAAGTCAACATTAGTATAGCATCTGTCAAAACAATCAGATAAGTATATAATTTTGTCAATCTATTTTTTCAAAGAAGAGAAAAGCGAGTTTTTCAGTTTACAAGTCAGGCATATTTCTAAGTGCCTAACATTATCTCATCCTCAGAAAGCTGTTTGAGTGAAAATAAAGATATGTGGCAACTACGAATTGCGCACGGCTTTCCTCATTGTCAGTTACCTCAGGAACTGTGTCGTATTCGTTTCAATGCATTTGAATTTTTTTCTTTTGTGCTTTTTTTGTGTGCGAATATTTTTTCTTTTTTTACTCGACCTTAGATACGCATTTACATTGAAGTACATTTATAAAGATCCTGATTTTACTGCATGCAAAAATGTCAAAGAACTGCTAAAATTATGCATTGACTTAGATGAGGAGGGAGAACGTTAATTATACTGCGTGTTCTTTGCAGTTGAAAATGTATATATGTGCGGCATGCGGGAGGTGCCCCCCTCGGGGCATTGGTTTCTGCGCGTATGTAGGAGAATTACGACTTCTGATCGAGTGAGGCCCATGGTGTAATGGTTGTCATATCTGACCGGCAATCGGAAGATCCCGGGTTCGATTCCCGGGTGGTTACCTCACTTTTTCATTTGTTCGTTCTCCCTCCTCACCTTGCGCGGAATGTCTTCTATACAAGCGTCGTTCTTTACGCATATATATATATATATATAACATTGGGTTAACCTTTGGTTATATATATATATATATATAACCTTGGGTTAACCTTTGGTTATCTATATATATAATATATATATATATAACCTTGGGTTAACCTTTGGTTAGCTTCCGCCCGAATTGTTCATTCTGACGAAGGTCAAGCTTTTCACTTCACCTTAGACCTACAGTTTAACGGGAATCCGAACCACGCCCCATCAGCAGCCAAGCGTCTTAACCACTAGGCCACCTAGGGTACCCATTTATCTCCCAACCACTTTCTTTATTGTGTGGAAGGATGAACAGCTGGGTTTTGCTGCGCGCCGGCTGCCGTCGGGTCTCGAACCCGGGGCCGATAGATTCGTAGTCAGCGACGCTGACCACAACACCACTGAGACGCATATTATATATATATATATATATATATATATATATTGAAGATTGGTTAGGTGAAGTCGTAATAGTTTACGTCATTCTGACGCAAAAGGGGACACAAACTACACTAGGTCAAAGTTGAGGAACGTAACCTACACTAGGATCTTTAGGAGATATTTTTTAAATGAATCCATCAAATAAAACGTTAAAACTAACGAAAATATTACGACTTAACCTAACCAATCGTTAGGTCAACTGTACGGCCTTGACGATTGGTTAGGTTAGGTCGTGATATTTTCGTTAGTTAGCCTTATAAAGCTAACTAAAGAAGGCTGGGGACTCTGGTGTTCAGGTGATCCTAATTTTTAAATGTTAAGTAACTTGGACAATTATTTTCATCCAACCCACCTTATAAAGTATATAATGCATATTATTGAAAACAAGATTAAGTTGAAAAAAAAGAGATTTGCGAATACAGCGCAGCATTTTGGACATTTGGCAAAGCAGCAAGTCGTCAGGCAGAAATGAATTTGCCTGACTTCGAACATTAAAAACTTGGTTATTAGATGGATACAAAGTAATAAATTAATTAAAATACTAATTAACTTTACGTATAGTGAATATCCAAATGACTTTATAATATTATAAAGAAATCATAAGATTTACGTCATAACATGTTTCAAAGAGAGACGTCAGGCTTAAAATTGTTTGCCTGACAAGACGTGGAATTGTGCATTTTTATGCGAGTTGTAAGGCTTTGTTATTTGAGAAAATGCATAGTAATGCAGTAATAATTAACTTTATGTAAAGTCACAGTGTATATGCAAATAGCTATATAACCTTATTTATAAATCCTAACATGGTCAATATAACATGTTTTATAAAGTAAAGATATCTGACTGAAAATTTTTAGCCACATATTTTCCCTCTCTTCCCGCGTCTCTCTCCCCACCCTCACTGGGGAAATGGGGTTTAGATGATAGATGGATGGATGGAAATTTTTAGCCTGACAACTTGACAAAAGATAGGATTTTGTATTGTTAGTTTTTATGTTAGATTTTTCAAGTCCCAAGCAGCAGTGGCAGATTATCACTGAGGCTATTGAGGCTGAAGTCTCAGGCTCCCATGCTTGAGGAGCCCCCCAATCAACTGAGTTTCGATGATATAATTCGAGATTTCGCAAACTTCTTTGATTAAATATGACAGAGTACACAAACTGACAAATTCCCTGTTTTATCTTGTTTTATAGGCCCTAAAGTGAAATATGCTTAATAGAGTAGTATGACTGCAAAATGTTAGATTGCAATGAAATGATGCAATGTTGCAATGAGTGCCAGTGCCAACGCCAGGGTGCCACCCAGAAAAGGGGTAGGGGAGGGGGACTCCCCCAGCAAGATGGTGGAAGTCTACCTAACCCCTTTGGGAGAAAAGGTGGGACGGCCTCACCCCCAAAGGGGTATACCTAACTTAACACTTTGGGTGCCACGCCCAAATCCGCAAAAATTTCCCACCAGCCCATTTTTTTTTTTGTGTGAATTAATAATAGGCATGAATAGAGAAACAGAAATGCATAAGAAATTTTTAAAAATTCTAATAATTTTTTTAAATATATGCATTTTTATTTTTTTAAATAGTCACCCCTTATGAGCCCATGGCACACCCATGTGTGTGACAAGTAACAAATTTAGCCTTTCTGGTCATGGCACAACCATGTGTGTGACATTTTTTTTCATTATTTTCTCTTTTTTTCAGATTCTATTATAAATATTTATAAAATTATAATCTTAAAATTATTATCTTATGTTTACATAACTATATATTTTATAAAATAAAGAAGAACATGCCACCTGAGGTAATGAGTGCAGACCTGAAAAAAGGGGAAATGATTGCAATGGAAGAACAAAACGGAATAGTTGTATTGAAGTGGAAAGATGCCAGAGATGTCCGGTTATTATCAACAAAACACAGTCCTGAACTTGTGGAAATTAGAGAGAGAGAAGAGAGGGAAACTGAAGAACCAGGCCCATCCAATACACAAGAAAGGCAAAGAAATCGTAGGAAAAGTGGAAAGAAGCCCTTAGGAATTATTGCATACAATAAGGGGAAGACCGGAATAGACATCTCTGACCAGATGGCATCCTATGAAACGGCACTTAGGAAGGGTATAAAATGGTACCGCAAGCTTGCCATTGCACTTCTATTAGGAGTCTCAGTTGTGAATGCTTGGATTGTGTATAAAAAAGTAACTGGCAAAAAGATGCAACTGAAAGAATTCAAAGAGAAAATAACTTTGGCACTCCTGGATTTTGAAGAGACTTTACCCCGGCAAAGGAGACCAGCGTCTACATCACATTTAATTCTTGAAAAGAAAAATGTTCAAGGAAAAAAGATCAGAAGAAGATGCAAACAATGTTATGAAAAAATCACAAAAGAAAGAGGCAGAGAAGAAGCAAGGAAACATGCTAAGAATGTGCATACGTATTGCAGCTCTTGCCCTGGGGAAACATTCTTTTGTCTAGAATGTTTTAGAGATTTTCATAAATAAATTACAATAATTATATTCACATAAAAGGCTTTGTATTTTGTAATCAAATAAAAGGATTTTTTTTTATATAAAAATGTATTTGTGTTTATTTCCTAAATAGATTACAATAAGTCTTTGTAACCAAAAACAACGGAAGTAAAAAAAAAAAAAAAAAAAAAAGGGTTCCACCATCCACCTGGCTCCACGTGCCGGAACCTGGATGCAGTTACTTATATCATTATAGTTTTATCATTATAGTATTATTTTGTGCATTATACATGCACATAATAATACAAATAAAACATAAAAATGCTAAATATATTTCACTATAAACTGATTTGAGTAACTGTAACAGAACACTGGATATTTAATAAATTTTGTCCCCAACGACCAAGTATAATATATAAAAATTTTCCTCAGAGCCCACAGATTTCAAATAACATAGTAATTTCCCTATACTGTCACATATATTTGTGTGCTGCGCTCAGGAGTTGAAAAATGTGTGTCACACGTATGTGTGTGCCATCGCCAGAAAAAAAAAAAAACTGGCACACACATACGTGTGACGTGGCACCCAAAGTGTTAAGAGAGAAAGGAGAAGAAGAAAGGAGTGTTCGCCTCGTTCCTGCCAAGCGCATATTGAGAGTTCATCCGAGCGCCCGCTGTCTTATAAGAGCCCAATCCGCCAGTTGGCGTAGAAGCAAGTGCCTCCAGGCATTATCAGCCAGTTGGCACAGTGTATGCAACGTTTCGACAGCCAAGAAACGCACACAAACGCACGTACACTCCCGACTATACGCCCATAAAGCCCCTATTATTACACACACAACTATATGCACTTTCACAGATTATATGCACCGGGTTCGAGACCCGTTGGCGGCAACGATGCGCAGCAATCGTTCATCGTTCCACACAAATGGTTGATAGATAAATGGGAACCCTGGGTATCCTAGTGGCTGAGACGCTGGGATTGCTGGATTCCGCGTTAAACAGTAGGTCTAAGGTGGAGTGACAAGTTTGACCTTCGTCAGAATGAACAATTCGGGTGGAAGTTAACGAAAGGTTAGCCAAAGCAAAGCCTATATATGTATAGTTCCGGAAAAAAGTTCTAAAAAATCTGAAAACTAAAAAAAATTACTAATTAGTAAAAGAAGCGTACACAATCGCATGTCTCATTCTAAAGGTGTAGGGCGGGACACTTTTGGGGGGACACACACAAACATATATATATATATATATATATATATTATATATATATATATATATATATTATCACAGGTAATAAACTTTAACCATAAACTTTAAACCGATAAGATCTCCCCGTCACGGCCAGTTAATTTTTTTTAAAAACTATTTTCCAGGTTTCTGGCGATTTATTTTTCAGAGGAACTAGCCACAGATATCTAGAGATGGGTGTAAATCCCTTCATAATATATATATATAAGCTTATATATATATATATATATATATATATATATATATATATATATATATATACTGTATATATATATATATATATATACTGTATATATATATATATATATATATATATATATATATATATATATATGCCACAGTTGAGGCAATAAATGGATATTTATCAAAAGCGATCTCTGGGTACCATCAAGTTAAAGCGATGCGATCTGTTCCCTATTTCCAATTTTATTTTCCAATGTTGGTAAATCCTCCATATATATATATATATATATATATACAGGGTGTACATAAAGTCAGGATCTATTTTTGTGAAGCACTTGGAAATTATATGGAATTCAATCATAAAATGATAAAGTGGTAACATTTATTAAATAATTAAGAGTAGGATTCGACGTGACGCCCATCAGTATCCCTGCACAGCTTAAATCGTTCCGCAGCATTTCTAAACACATTCTGGAGCATTTGCGGGGTTATGTTATCTGCAGCAGTTCGTATACGTGTACGTAAGTTTTCAAGACTCGTAATCTTCGTCTGATAGACGTGCGATTTGATAAAGCCCCATGCAAAGAAATCTAAAGGGGTTAAATCTGGTGATCTCGCTGGCCAAGGTCTGTTGCTTCCGCGTCCGATCCAGCGATTTGGAAAACGTCCATTTAGATAATCCTGAACAATTTTGGCATAGTGAAAAGGAGCACCATCATGTTGATAGACGACGGTACTAACAATCCTATCCCCAATCAACTGAGGTTCAAGGAATTGCTGCAACATGTCCAGATAAATAAGCCCCGTAACTGTAGCTTCAGCAAAGAAAAAAGGACCATAAACCTTAGATTTTGTTAAACCCATCCAGACATTAACTTTAGGTGAGTCTCTTTCCCAATTTTGGACGAAATCATTCGGTCTTTCATCTGTCCAAATTCGACAGTTATGGCGATTTACTTTTCCACACGTATGGAAAGTGGCTTCATCAAAAGAGAATGTTGTCCATTAAATTATCACTCCAGATTTGTTCTACGAGATCAGCACACACAGCACTTCGTCGAGGGAAATCTTCCTCATGTAAATTATGTAAAACCTTTAAATGATAGCTTTTCTTCTGCAAATTAACTTTCAGAATTTTGTGCACAGATGACGTCGGGAGGCCGAGTCTGTGTGATGCAGCACGAACGGACGTACGTGGCTCCTCAGTGATAATTCCGAGTACTGCATTCACGGTAAGATCTGACATACACGGTCGTCCTGATCTTGCTTCATCATTTACAGATCCCGTTCGTTTAAATTTGTTCACCAATTTTCGTATTGTCTTGTCTATTGGCCCCGGCTTATGAAATCTCCTTCTAAACTTCTCTCTGATGTCACTGTATTTCTTTCCCTCGATTCGCCGAATTACTATTGCCACACGCTCTTCTGTATTCATTCTAAGGGCTTCTGAAAAGAAAAATAGAAAAAAATAATTATTTCACAAAAATAGATCCTGACTTTGTGTACACCCTGTATATTACAGCTAAAGTCGTAAAAGAGATGTTTATGATGCATCAGCCCTCCGTCACGGCTAGTAAATTTTTTAAAAACTATTTTCCAGGTTTATGGCGATTGTAATTCCCTTATATATATATATATATATATATATATTAGCGCAGGTAAGGTAATAAAAGGGTGTTTATTATACCTTCAAATTTCCCTTCCCCCACCCATCTCATCGGCGCCCCAGGAAAACAAGATTTATTTTCCAAACAAAGCGTTTCTCTCTCTCTACGATTCTGGAAGAAATCTACGGATTGGGTATGTTATATCTGACACGCCCCAGAATTCACGGATCAGCCAATTACAATCCAATGGGCGGAGCCCTCATGACCTCTGGTTGGTGGATGGCAGCACTCACATGTTATGCTCTACCCAAAATTTCACCGACGGCCAATAGGAAAATCGTGATTCGGCTATTGGGGGTGTTTACAATCCACATCAGTTGCATTTATCAACGAGTACTACAGAAATATATCGCCATAAGCCAGTCACAGCAGCTTTACATCTCCACGCAAGTGTTTGAAGACGGGGACGCCGCAGCGCTGTCTACAATTCATCTTTTCGGGGCGACTGACCGGAACGTTCTACTTTCAACGCAAACTGCTACAGAAATTTGCGACGGTGAGAAAGATTTTACTGTTGATGACATATTGAGATGTAAGTAGTTAACTTAATTTGTGAAGCATGTGATGCGTAGCACATCCAGTTAATCTTACTTGTAAAAACTGTCAGGATAACTGCTTTGTGATTATATCTTGCTAGGCCTCCCTAACCGGCCGCAATATAACCTAATCGAGCATAATATAACCTAACCTAGCGTAACCTAACCGGGCATAATATAACCTAACCTAACCCAGTTTAACCTAACCGGGTATAATATAACCTAATCTAACTCAACTGAACCTAACCTGACCTAATTTAATAATCCGAAACTTATATTCGTACTCGGTAGAAGTGTGATATCTTTTAAGATTTCTTATAATATGCAAATTTAGTGGACGTTAAAAGCTACTTTGCAAGATCTTGATGGAGGACTCTTTCTCGTTTATAATTTATTTAGTAATCTTATTTTATCCTTTTATTTTGAGTTTTTCTTGGCCAAATTTTTTCTACATCGAAAAAAAATTATGAAATGTAGATGCTCTTTTCTTTATATGGGCGTCTATTTATTAATGCTAGTCGAACGTTTTGTTTTAAAATTTGAGTTACGATCTGTACAGCGTTAATTTTTGTCGTAGATAATATCATAAAATTCGATCTCTATTTATCACCCGGTTTTCGGATTAACTAATTCGGTTTAACATTTTCTTGCGTATTATTTTTCTTTTGTTATTCTAGCTAACTCCAGACAATTATATTGAATCTAAGGGGACGTGTCTTTGTGATTAACGGTTAATATATACGGTAATATAAATAGAGTGTGTATAAAGTAATGCAAGTAAAGTGGCAAATCCGATTTGAACTGATTTAAGCTAGTTTCATCTTGTTTTTTAAATTATTGTCCATTCTGTGAAAAGAATTAGTATGGACTAATCATGTTAATTTCTCCTTAAAGGCCCGATGCGGAACTTGATGGTGTTATAGCTACTTTTCGCGATAGCTTAGATGAAAGGCAAATAAATGACGACGATTTGGAGGCTTTACCGCGCAGCCAACCCAGTGACCTCAATACCGAGGTCGAGGTATTGGCGCACATCCGGTTCAACGAATGCCTGGTCATCGAGGAACTAATGTAAGTTTTTTTTTGTGGTTAAAAATAAAATATTGTATTTTCATTCAATTTATTAAATGGTAGAAGGCATTTTTCAGTACAATAAGGCTTACAGAACTAGCGTCCATTAAATAAGACTAACATTAATGGAAACATTTTAGTTATAATTGTATATATATACACACGTAAAACTTTACACAATATAGTTACAAATATATATATATACACGTAAAACTTTACACAATACAACGAGTGCGTACAAATGGGAACCTTTTTTTACCTGTCTGCAACCCATTTCGTCATTCATCTGTGTTGCACAAATCGAATAATTTTTTTTAAAAATTATAAATCCCTTCCCAAGTGACATGTGGAAGACAAATGAAAGGCAATACATGCCACAAGTATTGCTAAAATATCCTTGGAAACGGTAAGGATTCCAGACAATTTCAGGGATGTATCTGTTCGATAAATTGTACAACCACAGGGTCACTCCAGGGCTGAGCGGCGATTGAATCAAAATAGTACATTATTTCCCTATTTTTAAAATAGATTGCAAACGAATGAATTCCCACACTACCAATAACATCTGTGTTCACGATAAGGCTATACCAATCTCTCGTAGTTGGCGAGTTCATTGTTTCATTCTTCGCAAACACACCGATAAATTTGGAGCGTGTGATTCAGTCGCTTTTCATTACTCTCTGGAGTGTATTCGCGAACATTTTAAAAGTCTGTGACAACGTTCCAGAAGCGGTCAATTTCTATTAGAGCTTGTAATTCGAGGTAAACTAGTACACTAATAGGCGCGTCTATAGGGTTGGCGAATTCCAATCTGACTGAGATGTTCCCACTTTGTTGTGGACTTAACTGTGCATTTACACTAGCAGATAAGTCCGGGGTAATATCAAACGAGTAAAGATTAAATTGTTCGACAAATTCTTTCTGCGTTACGCCAATCCCAAGCTCGTCACAGCCACCGGCAATATGGGCCACATTACTATAAGCTCTCGTGCAGAGCGGGAACACCGCGTCTGATGAATAGTCCATAACCATAGTCCCGCCCAATGCAACACCATTTAGGTATAGAGTTATATTTTTAAGGCCGAAATTCTCAAATTTAAAGGCGCTCTTTTTATATTTTCCATTCGACGAAGCGTGATCCTGCATTCCAATTAATATCCTTTTAGATGAAACTCCCAGGGCCCCGTTTTCTAGCTGCTTCGATGCCAACCCTGCGGGCACCCTGTATAGTTTGATATGTACTCTGCTAGTTGGGTATTTTATTATTGCGTGTATTAAATTTTTTTCAATTTCTACATATTTTCGGGGAACTTAATTTCACTTGCCGTACACGCAAATACGTCTCCATGATGTGAATCACAACAGATTTCGCGCCCTCTTCTTGATCAGGTCCCAGATTAATGCAGATCTCAGGATTCGTGCGGTTGAGTTTTAGCTTCATGTCGATGCCGTTCATAAGCAGTTTCTCCTGGAACGTGAAGTCTGTATGAAGACGTCCAAAACATTCGTATATCTATTTTTTAGAATTTTTAAATTTATCTTTTAAACTACTTTCGTCTTTAGTCTGATAATTTTAATAGCCCTCGGCAGTTGAAAAGGTATCCTTCGCTTCTTTTGAAAAATTTAGGACATTTTCCAGAGTGGCCCGTAGGTGATAATAACCAGAATAATCAGAAATAGTGCCACCTCTCTCGACAACTAGTAATCAGCCTATGATTCGTGAGAGTAGTGTCCTCTGCTTATATCAGTTAAAAAAAATTATCAGCCATAGGCTTCATACGTTTAAAACACTTCTTTTTTGGTGTCCTTTAACGTTTAGCGCCACGTGTTGGTAACCCCTTCTTCCGGACAGCCCTCTTCTTCTTTCCCCCACCACGCATTTTTCTCTGCATTTTTTATGATTTCGTCCCGTGTACGTTTTAAATGTGTTTTTTTAGAGCTTCTTTAGGTTTAGTTCCACCCATTATGTCTTCTACCGAGTTAAAACCTGATTGTAACGCCTTCCTCCCGAGATATCTAGCACCCCTTTTCAACAATGGGACAGCTGTGCGTATTATGGTTGAAAAAAATGCAGCCAATCCCACTCCCACGCTGATATCTCACCCCTAGATAGACTTTGAAAGGCTCCCATCACCGAATGGGAAATTTTTTCCCTCAATCGTTCTTATGTATATCGAGATATTGGTTAATAGATTAGTCGCAACATTCACATAATGGGGCTTGTCATATGTAATACTCAAACTCTTCCCTCTATGGTTGGGAATGTGTATAATGCGCAGCAGGCGCGCCTGGGTGTCCCCAACAAATTGATGCTCTACGATATTGCTGTAAATATAGCACATGTCTGGGGATGGGTAGCTTTCACCCAGTTTCTCCAATTTCAACAGATACATTAAGCTGGACAAGTCATGTTATGCCTCGTGAAAGGTATCTCTTTGGAGGGCTGCACCATATCGACCCTCGGCAACAATTGTGAACAGCTGTTCGTCTTTAATATTTCTGCTAGTCGTTGATTTTAACTTCAACGTGCATGCAGGCGTGTCTGTGTTTACGACTTCAAAAAGTAAATCGTTTGTCAGGTACGACTTTTCAAGACTCTTGTTTAACCCCGTTACAATGTCCGTGGCTGTCATAATGACCAATTCCTAGTGTTACATTTGCACTATAATAGTGTACCTCTCCGAACAGGACTGATCGATAGTGTTGTCTAAGGTTATGCCTAAATTTTCACACTCATCGACTCTTCTAAGGATCATAAATATGATCTGCTCATTTTCAAGAGTTAAAAATTTGGTGGCAAGCTGGAATTCACAAACACCAACTTCGTACGAATCACGTTCCAACTCAATGGGCATATGTAGTTCTTTTACAAAGTTGGCTAGGGTGTTGTTAAGATGTACAGACAGAGAAGAAGAGGACGGGAGTGTGACATAGAAGCGGTTAGGCGCCATGTTCATACTATTTAAGCTTCATTATTGCAGCAGATTTTATATAGGTGTTGAAGCTTTCTGGTACCCTAACCATTTCACCAGGTACATTTTTCTCTTTCCTGAACCTTTGCTGCCTAAAATTTTTTCAATTTTAAACACACTTTTTCCTAAATTAAATGCCACTTTCTGCAACTCATCTCGGTAAAAGCCTCCTGCGATTTCTTTTCCATTCAACTCTTCAACGTAATACATCATTATCTCGCCTTTAGCTCTCATAGCACTAACTTTAAAAATCTCACGTGTCCATAGTTGCTCAAATCCCTTTGCAAATTTATTTCCCGAACGTGATAGCTTTATCATTGATTTTGAAAAGTGTAGAGTGTGGTGGCGGTGCTCCATCTCTTTTCACCTCTGTGCGCGTACCTCTTTCTAAAACTTCGTTAGGTGTTGTACTAAGCGTACGGTGGTATGAACGGTTGTATGACGAGGCCACTAACCCCAGAACGTTTATATATCTGTATGAGTTTTTATGTGTAAAATAGCGATGCATGCGTTCCTTTATGGTACATTGAACTCTTTCAGCTAAAGAGGCCGTATGTATAAAACTGCTAGTGTAGTAACTGATATTAAACACTGTCAGCATGTTCTGAAAAGCTCAGCCTATAAATTCTTTCCCCATATCCGTACAAAAATAGCGTGGAACCCTGTCTTCTTTCAACAGCAACGTTTTGGTAGCTTTAGCAACTGTTTCAGGCGATTTATTTTTCAGAGGAATTAGCCACAGATATCTAAAGAATACATCTATTATGAATAGGATGTAGTGGTAGCCGTCGTTATACACTGAATATCTTTGCATATCTGTTAATTCCGCTTGCCAAATAGAGTCAATCGAAGCCGCAGTTGTCTTAGCTGTTTTAAACCTTTTTCTCACCGGTTTATGAAGTGTATAAGCATCCTGCTCCCACAAAAACCGCTCACCATCTTTTTTCCCTACTCCATCATTGTAAACATTTCTGTACAGTCTATTAACGCCAGCATAGGAGGCTGGGTTAGAAATATCATAATAGCGTTTTCTTAACACGTTAATGGCCAAAGGCAAAATCTGAAAACGCCCCGCATTGTCATAAGCTTCTAAACGCTATAACTCGCCAGTCGGTTGACGGATCTCATTGAGGAAGGTATGTATCGTCTCGTCTTTGTGTAATTTATTTAGTGTTATAAAAAAATTGTGATGGATATGTATTACATAAGGTTCTATATGGTTTTAGGCTCCATGAATCGACAAATGATCCACCGATGGATCATGTTTTACTGACACACGGGTGGCTCATATGGCCGTGCAGAAATATTTTTGTTGATCCCTTAGCGTTTGAGCCACGTGTGGTACATATTTTGTTTTGTTTGAATTTTATATTTTCACTTTTATTGCTATAAAATAATTACTTTATTATTGTTATTGAAATGTTGGCAATTAAATTCATCTTTTTAAAATATTTTATTTCAATATGAAAAGATTATATATATATATACACATGTGTGTGTGTGTGTATATATATATATATATATGCATTCGTGTGTGTGTGTGTTTGTTTTGTTTTCTCTTTTCCTTGTAACTCTTTCTGTGTGTGTGTCTCTCTCTGTCTGTCTGTCTGTCTGTCTGTCTGTCTGTCTGTCTGTCTCTTGATAAACTCAATATCTGATAGCATTGAATTGTTTATCTACAATTGATTGTAATTATGTTATTCTTTACAGAGGATCTTACACAATGAATAAAGAATTATTTTATGGAATACCTATGCCAGAAGGTGAATCATCGTCATCATCGGATGAAAGTACTGATAATGAAGAAGAATATATTGTCTCTAATGATAGTTCATCTGATGATTCCGAAGAATTAGCGATTGAAATTGATAATGGTACAGATGTTGAAGATGCTCCTCAAAATATACGACAGGCAGGTGATGGAACTGTATATAATGGTCCTGTCATGGCATGGAAAAATATTGATAATGGACAGTCTACTCAACGTTTTGCATGTGTAGCTGCAGAGAGCAATGACTACACCTTAGCTATTGAAGGTAGGGATGTTCTACCAATTGATGTTTTCAAATTACTAGTAGATGATTCAGTTATTGAATTAATTGTCAGAGAAACAAATAGGTTTCAACAGCAGACAATAGACACTAGACATTCCAAAGTAAATATGTGGCAACCTGTCACTAAGACTTGTATAGAAAATTTACTCGGAATTCTAATTCTTGTTGGAATGAACAAATAGCCTACTTTTGGTAGTTACTGGTCGAGAAGTCAACTATGTGGTAATAAACTCGTGCAGAGTACCATGCCGAGAAATAAATTTGAACTTATTATGCGCTTTTTGCATTTTTGCAAATAATGAAGACTGACGTTACTGATAGGCTACTCAAACTGCGACCTCTAATAAATCTTTTATCACAAAACTTCAAGAAGTATACACCTGGAGAGAAAGTAGTAGTTGATGAAAGTTTAGTTCATTTTAGGGGAAGGACCATTCTTCGACAGTATATCCCAAACAAGAAACATATAGTATATGGATTGAAATTTTATAAACTGTGCTCCGTCGAGGGGTTTACATGGAGCTTTATTATTTACAAAGGCAAAGTGGATACTCTTCCAGGAATGGCTCGTGGTGATTCCATTGTTCTGGCTCTAATTGATTGACTACTAAATGAAGGACGTATCTTGTATGTAGATAATTTTTATACATCTACCACCCTTGCAAAAGTCTCCTGGAAAAGCAAACATACTTGTGTGGAACCCTAAGAAAAAATAGGAAATATTTGCCAATCGAAGTGACTACAAAGAAACTGAAAGAAAATAAAGTTGTTGGCCAACAAAATTCTGAGGGGATGAAAGTCATAAAATGGATGGACAAACGGGAAGTTCTAATGCTGACAACCGATCCTAGTCATAAAACAGAACTTACAAATAGTGGCGCGAGGAATAGAAAAGGAGAAGAAAAACAAAAAACATCTAGTGTAATTGATTGCAACAAAGCTAAAAACGGAGTGGATTTTTCCGATCAAATGGCTGCCTATTACTCACCCTTACGCAAGACTCGCAAATGGTATAAAAAGGCAGCATTTGAGCTTCTCCTAGGAACATCCATAGTGAATGCATACATATTGTATAACAAATACCATGCAAGGTCAAAAATGTCGATCAAGAGTTTCCGGAGTCGGTAATCCTGTCATTACTTACTGGGAAACACGAAGAGAATATTTATGTTGGAAGAGAGAAAATGACGTTTGGGAGACAGCGAGCAAAGCATTATCTAATTGAAATAGATGGGAAATGCCGTAACACACGTAAACGTTGTAGAGGTTGCTACGAAAATATAAGTATAAATGAAAATTCTAAGACCGCAGCATTGAAAGCTAAAAGAATTAAAACATTTTGTGGAGAATGTGAGGGGAAATCATTCTTGTGTTTCATGTTTTGAGCAAAAACATGTTGAGTAAATCATGTTTAATTTTTTAATAAAGTAAGTAATAAGTAGTGTGTTTTCCATCTTAACATATCTCAGAGTATATTAATAAGCCATGAATATAATTTATATATAAAAAAAAATAATTTTCATATAAAAAATCTATTGTTTTTTTATAAATAAAAAAGTAAAATGTAAATTTCAAAATGTTCGAAATTTTTTGCTGATATTATCACTAAAAATTATGATTACTACTTTTATAAGTAGATTAAGATATTAAAAGCCATGTTGCAACCCATAAGATAACATTTAATCAAGACTAAAACAATTAATTATATTTTCAAATTAATTATAAAATAATTGATTATGATACACCGGTGGCTTATGTGCCAACCCATGGGAACCACATGTGATCCACCCGTGGTACATGTGGCAGTAAACGTGTTAATATGTTAGCCATTTGCGTATTTTAGAGACACGTAGATAAGGTTGGCCGTTTGTTCTCTTCTTTCTCCTATTCTTTCTCCTATTCAGAGATACTACAGTTGGGGGTGATGGCGTACTCAGTTGTGACACATGCGAGACTTGCTCCAAGTCTTTTAACCTATTCAGATTTCCTATCAATGTTTTGGGTACATTTATTTGTTATAGTCTTGCTTTAATATGCTTCCATCCTGATGGTGAGGGCCTGTCCCACTTTCTAACCAGATCATGGACAATGTCGACGATATTGGATCCCTGTACCCTAGTTCCTTCAACAGTGACCTCGCCTGTATCGGTCCACTGTATGATGCGGTCCTCATTCAATAGATCATAAAGACTTAAGCCTTTATTCCTAAATGTATGTGAGAGACTGCTTTTTAATACATGCTCGATGTATTGCGTTCCGTTATTCTTGGCTGGTCATCTCAAACGTCGAGCCCAGGTCCTATGTCGCCATGCTCAGCGTTGCTACCGCTGTGCCTAATAACCACGGGGAGCTCTGTCGGATTCTTATAATCTTCGTACTCATGAAGAAATTTCTGCAGAGCCTCTTAGTACAAGATCCTTTTCTCATCAGGTAACTTTTCACTCTTTAATAGCGCTGACAAATCGCTTTCCATTCTTTTAAGCCTACTTTTACGGGGTTCTAGAACCGTGTCTGGAATCTTTGAACTTTGCAATGAAGCATACACCTTGTGCGGAATCACTACCACTTTCATTATATTAGTCTAGTCAGTAAAGGTCCCAAAACTGAAAATAAGATGGGGAGGAATGATACCCCTCTTTATACAATAATTCGCTTTTTCTTCCCCACAGTTTGACTTTTACGAGCGAGCGAACGTATTATGTTCTTGTAACGACGTAAGCGAGCCTTCTGAGGGGGTTTCATTGGCACATTAAATTTTATAACATTAAGACAGATTTCACAGATGCATTTTAAAAAGTCGGGGGTCGATATTTTTAACAAACATCTGTTGCAGTGCCCAGGGCAATCGTTGATATATATTTATTAATTCACGATATTTTTTCAACCTATTTGTCATTCTGGAATATACACCGTTTCACGCTCGTTTGGGAATATATTCGTTCTTAGAAGCACTCTAAACGTGTTTCGCGGGTGAAGATCACAAAGCAAATATGTGTAACGTTGACTTGTGGCTTCTTTATAAACTTCCAAAAAATCCTTACGCTGATTCTGGGACATTTGATTGGCTAATACCCCAATTTGTGACACATCTCTACGTTGCGCGAATAAGACTAGATATTGTGTATTTAACGACACATCGCGCATGTATTTATTTTTTAAAAATAGATTCTGATTGATGACGAATATGCTTACAGTATGTTAAGATGGTGGAAGAACTCTGTAAATGTCTCGGCAAACGTTTTATCCATTTCCAACATGAGATCGTCAATTATAATGACTGTATGCTTATTTCCCTTTAACGAATTAAGGTCATATACACATTTGTGGAACAAAATATCATCTTGGTACTCGTTGAACACTGACTGGTACGTCGAATAGCGCCATATTACTTTATGTACAAATTTTGAGAACATCTCCCCCTTATCTATAATGATTTTAAGCATAAACACAGTTTTACCACATCCTGTAGGGCCAGATATATTACATATGGAGGGGCTTGTGAACCTGAATTTTTCTACAGATTCCATCTCTAACACGTCACACCCCTAAGTGGGTCATTTACAAGCTATAACAAAATTTAAGTGCTGCTCCTTATATTCTTGTTTTACTTCTTCCACAGAACCGTGAATGACGACGATGTACAGCCCCCCATCATCGATATTACAGATGACCCCGATGACCGTGTAGCTACAGACTCCAACCCCGCTGACGAACCCTCACCAACGATACCTGTAGCACGCGACAATTCAAAGCGGAAGCATGATGAAGAACCCTCCACGTCAGGTATAAAGCGTGCTATGATTGCGCCGGTTGTTAGACGTCCAGTAATAGAGCCCCAACCCTCTACGTCTTACGAAACAACCCCCACAATAGTACCTTCCTCAAATATACCCCCTTATTCCTGTTCAATTCCGGTGACTTCCGCCACACCAGCAGCAGCAGCTTCTCGTGCTGTGGAGGAAAGTATAACATTCGAGTTGGTGCGCACCGCTATCCCCACCCCTGCCCTGACTAGAAATCGGTAGGTGGTCAGGATTGACTCTGGATCCCTGTATAGCAACGGTGTTGGACTGCGAAGCGTAGTTGAACATATTGTGGAGTTTGTCGTCCAGAACCGTGACGAACGTGAAGTCCGGACGAGGTTGTCCTTCAGGTTCGGTTCAGACGACGGGGCTGCAGATGATTTTTGGGTAGTAATACCGTTCAGACGCTTGGTAGCTGTGGACATAGAATATATCTTGGGCCGTATAATGCAGGCCTCTCAAAGTAGTGCAGCCTTCAATATGGACAACTTCATGGTAGATATTGACAGAGTATTCCGGGTTGTGGGTCATAGTGCCACACTTTATACTCTTAATTTCAATTCTCAGGTTATTTACAGAAAGCATTAAACGTCGATCGTGGTTGCGGCTTTATAGCAATAGTCTTAGCTCATATGTTTGTACTAAATACCGTAAAATATCTGGCTACCTACGGTTGTGCAGCGTGCCCGTAAACTGGCTTCAGATTGTAAGCTTGAGTTTGAGTGTAATATGGGTCCTGAAGAGCTGAGAAGGTGAGCAGGAAATGAATGTCGTATAGTTGTATTTGGAATGGATGATCGTCGTAGGACTGTGTATGTTTTTAAAAGCTGTGTGAGAGATCGTACAAGACCTCTACTTATTTAGGATTGTCAGGAACATCGTATCTCCCCATCCGTAATATAAGGACTCTCTACGCTAGTTATGATAAAAGTCGAAAATATGGAAGGCATCATGATTTGTGTAAGGGATGTCTCGAGTTTGCGGATGATATAGTGAAACATTGTAAGTGCTACATGGTATGTGAGCAGTGTAAAAGCCCCAAATGTGAAAGTCGTGTAGTTGAAGCTGAGAAGAGGGAATGTAATGTGTGTAGACGTACATTTTTCAATAATAAATGCTTTGAGCTCCATAAATCAATTGGCACTTGCAGGAAAATGAGAATCTGTGAATGTGCATGTTTCATATGATGGATAATTGGGGTAAGTTTGTGCATAAATGCGATGAAATTCACTGTTCTACATGTCATGAAAAATATAAGGCGGATGGAGTGAAGCATGTATGTTATATGAAAGATGCTAAGCCTAAAAATAGCCCTTGTATAACCGTGTACTACTATAGAAACATACACGAACGCTGAAACCAAAGAGGTTATTCCACATTTACTCGTAAGTCAGACTATCTGTGATGAGTGCATGGATCGAGTGTGATGAGTGTCACAATGTGGTAAACGGACAAACGTTTTCAAAACGATTGCACACGACAGCCATGTGAAACTCTTTGTATCCTATATTGTCAAGTTAGCGGACAAGTTCAAAAAAATGAGTGTATATTCTTGTTCATAACGGGGCAAAATTTGACAGTTTCCTTATAAGGAGTTGCTTGAACACGAGTCATCGGAGATATTTACAGGTGACCCCTTGAAAAGATGCAACAAACTAATGCAAATGCAGATAAGAGGTAATGTTCAGTTTAAAGACACCCTGCTGTTCACACCTTGTAAATTAGCCAAGCTACCCAAGGTCATGGGCGTAGCCGCTGAAGTTTCAAAAGGGTATTTCCCTTACACTTCCCTCACTAACGAAACTTTAATCTACGTAGGACTGCATCTCCCCAAACATTACTTTAACTACACCAACATGAGTGATAGTGAGCGTGAAGATTTTGACCGCTACTTCAACAGTTTTAATGAAACTAGTCCATACAGTATAGCTGATGAATGTGAGCGTTATTGCGTGAATGATGTGCGCGTGCTTAGAGTATGTTTCCAGGCCTTTAGAAGGATGTACATAGCCCGTTTCAAATGCGATCCGCTGCAAGTCGCAACCACGATCGCCTCATTATGTTTTACGGTGTTCAAGAATAACTTCATGCCTAAAGACACCTTAGCCGTCATTCACAGAAACAATCCCCGCAGTTATGGGCACAAGGCTATTTACTGGCTCATACAACTACAGCAACAGACCGGGTATACATAAAACACGCCGCAACACGGGGAAGTACCCATTAAGGTCAATGGTCGTGTTTTTTGGGTTGATGGTGTAGGAAACCCTGGTGAGAAGACTGTGTACTCCTTTAACGGCTGCTGGTGGCATGGATGCCCACACCCTGAGTGTGCCGTTACAGGGGACCTCCATTGAAGATTCCCCGCCGAGAGCATCGCATGGACCCGTAACCGTGATCAACTTATAGGCTCCCAGTTCACTCACAAGATCGTGTGGGAGCATGAGTATGATGCACGGATGGAAACAGATGGCCAGTACCGTGAAGAAATAAGGGCCACCAAATATTCAATGGTGTTGGACCCCTCAAATGCGGTGACAGCTTGTTTGGAGGGCGTACAAACCCATGCAAGCTATACTTTCCGCCTACGGAGGGCGTAAAACTCCATTACTACTACTTCTGTTCTTTATATCCCTACGTGATGAAGAACAATCCGTACCCCGTAGGTGCACCTGAAAAACTAGTGGGCCCCGCCTTGCCATCCATCGAGAAGTTCTCAGCTAACTTGAGTAAGCGCTACTTTGGACTCTCTTTCGTAGACGTGCTCCCCTCTCGCGATTTATGGATGCCGTTTTTACCCGTCGTTATAGATAACAAGCTCATGTTTCCCCTGTGCGTGAAGTGCGCAGAGGAGAACAACAGTCATTGTAATCATACAACGAATCAGCGTAAGATCAGAAGTGTATATACAAGCCCTGCGCTGGGCCTAGCCGTTCGCCATGGATACAGAATATTGAAGATACATGAGGTGTGGAGGTTTCAGAAGCTACCCAACCTTTTCACGCCATATATAAACGCTTTTCTGATGGATAAGGTAGGAGCATCGGGATATCCGCGAGGAGTTGATACCGAAGATGAAAAAACGGCTTATATTCAGCGTTACCATGCCATTGAAGGTATAAGCTTGACAGTTCCCAAATTGTTAAAAATCCTGGCAAGCGCTTTAGTGCAAAGTTATGTCTAAACAGTTTTTGGGGGAAATTTGCGCAGAATACTGGCAAAGGGAACGTTCATTTGGCCCAAAGTTATAACGAGGTGTAGGATTATGCCAATGACCCCGATAAAGAGGTTATGGAGATCGTGAATGTAGGTAATACTTACATAATAAAGTTAAATCACCGAACTGTCCACAGATACCTCACGGGTTACAAACATACCTGTAGCCAGCTTCACAACGGCCTACGCCCGCATCAAGCTTTGGGGACTACTGCACTCTCTTGGGCGAAGGGTGCTGTACGCTGACACGGATAGTGTAATATTCACAGCGAGGGAGGGTGAATACATGCCTGCTATTGGGGAATTCCTTGGAGAGTTAACTGATGAGATCAAGGATGAGTATGGTGTTGATGCATACGCCGACTCATTTGTATCAACAGGACCAAAAACGTATGGGGTACGGGTGAGGGTGGGGGAGGATATGAAATATATCGTGAAGGCTAAGGGTATCACGCTTAACCATGCGAACCGACGAGTCTTTAACTTTGACTCGTTGAAGGATCTAGTGTGCTTGGAAAATGAGGGCAATCATCCACCCCAACTGACTGTGGGGACCCATAATTTTCGGGTGCAGAATCTGGGAGGTGTGAAGGAACTTAGGGGCACGAAGGTATGCCGTAATACCTATAGGAAATGTTACCAGGTGCCTGGTACCTATGACACCGTACCCTTTGGATACCTTAATCCTTGATTGTTTATATATATGTGTGTGTGTGTATTAAATACATAGCACAATCTGGCAACTCAACCCTAATAATGTACACCTGAACAAGCCATTTACGCCTTCTAAGAAGCCTTCTAAGCCAACTGTCTGATTAGGATCTTATAAGACAGCGGGCACTCGGATGAACTCTCAATATGCCTTGGCAGGAGCCAGGTGAACACTCCTCTCTCTCTTAGGTAAGGTATACCCCTTTAGAGTGGGTGAGGCCGTCCCACCTTCTCCCCCGAAGACCATCTCATAGGTTAGGTATACCCCTTTCTGGGTTGAGGCTGTCCCACCTTCTCCCCAAATAAGTCAGTTCCCCTTCATTGCAGCTTGGGGATAACCCCTCACCCTCAGTTGAATAACCCCCTCCCACTTGTTGCATAACCTCTTGCAACATTTCCCCTTTGCAACATTGATCAACATTTGCAATTGCATTGCACTCTAACATTTTACGGTCATACTACTAATACTGTTTGGTTTCGGCGAACGGCAAAATACACTGTCTTAAGGTTCTTTTAAGTTTGTTTCTCAATTAGCCTGAGCAACGTACATATAATTCGTGTAAATGTCCTATGTACTGTACATGTACATTGTACATGTATTGTTAATAAAAAGCTATAGAAAAGGGCCCCGATATTCTTCAATGCCCCGGGGGCCCCGAGTTGTCTTAATCCGCCTCTGCCTCGCAGGAAAAATAACAGGTCAGTCTCAGCCTGACCTGCCTGACCCCCTCCATCGCCACTGATATATGTATATACACACGTGTGTGTATATATATATATATATACAGGGTGGCGCAAAGTCGCGCATCATTGGAATTTTCAGGGTTGACTATGATATAATCAATACTGAAAATTCCTATGATGCACGACTTTTGCGCCACCCTATATATATATATATATATATATATATATATATATATATATATATATATATATATATATAGTTGTTTAAAAGAATTTCGCAAAGAGTTTTCTTCATTTACATTGAAATGAATTACCACATTTCATGAAACATTTCTCATCGTCTTGTTATGAGCCCAAAAATTTACGCCGCGAAGGAAAAAATTATTCCCATTAAATTCTGAGAATAGTACAACTTCAATCATCGCGGGACTCATTTTTCGTAGGTAATGTTCGCCTCCTAAGTTGAATGAGACGGGTTTTAAGCCTCTGTCTATAAAACTTTTTTAAGTGGCTGAATTTACACATGACCTTGAAAAAAACGTGAAATATCTGTCTCCACTCACTCATTTACCCACCCATAATGAAAATTCAGTCTGACATTTTAAACTTTTACCATCACGTAAAACAAAAATATTTCACGGGCAATTTTTCAATATATATATATATTATATATAAATAAAACCACGAAGGAAAGGAAACAAAGAGTGGTGCTCAAGCGCTTTCGTCTGATGACATCCTCAGGAACACTGAGTGTTCCTGAGGATGTCATGAGACGAAAGCGCTTGAGCACCACTCTGTTTCCTTTCCTTCGTGGTTTTATTCATCATAAATATTTTTCACGTGTTACTTTCGTGAAATAATTTTCATATATATATATATATATATATATATATATATATATATATATATATATATATATATATGCACACACACACACACACAGTGCAGTATATATATATATATATATATATATATATATATATATATATATATATATATATATATATATGTGTTACATAAATTAAATATGTCAAATGATTAATATTTTTTATTAATAACTGTTGTCAAATAACTTTTTTTTCATTATCATAATAATTTAGAGAAAACTGTATTTAACTTTAAACTGTAATCGTCCTTTCTAAATAAACAACTCAATAATTTTTTAAATTTACTTATTCCGAGATTTAATCTTGAGCACTGTTACTCAGGAAAGAGTGAGTACTTTCCTCTACTAAAAAGAATTTGCTTTCAGTGACACTTAAAAAAGAGAGAAATATTGTAGAGATCTGACTGAAGTTCGATTGAGTGTTTCATGATAGCTAAACAAGTTAGCTCTGTATAAAGATTTAATGGAAGTATTCCTCTGTATGTTTGCCTGCCATTTCTAAGGCATAATTTTAGCGAAGGAAAAATACATGAAGTGGAACAAACCTGCCACGTAAAATTTATATATAGTATAGTATATATATATATATATATATATATATATATATATAATTTCGTATATATGAGTAATTAATTATTTTCTTCACATTGTTTAATGTTATTTCACAGCGTAATTCAGGGTTTCCAGCATGTTTAGAAAATCTCGCCAGAACAAAGATAGAGCCCTTTATGGCAGGTTGCTTAGCCAAGAAGGGCAAAAAGTAATATCTTTTGATGATAAAACATTGAATGTATTTCTGCCACTAAGTAAACCTTTATTCATAGCAAAAAAAGTAATTTCCTGACCAGTGCAAGGAAAAGGTTCCTCGTATATAAGAAAAATATTTACTTTTTTCCAGGTGCGTAAGAACGCATTTAAAAGTGGGTAGGCCAGGGGTAGCTTCCAAATGTACCGAATACATATATTTTTTTTATGCAGGAAGGAGGGCCAAGAGCAAATGTTCGCAAAAGCGCCCTTCCTATAGAAGAAGAGAGAGCCAAAATCAAGGTCCGGGGTTTTCGAGATGCCTAGACACTTTGCGTTTCAAAAATGGGAGGTCATAGACAGGAGGAAAGATGGATTGAGGAAGATTGTTCCAGAGTTGACCGGTTGAGTAGATGAAAGCCTGAAAATACCGATTAACCCTTGCATTAGATAGTTGGACAGAAAAGAAATGAGGAGGAATGAAGTTAGAGTTCAGAAGAGCAATGTCCGTTATGATAGCGACAGTGAAGAGAGAATGAGGCAACATTGCGGCGAAGCGAGAGAGATTGAAGACAATCAGTAAGAGGCGGGGAATTGGTGAGACGAAAAGCTTTTGATTCCACCAGGTCAAGTACGGTTGTGTGGGTTGAATCACCCAACACATGAGAAGCATACTCCATACAGGGGCGAACAAGACCCCTTACAGAGACAGCAACTGAGTGAGGGTGAAGAAACCGCGGAGGCGGTACAACACACCTAACTTCTTAGAAGCTGTTTTAGAAAGAGAGTATATGTGATCTTTCCAGGAAAGATCACGAGAAAAGGAAACGCCAAGAATGTTAAGAGAAGAGGAAGGATTGAGTTCTGTATTGCTGAAGGTTAGGGGATAGTCGTGTGGAAGACTGTGACGAGTAGACAGATGGAGGAAGTGAGTTTTTGAGGCATTGAAAGACACAAGGTTTTCTCTGCCCCAATCAAAGATAGCAGAAAGATCAGAGGTCAGATGCTCCATAGCCGTACTACGCGAATCATGGAGTGACTGTTGAGAGGGACGCTTTGGGAAGCGGGTGGAGAAGTGAAGATTGGAATCATCAGCAACAGGAGTAAATAGGACAGGAAGTGCAAATTAAAAGATCATTAACAAATAAAAGGAAAAGAGTGGGTGACACGACAGAATGTTAATAGCTTTAGTCGAAGAACAGTGGCCATCTACAACCGCAGCTATAGATCGGCCAGAAGGGAAATTAGAGATGAAAGCACAGATAGAAGGATAGAAACTGAAGAGGGCAGTTTCCAAATTAAAGATTTGTGGCAGACTCTATCAAAAGCTTTTGATATGTCTTGCGCAATAGCAAAAGTTTCACCGAAATCCAGAAAGGAAGATGACCAAGAGTCAGAGATATATGCAAAGATCGCCAGTCCCTCGCAGAATCCATATTCACAATCTGAAAGAAGATTGTGAGAAGAAAGGTGTTTAAGAATCTTCCTATTAAGGATAAATTCAAAAGGCAAGAAATCATAGCAATTGGACGATAGATGGAAGGTTGAGAGCTGTCCCCCTTCTTTGGGACAGGCTGAATGAAAACGAACTTCTAGCAGGAAGGAAAAGTACCAGAAGAGACAAAGACGAAAGAGTTTGTCTAGGCAGGGTGTCAGCACATAAGCACAGTTCTTAAGAACAACAGGAGGAACACCATCAGGACCATACGCCTTCCTAGAGTTGAGCCCAGATAGGGCAGAAAAAACATCTTTCAAAGAGATTTTAATTTCAGACATAAAGTTAGAGAGGGGGAGGAGATGGAGGACAGGAATCGTCCAGGGTTGAATTGTAAACGAAAGTTTGAGCGAAGAGCTCAGCTTTGCTAGGAGAAGAGATGGCAACTATGCCGTCGGAATGGAAAAGAGGAGGAGAAGAAGAGGAAGTAAAGTTGTTGAAGAGGTTCTTAGCTAGATGCCAGAAAGAGCGAGAAGAATTAGAATTGGATAGATTTTCACATTTTTGTCGGATGAAGGAATTTTTGGCGAGTCGAAGAACAGATTTTGCATAATTCCGGGCAGAAATATGAGCTGAGTGAGAGTCAGGAGTTGGATGGCGACGGTACCTTCTGAAAGCCTCCTCTCTGCTGCGGATAGCATTAGAACTAGTAAAGTTAAACCAAAGTTTTTTTGCATTAGTGGTATGTATAGAATATGGAATGTACGCCTCCATGCCCGAGGGAATCACCTCTGTGAGCGTTCAGCACACCCAGAAGGGCCCCCGCCACGGAAGCAGTAAATCATTCCATGAGAATTCAGAGAAGCACTGCCTAAGGGCCTCCCAATCTACGGCGCCGAAGTGCCAAAGGCACTCCTCTTGGGAGGATTCAAAGGCCGAATTGGAGTGATAGTAGAGGAAATAGGTAGAAGATTGTGATCGGAGGAACCCAACGGAGAGAAAAGTTTCACAGAGTAAGAGGAAGGATGAGAGGTAAGAAATAAATCCAGAATGTTGGGCCTATCTTCAAGGGGATCGGGGATACGAGTAGGGTGCTGTACAATCTTCTCTAGGACATTCAGGATAGAAAAGTTGTAAGCTAGTTCACGAGGGATGTCAGTGAAACTGGTTAAAAGCCAAAGGTGGTGGTGAACATTGAAATCTCCTAAAATGGATATTTCAGCAAAGCGAGAGCGGGAAAGAATGTATTCCACTTTGGAAGTGAGGTAGTCAAAGAATTTTGGATAGTCAGTAGAATTAGGAGAAAGGTAAACAGCGCAGATGTATTTAGTTTGAAATTGGCATGTAAGCCGTAGCCAGAGGGTATAGAATTCGGAAGATTTGAGTTCGGGAGTACGAGAACAAATTAGGTTATTGCGTACATATACGTAACATCCACCTTTAGAGTGAAATTGAGTATAGAGAAAGTAAGAGGGTACAGAAAAGGCGTTGCTGTCAGTCGTCCCAGGCACCTGAGTGAAAAAACATAACGAGTGACCAGTGTTGCGAGGTGATTCTACTTATTATTTTAAGTTGAACTGAATTTCATTTTAGAGCTAAAAAGTGGGTGGGCCAGTTTCCATTGTTGGTCTATCCACTTTATAAAATGTAGGTGGCCTGATGCCACCCCGGCCTCTCCTGTTCCTACGCCCTTGCTTTTTTTCAGCCGTTCTTTCAATTTTTTCGGTAATTTTCTCTGCAACTGTAAATTCATGCATTGATACCCCGAGAGATGGAATAATTTGATCTTTATGCGAAAACAAAAATTATTTTTACAATCATTTACAAACGACTCTTTTGAACAACTTATGTTAAATTACTTGCTATGTATTTATTTATGTGATTACCTCCCACTTGGCTACATTCCGATTCCGATTCTTGGTTCAAGTGGGAATGCTCGAAGTGGGAATTCCAGATTTGGGAAAAAGAGTTGCCTGACAACCTGAGAAGTGGGCACAATACTGGCAGGGTGTCAGAGCAGGGTCTTGGATGACATCATACCCCAAAATAGACTCATATCTGTATATGGCTTTTCCTTGTGACGCCAACAGCTTCATTTACTGTTAGTGTGAAATCAATAACGATAACGACTCCTCTGCCGTCAGGATAAGCCGTCATATATATATATCACATGGTTGTAACATATATTCTGCTCGATTTTTTTAGTTCATTCAGAACAAAAATTAAAGGACTTATAAGGACAAATTTGCTCGAATTTTTAGTTAATTCACAACAAAAATTAAATGACATAATGACAAATTAATCATCAATATAATTCCCTTCTTTTTCTATAACCTCCTCCCACCTGTAGAAAAGTTTTTTATGCCACGTTCGAAGAAATCCCTTGGTTTCGAGTTAAAAAAAGTGATCACTTCGTTTTCGATAGCTTCCCTGGATTACAACGTTTGTCCATCTAGGTGGTGTTGCAGACTTCTGAAAAATGGTAGTCTGAAGGTACGAAGTCCGGAGAATAAGGTGAATTAGGCATTTTTTCCCAACCAAATGCCTCCAATTGGGCAGTGGTGATTCGAGTAGGGTGAGGGCGCGCGTTATCCTGGTGGAATAGAACACCTCTGCGATTAATTAATGCAGGATGTTTTCTTGTAATGCCATCTTCAATCGTTGGAGTTGTTGGCAGTAGACTTCAGCTGTGATTGTTTGGTTATCTGGCAGAAGCTCAAAATGAATAATTCCTTGCATATCCCACCAAACGCATAGCATAATTCATTAGCCTAATCCTATACTAGCCTAAGCCTACACTGACCTAAGTCATTCTGTATCGTGATAAAACATGTGCGAACTTGTCGCCGCGTGTATTTTGCAACATTTCTAAAACTATTTCACATTATCTTGTTATTTTATTACCTATCGTCCGTTTTCTAATCGAGCAGAATTTATGTTACGTACAACCTGATATATACACCTTTGGTTTGATTCCGTCCGAACTGTCCATTCTGACGAAAGTCAAGCTTTTCACTCCACCTTAGACCTACAGTTTAACCTGGAATCCGAACCACGCCGCACCAGCAACCCAGCGTCTTAACCACTAGGTCACCCAGGATACCCATTTATCTACCAACCACTTTCTTTATTGTGTGGAAGGATGGACAGCTGGGTTTTGCTGCGCGGCGGCTGCCGTCACCGGGTCTCAATCCCGGGGCCGATGGATTCGTAGTCAGCGACGCTAACCACTACAACACCGAGGGGCATTGGTATATATATATAAAAGTATAAAAAAACACAATAACCGTGTAAAAATTAGACAAAATAAGTAAAATCCCCAAAGGTTAAAAAAGATAAAAACATTAAAAACCACGAAGCTTTTGAGAGAACTTACAACTCTCCGCATGAATGAAGAGAATAAGTTCTCTCGAAAAGCTTCGCCGTTTTTAATGTTTTTATCTCTTTTAACTTTTGGAGATGTTACTTATTTAAATACTGTATTTGAAAGAATATTTGAAAGAATAGTCAGAGAGAAAATCTATGACTTCTTGAACACACTGGAAAGATTCAACGAAAATCAGCACGGATTCCAATCAGGAACATCATGCCTATCACAACTTATAGAGCATTATAACAATATCCTAGATGCACTTGAAGGCAATGAAAACTATGATGTCATATACACGGATTTTGCTAAAGATTTCGACAAATGCGATCATGGTATAATAGCACATAAAATGAAACATGGGAATAACAGGCAAAGTGGGAAAATGGATCAACAACTTCCACAGAGAACGACTACAGGTCGCCAAAATTCAAGGTGCTTCATCATCAGAATCAGAAGTACGCAGCTCAGTACCACAAGGGACAGTACTGGCCCCACTCTTGTTCATTATCATGCTAATAGACATAGACAGTGGAGTAAACAGCAACAGTACAGTAGCTTTGAGTTAAGACTGTGTTTGCATGGTTTGTAAGCATTCTTACTTTACTTCTTTTCATCTTTCACCCCTTTCCTATTCTCTTTGACTATTTTTCCGACTTGTCGGTAGTGGCCGGCTGATGATGACGGTGAGTCTTTCTCTCTCTTTTTCTGAATGAATGTTAACCCACGAATGATAGGTTTTGCTACTTACTTAACCCTTTATTCTCTTCTTTTAACTCCCTATTCTATTCTTTTAACCCCCCTCCTCTCTTCTTTCTCTCGAGCTAACCTTAGAGTGGATCTTAGGGTCTTTGTTAGCCTTAATTTCTGTAGATCTGTAGATCCTTTGGAGACGATACAAAGATCAGCAGAAAAATCAGCGATGCAAATGAAGTGGAGGCCTCGCAGAGGGACACGAACAAAATATACACATGGTCAGAAGACAACAATATGACATTTAACACCAAGAAATTTCAGCTCTTGAGATATGGTAGAAATGAGGAACTTAGACTGCATATTATGCTCCAGATTGACAGGAAATTCAGAGAAGCACGAAAGCGGTCGACTTGAGGGTAATAATGACCGATGATGCCAAATTCGAGACAAAAAATCAGAGAGCAATAAACAAAGCAAAAAGAGTCGAGGGACAGGTACTAAGAACGTTCAAAAGGAGGGACAAGATAGTAATGATCCCTCTGCTGAGAACGCTGATCATACCAAAACTTCAATACTGCTCAGTTTTGACGTCTCCACATAAAAAGGAAGAAGTTAATAAACTAGAAGAAACGCAGAAACATTTCACAGCCGAGACTGATGGCTGCAAAGAACTCAACTACTGGGAAAGACTACGTAAACTAAGTCTGTACTCCCTGGAAAGAAGAAGCGAGAGGTACACCATAATCTACATATGGAAAATGATCGAAAAATTGATACCAAACCTCAAACTAAACCCAATTACCATCCAAACAATGCTAGAAAATAGGAAAGGCAGAATGTGTAGTGTTCCCAAATTAATGGCCCGACAAGGGACCTCCTCAACACTGAAGGAAAATAGCTTGGTTGTCAGGGGGTCAATACTTTTTAACCAGCTTCCAAAGGACTTCAGAAACGTTACAGGGGTCAAAGTTGAAGTCTTCAAGAGAAGACTAGGTGCCTGGCTCAGGACAGTACCAGATGAGCAGGGTGTACCTGGATATGTGCGGTGGAGAGCGCATGAGCGCAACTCGCTCCTTCACCAAGCCAGACCTAGAGGCGGGACCACCAGCTTGACCTTCGTGTGAAGAGAGACCGACGCACGGAACCCAAACGAGGTTTAACAAGGTGTGTGTATATATATATGTAAGAACATTGGCTATGTGGTCGGCCTCCAAGGTCATATATATATATATATATATATATATATATTAACCGGTAAAGTTGTTGAATGCCCGGTTAGGTCAACTGTATGCCCTTGACGATTGGTTAGGTTAAGTCGTGATATTTTCGTTAAAACTAACTAAAATATCCCGACTTAACCTAACCAATCGTCAAGGGCGTACAATTAACCTAACTGGGCATTCAATTAACCTACCCGGGCATTCAATTAATTTAATCGGGCATTCAGTTGACCTACTCGGACATTCAATTAACCTAACCGGGCATATATATATATATATATATATGTATACTGTATAGCGTTCAACTTCCACCCGGCCAACTCCGGGTCGCTCCGCTAGTTTTAAATATAAGGTATAAATTAAACGGATAGCGTTCGTTGTAATTTAAAAGCACAATATATTTAAAATATAACACTTAAATTAAATGATCCGTATTCACACACACACACACACACACACATAATACGCCGTAAAGATGTACGTATCAGCTGATAATTAAAACTTAATTATCACCATATTTAGCAAGGGGAAAAAAGTACTTACAATGCAGTTAATGCGTCGAGGTTTTACATGATAGTTAGTGTAGTTTGATGCGGAAAATTAGATCATAAAGAATGAGTTATCATGTATGTGTACAGATTTATATAAGCGATGCTATGATGTCACACCCAATTCGTTCTCTGATTGATCACCATAACGAATCTAGTACGAACAGTTCCCAACATGTATCTCTTTCTGTAAGCTTTACTAAAAACGTTCGTTGTTTGTTGGAAACAAAAACCTTTTTGAAGGTATTGTTTGTAGTGCTGTAAACGATTATCTTTATAGTGAAGTATTTCATCACGTTTTTCACATTGTACAGATATACATACCTGGCAATTCTCATCAAAATTATACGACATTCTTTATTATTTATTTTATTTTTTTCTGTTTAAGGTGCTTGCAACCCCGCTGGATTATTGACACCATTACGACATTCTTATGTGTAAGAAGTAAGAAGATAACATTAGAATTACAAGTATGTTTTTATATAATAATGTTAAAGAATAATATTTTCTTAAAATAAGTAGTTCACACAGCTACTGGTAACACGTGAAATCCTGAAAATTTTGATCATGATAATAAATCTAATTTAAAGAGAGGGTAACTAAAATAAATACGTATAATAACCAAAATGTGTGATGTATCATAAACTGAAATAAAACTTGTAATAAAATTTTACAAATAATTTCAGACTGAATCATCTAATTAAAATTAAATACATATTCATATATGAAAACTTAAGGAGACAGCCGACTAAAATATAATTAAATAAGGCTTTTATACAAAGACGGGAGGCAACTACATGTTAACCCTTTAAGCCCTGAATTTTCTGTAGGGTTAAGTTATGAATGCTTGTATTTGAAACGGTAGCAATTTGTACCTTCAGTCCTTAAAGGGTTAATCTAACGGGCTTAATCTTGTCAAAAGAAATACTTGGTAAAGAAACGGTGTGTAGCAGAGAAAACTTAGAGTTTATTCAAGTTGTAAATGACGATGATAATAATAATATGCCCAGCTGTACCAGTATGATATACAGGGTGTACATAAAGTCAGGATCTATTTTTGTGAAGCACTTGGAAATTATATGGAATTCAATCATAAAATGATAAAGTGGTAACATTTATTAAATAATTAAGAGTAGGATTCGACGTGACGCCCATCAGTATCCCTGCACAGCTCAAATCGTTCCGCAGCATTTCTAAACACATTCTGGAGCATTTGCGGGGTTATGTTATCTGCAGCAGTTCGTATACGTGTACGTAAGTTTTCAACACTCGTAATCTTCGTCTGATAGACGTGCGATTTGATAAAGCCCCATGCAAAGAAATCTAAAGGGGTTAAATCTGGTGATCTCGCTGGCCAAGGTCTGTTGCTTCCGCGTCCGATCCAGTGATTTGGAAAACGTCCATTTAGATAATCCTGAACAATTTTGGCATAGTGACAAGGAGCACCATCATGTTGATAGACGACGGTACTAACAATCCTATCCCCAATCAGCTGAGGTTCAAGGAATTGCTGCAACATGTCCAGATAAATAAGCCCCGTAACTGTAGCTTCAGCAAAGAAAAAAGGATCATAAACCTTAGATTTGTTAAACCCATCCAGACATTAACTTTAGGTGAGTCTCTTTCCCAATTTTGGACGAAATCATTCGGTCTTTCATCTGCCCAAATTCGACAGTTATGGCGATTTACTTTTCCACACGTATGGAAAGTGGCTTCATCACTAAAGAGAATGTTGTCCATTAATTATCACTCCAGATTTGTTCTACGAGATCAGCACACACAGCACTTCGTCGAGGGAAATCTTCCTCATGTAAATCATATAAAACCTGCAAATGATAGCTTTTCTTCTGCAAATTAACTTTCAGAATTTTGTGCACAGATGACGTCGGGAGGCCGAGTCTGTGTGATGCAGCACGAACGGACGTACGTGGCTCCTCAGTGATAATTCCGCGTACTGCATTCACGGTAAGATCTGACATACACGGTCGTCCTGATCTTGCTTCATCATTTACAGATCCCGTTCGTTTAAATTTGTTCACCAATTTTCGTATTGTCTTGTCTATTGGCCCCGGCTTATGAAATCTCCTTCTAAACTTCTCTCTGATGTCATTGTATTTCTTTCCCTCGATTCGCCAAATTACTATGGCCACACGCTCTTCTGTATTCATTCTAAGGGCTTCTGAAAAGAAAAATAGAAAAAAATAATTATTTCACAAAAATAGATCCTGACTTTATGTACACCCTGTATAATTTTGTATTTAGATTTGTAACTCTACTTGGTGAGTCAGTCAATAAGATTGTAGAAACCATGTTAGTTGGCTGGTAACTGATATATTTTGTAGACCTCAAATCTGGAAGCATTGACGTAGACATCTGTATGTTCATTATGTATAGTGTTTCATTGCCATACATAACCACGACTCCAGACAGCTATCACTTAACTTTCTACGGATTATCTGAATAATGTTTGTGTCTGTTGAATCAAAAATAAAGATTGTTTGTTTTAGTTTTGTTCTCTAAATCTTCAAACGGTTTTATTACCTTTATAGTCGAGCTACGTTATTATTATTATTATTAATCATTATTATTATTGTTATTATTATTAGTAGTAGTAGTAGTATTGCACATTAGATTTTGGGGCCTAATTGTATCCTATTCGAGAACAGAGCGCATCGTGGGTAATTACAACAACGTTTGGAGTGCACAAGAAAAATGAATCCGAAAATCAAAAACTTCGGCCTTGAAGAAAATATAGTAACATTTATTACAAAGAAATGTAATTCCATGCGCTAAAACACTTTCGGTTATGTATAGGCATATGTTTGTAGTTTGCAATGTTTGCCAAATAATACCATATCTTAGAAAATTGTGCGTGGTATTTGAAAAATAAATGTATTGATGTTTTGTATACAGCCTCTGTTAAGCCTAGAGGGGCCTATTAAATTCACGACTTGTATTTTAGTTCATGGAAATATATAAGCAAAATAAGTAAATTGTACTTAATGGGTATTAAATAAAGCCGATATCATTGTATAAAATATGCCACCGCCCAATATATAGTACATTAAAAACTTTTAAAGCATAGTATTGCTACCGTTCAAAAGAGTAATTTTCTTTAAATATCTAGAAAACAGCGCATGGAAAACAGTATTTTAAAATTTTATTAATTGTTGTACAACAACAGGCAACCACATAATTATTATCACGTGCCATAGAAAAAATATATAATAAAGTAAATAAATACACATTTAAAAGCAAATAAATAAATAGATAACATGGATTATGATTGCATAGGAGGTTCATAAGTGCATTAGTTCGAAATGGTTGGATATGGCTTAGTCTTCCCTCGAAAAAGAAATTTAATAATTTCTCATTCTATTTTTGAATAAAAATTGTTTATTAATAAAATTAGAAGCGTCGTAATACATGTATGGATGGTTCTAACGATGATGGATACCATGATCCTTGACTATAAACTTTTGTGTAAGCCTAATATCATCAATAAAGATCTTTGGGTCAGAGTAACGGAGATTATTTGTTACAGAACTGGTACACATTATTAGATTCATCAGGATAAAATTTTTAATTTCTTCTAATAATAGGTAAGAATTAAAAGCGAATTATAAGAAATCATCAACATTCATCAAATTAGAGAAGTTATATTTAAAGTAACGTAAATAAATGCTAGCTATGTCTACGTCTAGAATGATGCCTTTAGAAAAAAACCTTCAACTTCTCTGTATATACCTTTGCCAAATCTCTAAATAAAGCATGTTTGTTATACATGCAAAAACCTATATTCAGTTTTTTCTTAATTGTATGTAGTAAGAGGACGTTTTTTGTAACAGACTTGTTTATTTGATATGGTTCATTTCATTAGTGATAAGATATATATCGATGGGAGAGAGCTACAAGGAAAATTGCAAGAAAATGAGAGAGCCAGAACAACTTTACATGCTCGTCTAGATGGTACCCATAGATTTCACTCAAACGCAGGCCATTCACTGAGAGAAGAGATGGTACAGAAAAGAACGAAGGCTGTCCTTTCATCTCAACCCCAACTGCTCACGGTGGGCGTGTTTTAAAATAGGAAAGAAGAAAACACTCATCAATTTGCAGGGAAAATAAATTGTCGAGAAATTTTATAGAGATGATGCGAACTGGCTATATACACTTGGACATTATTTACACATTTGAACATCGATATCGATTCAGTTGAGATCATGTAACACTAGATCAAACTTCGTTTTGAGCGTATTGATGGAGAACCTGGAAACGTCTTCAGGAGAGATTTTACACCGATAATTAACGATTTTGTACGTGAGGAATTTAGCGTAAATATTCATATTGTACCGTTTCGGTTCCATTTTACAACCGTTAATTTGAGCCGGATTCGTATTAAGTGTAAAAAGTTTAGAATAGTCGACACTATCGATCCCATTCAGAAGTTTAAAAACTTGGATAAGATCTCATCTAAAGCGACATTTTTCTAAGATATACAGATTAAGTGTAATGGGGTACCGGTTTGTACGATTTGTGATGAATGGCAGGGTTTAACCTCGTCGTTCTAAATTGAATATTTTCAAGCCTTTGTATATCTTTTCTCAAAGATGGGTACTAGAACTGCACAGCGTACTCGTGGTGGAGCCTAATTACTGTAACTCTTTGTAGAGAGGAAGAATAATATCTTCACTTCAGTACATGAATGTCTCTTAACGTAACTTAGTACTAGAGGCACTCAATATATTTTGCCCCACCCTTTTTTCTTAGCTAAATAATAGGCCATGGGCTGAACTGTCTTTTGGGTCGTAAGTTTGAACTTTCTGCGCTTCACATAACCGGATTTTTCCAGTTTGAACCTCCTCTCCTTGTATAAAACCACTTTTAAACGCCCTTGTATAAAACTGATGGTTAACGCAGTTTCAAAAATGGCGTCTGACAGTGATGTGCGTTGTAAACAGGGAGCTGTTATCGAGTTCTTAACCGCATAGAAGGAAACAGTTGGAAATATTCACAAACGTCTACAAAACGTTTACGGAGATGCTGTTGTTGATCGAAGCACAGTTGGACGCTGGTCTAACTGTGTGAGATCATCATAGAGAGGGAAAGCCAGCCTCGATGATGAGCCACCCAGCGGTCGCCCGGTATCGGCTGTGATATATCATACTGTGCAACGTGGTAACAGCATCATACGATCAAATCGGCGCGTCACATACAAGGAGCTATCACTGGAGCTAGGAATTAGTGAAGGAAGTGTGAATACGCTAATTCAGCAACTAAGATACTCAAAAGTGTGTTCACGGTTTGTTCCTCGCGAACTGACTCAAGATCACAAAGCCCAAAGAAAAGAAATTGCTTCTGAGTCGTTGGTTCGATACGAGACAGAAGGGGATGACTTCCTTTCACGAATTGTGACTGGGGATGAAACTTGGGTACACCACTTTGAACCTGAAACAAAACGCTAATCCATGGAGTGGCATCACGCAGACTCCACACGCAAGAAAAAGTTCAAAATGGCTCCCTCTGCAGGAAAGGTTATGGCCACCATCTTCTGGGACATGAAAGGGGTGATTCTGGTGGACATTATGAACAAATGACAAACAATCAACTCAGAGGCATATATTGCTACCCTACAGAGACTCCAGAGACGTATAAAGCGAGTTCGACCAGAGAGAAAACTGGAAGACGTCATTCTTTTGCACGATAACGCAAGACCACACAACAGTTTGCAAACAAGAGAGGCCATCACAAAAATGCGCTTGAGTGTGTTACCCCACCCTCCATACAGCCCGGATTTGACACCTTCAGACTTCCATTTGTTTGGGCCAATGAAGGATGCTATTCGTGGAAGAAAGTTTCAGAGTGACGATGAGGTTGTTGAGGAGGTTAAGAGGTGGCTCCATCGGATACCAGCGGACTTTTACCAGCAAGGAATAAAGGCCCTCGTTTCGAGGTGGAGAAAAGCCGTAGAAAAGGATGGAGACTATGTGGAAAAATAAAAACTTGTAAAAAAGGTATGTAACTACTTGTGTACAAAATTTCAGAAACTTACAAGGAAACTTGGAAAGAAAAAAAAAAGGTGGGGCAAAATATATTGAGTTGCCCTCATAGTTTATTGCATTTCTTTTTCAACCTCGATGTAGTGTTTGGTAAACTTGTGAGAGATCGAGAAATGGAGAGGAATAAAATACTTTTCATCATCACACATCTTAATCGAGTACAATAAAGCAGATAATTAAATAAGTACGTATTTAAAAGCAGCTAAATAAACATATTATAAATGACTGAAACCTTTATACAGTATATATTTTAGCTTGATATGGGTGAAAATAAGTCAGTCTCCTTTAATAAAGAAAAGTTATTTTAACTAAAAGTAATCTCGTACGTTTCCTTTCCGTTTTAGTTAAATAAAAATGTTTATTAAAAAGTTCTATTTCTGTTAAATTATTTATTATTATCATATTTCACGTTTTTATTTTAGTAACGCTATTCAGAAAAACGAATAAAGAAACGTGTTGAGTCACTTCTTGTTCTCGCTAATGGTAGTGGTCGTTTCTTTTTCACCCTTCGAGGACGTATCGGTGGTTTATACCATTTAGACTTCTTTATCTTGGGTGTTCTGAAAACAAAAGTCTACCATAACAAAACAAAGTATCTTCAGGAGCTAAAACATCGTTTCGATGATGACATTATGTCCATCACTGAAGCTGTGTTAGAAAATGTGTTTTCAGAATTTGAACTTAGAATAAGATTAATTATAGCTAATGATGGAAGAACGTAGAAGGTTATTAACTGCATTAATTTAAACTTATAACCCTTCAGAATATAATGTTATTTGGATTTTGCTGCTATCTGAACTAATAAATATATAGTTAAGATTTGTTTTTGGCATATTCATTTTGGAATATTCTCTCTCTCTCTCTCTCTCTCTCTCTCTCTCTCTCTCTCTTTCATGGTGGTACAAAAGTCAGGAGTCAAAGGAGCCAGAGAGAATGGATCTTTTCCATTCTATGGCCGCCACTATTTTTAAATAAAAGTTATATACTTTTTTTAGTTTATAATTTTTAATATTTAGTTTAAAACTTAAAAATTTATAATTTATGACTTTTTAACAAAAGTAATTTTTATTTAAAAATAGTGGCGGCCATACAACGAAAAAGATCCATTCTCTCTGGCTTCTTTGACTCCTGACTTTTACGCCACCTTTTATATATATATATATATATATATATATATATACAAACTCAGAATGGTCCCCTGAGAAACTTATATGTTAAACACAGACCGTGCATGGAACGCGGAACTCTTCTGGGAAATTACATCCACTATAGTTCGAATAAGTAATGATAAATGACAAATACTATACAGTAGTTTTTTCTTTTTCATGATGGAAAGCCCAACGTGGGCACCGGGTTACTCGCAAAGAGGCCCCAAAATATAACTTCCCTTACCAGCTATCTGCAAAGCAGATACGATCCAGCTTTGGAACAGGATCTAGGATTTACAGCTTACACCTAGCCTACTTCATTCAGAACCTCAATATATGCAAGAAACTCGTTGCATTCACGTCGGATTGAATACATCAAAGAAAAAGGGGTAACTATTGTATTTTTAACCAAAAACAAAACTTAAACCTCAACCGGGACATTGAGCGTCCACTTTTCAGCTGGATCCTATCTGCTTTGCAGATAGCTGGTGAAGGAAGCTATATTTTGAGGCCTCTTTGCGAGTAACCTGGTGCCCACGTTGGGCTTTCCATCATGAAAAAGAAAAAACTCTAGTATTTGTCATTTATCATTACTTTAGAAGTGGAACAAACTTCGAATAATTAAACTTAATGGAGGGACTTGATCATTTAACTGAAGGAGGAAGTTATCCAGTTAAATGATCAGTTAATGACCAAGTTCCCTCCATTAAGTTTACTTTAGAAGTGGAACAAGACAACTCAATCCCGTTTTTGGATGTGCGTGTACATAGGGAAAGCCCAGGTTTTAAGTTTAGCATCTATCGGAAAAAAACGAACAATTTGTCCTACGCACACTTTTACTCGGGACATGACACCCCGACTAAGAAGGCCATTTTTTCTTCACTGTTTCTCCGCGCCCTTAGGATCGCCAGTCCGGAATACATCGATGCCGAATTAGAAAAAATCAACGGTATTGGAAGTGATCTGTGTTATCCATCTGCGTTTATGGAATCTTGTCTCAACAAGGCAAAACGAACTTTCTATCGTGTGAATAATAACACTCGTACTTTGTCAAAAAATATTTTAGTGCTTCCATTTTTCCCTGGCTTTTTAGGCATTGCTAATGTACTTAAACTTTTGGATATTAATGTAGTATTTTCATATAAGAATACTGTGAAAAATATCATAGTAAAAAATAGCCCTACCAATAATTCAGGCATTATCTATAAAATTGGTTGGAAACAAAGTTATTCTTTTTACATAGGTCAGACGGGAAAGGACTTGCACACGTATAAAACAGCATCAATATTCCGTTAGAACAGGACAGTCGTCCAGTACCCTTTTTGTCCATTTGTCAGAGTTATCCCACTGTATTGATTGGAATAATGCTTCAGTTTTATTTCACTCTAGCAACATTGTTAATAGAAATATTCTTGAGTCTGCCATTATCAAACTTACAAATAACTTCAACATAAGCAAAGGTCTTTTTCAACTCGATCCTCTTATTTTGAATTCCTTCAGAACAGATTTAGATAAGAAGGGTAGAACGCTAAATCTTTGGTAAACTTGTATGTTACTCTAATAACTTTTATTTTTCAATTTATTTTTATATACATCGAACTTAAACAAAAAGGGCAGAGTGCTAAAACCCGGCCAGATTTCCAGTATAAATTTGTATATTTTTTTTTTAATTATCTATCACTGGTTGGAAACAATTCATTTGATCTTGTGCTAAAAATCGGTAGTTTTTCCTTACAAATTTGTATGCTCCTCCCACAATCCTTTAATGTTTAATTTTTAATTTTTATTTTTATTTCTCCGTTTATTGTATATATTTATATTTTTTTTCTGTAACCTATATATAGGCTGTAACTCTTTATGTACTTCAGTGTTCCTGAGGATGTCATTAGACGAAAGCGCTTGAGCACTATTCTGTGTTTCCTTTCCTTCGTGGTTTTATTCATCATAAATATTTTTCACGTGTTACTTAAGTAAAAAGAGAACTTGAAAGCCTCCAAAAGAGATCGAATTACATCTAATGAACACGGACGTGAAGCTTCGTTGAAATCCTTGTATTTTTCCTCCCGAAACCGTATTTGATGCATGCATAAACACTTTGTTTAGATTTTACTTTTATTTCGCGTGGCATCGTCCAGAAGAGTCACGTTCTTCCCTGGATTTTGTTTGCAAACGTGCCTCGACGGTTATCTCTGAAGGCAAATTTTAGCACCTAAAATGAATGATCAAAATAACGCAACTTAAAAAAAAAAGAAAATGAAAACAGCGGGAGAGAAAATATTAAAAATATCTGTAAAACCTCGAGTAGAAAAATGGTCTCGCTCCGTAATTTACTGTACATGTTTACACACATATTGTTTCCTGTCTCCCTCTCAGTATATATATATATATATATATATATATATAATTATATACACACACACACACACACACACACACACACACACACAGGTGGCGCAAAAGTCGCGCATCATAGGAATTTTTGAGTGTTGACTAATATATTATTTTTTTCTTTTAGGTTGGGGATGACTACGAAATTAACAATAGACGAGAGGGTGACCTTGGTTTTAACGTGTGGAATATCAGGTACAACAAATCGATGAATCGGTACAGAATTAAAACGAAGCGTGTGTATGTGTACTGTATATATATACAGTACACACACGCGCACACAAAATTTATTCTCCGCCAGGATTTGAATAGAAAACGTATTATATGATACTTTCACGTCTGTGTGTGTTTACGTTGGTATCCCCGTGCACTCTAATGGACAGCATTTAATTCAAATCTCTCTGGCAAACACTCGAGGGTGTTACTATAGTATGCGGTCTACCTACGATTGGTTAGGTTTAGTCATGATATTTTCGTTAAAACTAACGAAAATATCATGAGTAAACTAACCAATCGTCAAGGGCGATTAACATTGGGAGGTAAACAAGCAATTAATAAAGAAGATAAGAAGCTATAATTAAAAGGTAGACCGCCGAATCGTAGGTAGACCACATACTGTAGTAGCACCCACCAGGGTACCATTTGAATTAAATGTTTACAAGTGGATCGAGTGCAGGGGGTTATCAACATTAAAACAGCTGTGGAAGTGAAAACGTTGTGAGTTTCCTCGGGTGATGAAATGTCTCCAGGATGTTATTAACGTTTTCCTTTGTAGCTCAGTGACAGCGACCGCAACTTCTAATCAAGAGGTCCCGGATTCGAGTCCTAGTGGGAGATAAATTTTTGCCTATGCAGAAATGCATCGTTAGGTTCATATACAGTATATCTGCGCCTTGGTGGTGGAGTGGTTAGCATAGCTGACTACGAATCCACCGCCACCAGATTCGATATCCGTTGACGGTAGTCGGCGCCCAGCAAACCCAGCTGTTCATCCTTCCATACAATGAAATTGGTTGGTAGATAAATGGGTACCCTGCGTACCCTAAGTTAAGACGCTAGGCTGCTGATCTCGAGGTCGTGAGATCGAGTCCGGGCGAGGACTTTGTAGTTTTTGACTACCCGTGGCGGGGCATGGTTCGGATTTCACATTAAACTGTAGGTCTAAGGTAGAGTGACAAGTTGACCTTCGTCAGAATGAACAATTCGGGTGGAAGTAAAACCAAGGTTAACCAAGGTTATACAGTACTGTGACGTAACTAGTTACAAGCAACTAGTTACGCGGAGGTCGTTACTTTTTGAATAACTGTAACGATAACTAGTTAAATTTTCCGGCCGAATATTTGTAACTGTAACTAGTTACAAAAAGTCATAAATATTTGTAACTTCTAACAGTTACTTTTTCTGTGAGGGCAAAAAGTTAGTGGATATTTTTATTTCACAAGCCTTGCTCTATGAACATGTTGTGCACAGTGCAAGTTCCTGATTGTTACTTGATTGCTGCCAGCTGTATGATAATTCACATGCCATAAATAATAACTTTTCATTCCTTTCTGTGTTTTGCTTATTGGCAATATACAGGGTGTTCAAAAAGAAACGCAACTCATTGGAGAATGCATGTTTATTAGTAAATTCCAAAATTTTTTGGAGCAAATGTAGTTTACGTCCCTCTGTGGTGCCTAGTGTAGTTTACGTTCCCCTACATTATCCTAGTGTAATTTACTTTCCCCTACATTATCCATTATCCTAGTGTAATTTGCGTTCCCCAACTTTGTCCACTATACATAGTCAAATAAAACGTTAAAACTAACGAAAATATTACGACTTAACCTGACCAATCGTCAATATATATAAATTGACTATTGGTTAGGTTAAGTCGTAATATTTTCGTTAGTTTTAACGCTTTATTTGATGGATTCATTTAAAAAATGTCGTCTACTGTCTGCGCCGTATTTCCGTGCAAATTCATCCAGAGTGGCTTCATAACTTCACTTTCTAATGTAAGTTTCAACAGTGAATATCCTTTCTTGAACTGTGAATACCATTCTTGTACTTAATGATTACTGAAACAGAAAGAAAAGGGTTAAGTTACAATGATATATGCATTCTCCAATGGGGTGTGTTTCTTTTTGGACACACTGTATATCTAATGCTGATATGATAACATCTTGTTTATTCGTTAAATCACAATGTCGATAGTAACTTCTGAAGTAACTAGTTACATTTCTGGGATCACTTTAACATATTGCTTCCCAAAGCATTCGGGAAGCAATATGTTAAAGTGATCCCTCCTGGGAAGCAATATGTTGAAGTGATTAACACTTGGAAGCAATATGTTAAAAAGATAAAGGTTGGTTGGTTAGAAAGAGGTTGGTAATCTAGGAGATAACCTACCGACCGTAAACAAAGCTATAAATGCCCTAACCGGGCATTCTTTATATATTCAATGTAGGTCAACTGAATGCCCGGTTAGATCAACTGAATGCCCAGTTAGGTCAACTGTACAGGAGCTACTCAACTCGTACTTGTGGCAAATGATGTGGCGTGACCGATTCTTCCACGAAATCCATTTTTTACTTTGTGTGACCATATAGCGCAACAATTCTAATAAATTTACTTTCAATCTAATATTTTAACATGTTATGATTTACTTTTTATGCCTTTACTTTATTAAAGCGAACATTTTTTATCATACTCCTTATCCTAAATATTGGGAAGCAATATGTTAAAGTGATTAACACTGGGAAGCAATATGTTAAAATTGATATACACTGGGAAGCAATATGTTAAAGTGATCCCATTTCTGAGACAGTACCTAGTAACTGTAATCAGTTAAAAAATATGTAGGCCCTAACTGTCACAACCCTGTACATATATATATATATATATATTATGTGTGTGTGTGTGTGTGTACGGGGTATCCTAAAATTTTCATGCATTTAAATTTTAAAAAAAATTTCATATAAGCATGTACTGTATAACAACCGACTACATCCTGTATTTTAAAGCTTAAAGTTTCCTCTTTCAAGGATGTACTATATATATATATATATATATATATAATATATATATATATATATATATATATATATATATATATATATATATATATATATATATATACACAGCATACTATATATGTTATAATGGCTAATTTCTTACACGAAAATAGTGAATGCATAAATAATTATGTGAAAACCAGAGAGGAAAGACCATATTTCTCTGCGTATAAACTACAAGCACAGTTTATAAAGATTAATATCTTATTTCCATAAAATACGCATTAAAATGCAAATAGTTTTGCTTTTTAAAGATTGAAAATTGTTATTATGGTAAATATGCATATACATACTTAAGAGTCATATTGTAAATAAGGGTTGTAAGTTATTTGGAAGGAAACTCCATGGAGTCTATGGTGCATGTATACGAAACGGTCTAAATAATAGGAAAAAATAAAGAAAAAATATATTCTCTGCTGTTTACACTATATGGGAATTTCACGTGGGGCAAATGTTTAATATTAAAATGTACACACACACACACACACACACACACACACACACAAATTATTGTAATATGAGGGGGTTACCCAAAATGTTTATATGTTTCATTGTAATCATACAAATTCTACTTGGCATAAAATTATTTGTTGGTTAAGATACTATTAAATCTTTTTAGTTCGTTCTTACTTGCTTGAAATTTTTAATTCAAAGAAACTCCATAAAATCAAGCCTCAGAAAGAAATTTTATATCCCAAAGCTAAATTTTTCTTGATTTTCCTCGAATTTATATTTGACTGGGCCTCAGTTTTTAAGAATTAATTATGCTGTTTTTGGAAGTAGGATCAGATGTAATGATCACTGATCACACATAGGAAAGAACTTGGTTACGATCACCTGAAGATCAGGGCCCCATGTATTCTTGTTTTTTTGCTTTACAGTACCAAATAAAATAATAAATTAAATTGAATGCCTAGTTAGGTCAACTGTACGCCCTTGACGATTGGTTAGGTTAAGTCGTGATATTTTCGTTAGTTTTAACGAAGATATCATTTGGTAATTGAGGCTGGGGGCCCTGATCGTCAAGTGATCCCTTGGTTACAATACACAAAATATATGGTTAAATGGTTGCCCACAAATACACATGGTTATCCCAAGCGTGATCTTATTGCATTAACCATGCAAACTACACTAGATCAAAGTTGGGGAACGTAGACTACACTAGGTTCTTTAGGAGAAATATATATATATATATATATATATATATATATATATATATATATATATATATATATATATATATACAGTATTATATATGTATATATATATATATATATATATATATATATATATATATTGTGTGTGTGTGTGGTGTGTGTGTGTGTGTGTGTGTATATATAATGCAGATCCACAAGGAAAAAGAAAAAATTATCCCAAGGCCTTTTGTGTATTCAGCAGCAGTACACCTGACGTATTCAGCAGTACACCTGACGAAGCGTACTGCTGAATACACAAAAGGCCTTGGAATAATTTTCCTTTTTTCTTGTGGGTTTTCTTTGATATTTTCGTTAGTTTTAACGAAAATATTCTGTGATAAAACTGAAGTCTGGCAACTGGCAAAAAGTTGGAAAGTACCAAAATTACTAAGGAAAATGACCTTCTTGTCTTGTGTAAATCAAATAAAAAAAGTACAAAATTAATGAAAATAACGTCATCCTTATGCAATCTAGGACCAGCCAGTGACGCCATAGTTATTACGTCATCAAGCGCTTTAAAACGGATGACCGCGAAACAAAAGCCTTTTATATTAATTGTGTTTCATCCTTTAAGGATGTGTGATTCGTGTAGTTTAGATTCTGAAGAAGTCATCAGACGCGTTGGTGTTTTTCACTAAGTTTTTTAAGGGAGCCACTTCTTCAGAACATACATACTGAGAGAACCGCATATATAAATAATGTTAAATAAATTAAATAGCATATATATATATATATATGGGAATGAACTCAGAATGGTCCCCTGAGTTTTTTATGATACACACAGACAGTGCATGGAACAAGGAACTCTTCTGGGATAATTAAATCCACTATAGTCCGAATAAGTAATGGTAAATGACAAGTACCATAGTTTTTCTTTTTCATGATGCTAGCCCGACGTGGGCAACGGGTCACTCGCAAAGAGGTCCCATAAATATAGCTTCCCTCACCAGCTATCTGCAAAGCAGACAGGATCCAGCTTTGGGACATGGATCTAGGGTTTAAAGCAGCCTAGCCCTGCTTTGCTTATATTGCGGTTCTAAATGTAGCAGGGCTAGGCTGCTTTAAACCCTAGATCCATGTCCCAAAGCTGGATCCTGTCTGCTTTGCAGATAGCTGGTGAGGGAAGCTATATTTATGGGACCTCTTTGCGAGTGACCCGTTGCCCACGTCCAGCTAGCATCATGAAAAAGAAAAACTTTGGTATTTATCATTTACCATTACTTATTCGGACTATAGTGGATTTAATTATCCCAGAAGAGTTCCTTGTTCCATGCATTGTCTGTATATATATATATATATATATATATATATATATATATATATACACACAGCTCATCAGGTGTTCTTCTGTGATGACGATCCTATATAAATTGAATATATCGAAATTTCTCTCTCTCTCATTCCATGCATCGAGAACCGCCACTTAGGCCATCACGAGTCGCATTTGGCTCGCGAGCAGCGCAATAAGTACCACTGGCTTTGATAATAAAAACCCACTCTAATAGAAGAGTTTATTTCCACAACAGTTTGGATGCCCACTGGCATCCTCTTCGGGTGGCTACAGAAAAACGAATCAACCAAAAACAAGAAGGAAAACAGTCCAGGGACCATTAAGAAATTCGCACCTAGGTTACATCCCGTTCACCCAGCACCGGAAGGGCATTTTTTTATTAAAGGGACCCGCTTATAAGTACATTCGTACAAATTTAAAACTATCGTCTTGTTCAATACATACAGATTCTATTTTTTTATTTTAGTTACATAATTATTACATTTATTATTAAATTTATTACATTTAATATTGCATTATTATGTATTACAGAAATTATAAATTTATTATTACATTGTTGTTTATTATACAGAAATTATAAACCGAAAAACGAATGAAAAGGCGAGGAGGAAACAATCCAGAGACCATTAAGAAATTCGCACCTAGGTTAGAGCCCGTTACCCCGATACCAGAAGGGCACAAATTAAAACCATCTTCTTGTTCTATACATACAGATTCTATTATTTTGACATGATTACTGCATTTATTAATGCATTTACGTTTTCTAACATTTATTATTATTACCTTTACACTTATTATTACATTTATTTTATTACCTTTGTTATTACATTTATTGCATTTACATTTATTTCCACATTTATTACTTCCATTATTACATAAATTTACATTTACGTTTATTATTCCATTTACATTTTATCGAAAAAACGAATGAACCAAAAGCGAGTAAGGAAACAATCCAGAGACCTTTAAAAAATTCACACTTAGGTTAGAACCCGTTCACCCGACACCGTAAGGGATTTTTTGACCAAGAATCTCGTTAGAGGGTCCAGCTTATAAGTACCTTCGCACAAATTAAAATTATCCACTTGTTCTATCGATACAGATTCTATTATTTTTCGTTTGACATAATTATTACATTTATAAAGTAACTTACTTGATTCCCAATCTATAGCTTGATCATTTTGGCTGACGTGATAAAAAATTGCATTATTAGTATTACAACTTCTGAAGGCATATTTGTGTTCTTTAATACGGGTTTCAATATTTCTTCCAGTTTCTCCTACGTATACTAAATCACAACTTTTACAGGGAATGCTGTAGACACAGGCTTGTTCCTGTTTTGCAACGTTATTCCTAACCAATTTACTTTTTACGGTGGACGAATATTTGAACGCCAAAGCAAACTTAAAATCTTTCGTCAACGGTTTTACTCTTTCTAAGCCGGCAATGCAAGGCAAACTCACATATTGTTTTTTGTTAACTGAAGGTTCCCGAGGGGCATAAAAAGATTTTCTGCCTTTAAAATACGTCTTTCTAAATCTTTGAATTTTCCGGGTCCAGCAAATGTGGGCTACAAATCCTGAGTGCTCTTAGAAACATGGAAGAAATAATTGAGCTTTTAATCCCTTCATCATGATATGAAAAATAATGAATGTACGAATTACAATGAGTAGGTTTTCTATAGACCGTGAAATTGGGCTTTCCGCTTTCGTTATTGACCAAAACATCTAGAAAAGGTAATTGTTTGTCGTTCTCCCATTCATATTTAAATTTAATAGAGGGAACAAGATTATTTAATGGCTGAAAGAAAGTGTCAAAGTTGTTCCAGTGGTCAGGCCAAAATGAGAAAATATCATCTACATAACGAAACCAAATTAGATTCCTGGGATATATTGTTTGCAACAATTCCAACTCATAATATTCCATGTATAATGTACTCAGTATTGGGGATAAAGGGGACTCCATTCCCATAAATGCAATAATTATGTCAAACGAAAAACAATAGAATCTTTATGGATAGAACAAGTGGATAATTTTGATTTGTGCGAAGGTACTTATAAGCTGGACCCTCTAATGAGATTCTTGGTCAAAAAATCCATTACGGTGTCGGGTGAACGGGTTCTAACCTAAGTGTGAATTTCTTAAAGGTCTCTGGATTGTTTCCTTACTCGCTTTTGGTTCATTCGTTTTTTCGGTAAAATATAAATGGAATAATAAGCGTAAATGTAAATGTAATAATGGAAGTAATAAATGTGGAAATAAATGTAAGTGCAATAAATGTAATAACAAAGGTAATAAAATAAATGTAATAATAAGTGTAAAGGTAATAATAATAAATGTTAAAAACGTAAATGCAATAATAAATGCCGTAATTATGTCAAAATAATAGAATCTGTATGTATAGAACAAGAAGATGGTTTTAATTTGTGCCCTTCTGGTGTCGGGGGAACGGGCTCTAACCTAGGTGCGAATTTCTTAATGGTCTCTGGATTGTTTCCTCCTCGCCTTTTCATTCGTTTTTCGGTTTATAATTTCTGTATAATAAACAACAGTGTAATTATGAATGTAATAATAAATTTATAATTTCTGTAATAAATAATAATGCAATATTAAATGTAATAAATTTAATAATAAATGTAATAATTATGTAAAAAAAAAAAAAAATAGAATCTGTATGTACTGAACAAAAACATAGTTTTAAATTTGTACGAATGTACTTACAAGCGGGTCCCTTTAATAAAAAAATGCCCTTCCGGTGCTGGGTGAACGGGATCTAACGTAGGTGCGAATTTCTTAATGGTCCCTGGACTGTTTTCCTTCTTGTTTTTGGTTCATTCGTTTTTCTGTAGCCACCCGAAGAGGATGCCAGTGGGCATCGAAACTGTTGTGGAAATAAACTCTGTCTGTTAGAGTAGGTTTTTATTATCATATTTTGACCTTCACGTAGAAAAGTGAATTTTTTTGCATTTACCACTGGCTTAGACGATAGCGAAGCTCTGAAACTTTTTTCTGCTCATTGTGTAATTCCTACATCCTTAAAATGTCCAAAGTGCAATAGTGACTGTATTTTCAAGGAAGTTCAGAATAAGGTAAGATTAGGTTAGGTTAGGTTAGGTTAGTTTTTTTAATATAATGAAGTACTTTTTAGGGTAATTTTGATTTAATATGCACGAATTTAACTTCTGTTTTCTGTGCAAATGTATATTTTCTAAGATAATTTAATTTGCTTGTATCTCAAAAACTATACGTTTGCAAAGAAGACAGAAGTCAAATTCATGCATAACACATCAAAATTACGCTACAAAGTACTTTTTTGTCCTAAAGTCTAGCGTGGTGTTAAAACGAATATTCATCAAGGAAAGTACCATATATATATATATTATATATATGTATATATGGTACGTATATACATATATATATATATATATATATATATATATACACCATATATAGTGTATAACTGTGTCTTTGGACACGGACTGAGTTACACTACAACATGCATCACATGACGCGCATGCTCATCATGTGTTGCGCGCGCAGCATAACCAGTTCAGGAACTTTTTGAACACACCTCGTGTGTGTGTAATATACACAGTTATACACTATATAATCTAGACTCTAGAGCAGTGGTTCTTAACCTGGGGGGCGCGCCCCCCTAGAAACAGGAATTTCTCTAATTGTATTTGTTATTCTCTTAACGAGAGCATGGGCTAATATTGAGAAGTTATTGAGAATGTTATTTTGATTGAAGGGGGGCGTGGAGGGAAGGACCAATTCCTAGAGGGGGCATGGTAGTAAAAAGGTTAAGAACCACTGCTCTAGAGGGTGCTCCCACAATGTTCTGTTACCGCTATTTTTTTCTACCTGAATGCACTGACCAACAATCACAGTGATGAGTACAGTTATTTGTTATTTATTTATTTATTCACAAGTGAAACGGTTTAAAATATTTTCAAGTTTACGTGTGAACATCATCATTATCATAGCAGAGAATAAATCCTTTGCCATGTTCGGTGTTGCATCTTCGTTCCTCAATGGTATAATTACTTGTGTCGCACATTGCTCGTAGTCTACGAAATAAAATAAACGAATTTTTTTCTTTAATTGCTTGTAAAGACTATGATTTAATTGCGATAAATGAATCGTTGCTTAGCACTGAAACGCGTGACTTTGTAGGGGAGTATCAAATTACAGGTTATAGACTTTCTGTTAAAAACAGAATAGGTAGGCGAGGAGGCGGTGTTATGTTGTATATCAAAGATAATATTGCGAACGTTATAGAAGTAAAGCACACAATTCCAGAACCGATAGATTCGACTATAGCAGAACTTAAATTGAACGATTTCAAACTTGTTGCGGTTATATATAGGCCCCCTAATCAAACAGCTGATACGGACGAAGAATTATATCATGAACTAAAGAGAATAATAGGTAGTGAGCAGGCATTAGTTGTGGGTGACTTTAATTGGCCAACGTGGATTACGATACAATGCAGGGTGACGCGGAAGGTAATCGTTTAGTTAATTTTCTCGAGGATAGCTATCTTATTCAAAAGGTTGGGGAACCTACGAGGTTGGACAGTATTTTAGATTTAGTAATATGTAACTACGGACGATAGGCTAATCACGGATCTTCAAGTAATAGAACCGTTAAGCAATAGCGATCACAATATGGTAGAGTTTGTTCTCTCAGTAAGTCACTCGAAACCAGCTAACTCGACTAAAATGCCTAACTTCCAGCACGCTGACTTTTGTAAATTTGGAAATGAATTGTTACACGTCAATTGGGAAAACGTAATGTGGATCTCCAATGCAAAAATAATGTGGGAATCTTTTGAAACAGTATTTAGGACTATAAATGAGGAATGTGTACCGAACAAGAGTAAGCGTGCGAAAGTAAATAAGAAGCCCTTGCGGTTTACTTCTAGAGTAGAGAATATTATAAGGAGTAGAAATAGGGCTTATAGGCTACATAAGTGCGATAAAGACAATTTTCAATCACGAAACAACTACATATCTCTAAGGCGTGAAGTGAAAAGCGTAATAAAAAAGTCCAAGCGTGATTTTGAAATCTCCATAGCTCGTAAGGGCAAAGAAAACCCCAAGCGATTCTTTCAATACGTCAATAATAGGAATCCAGTAAAGAGTGTCATGGGGCCGTTGAAAAATCCTGACGGAGAGATAGTTTCTGAAAACAAGCAAATGGCTACCCTGTTAAATGAATTTTTTACGTCACATTTTACAATAGAAGATGTAACGAATATTCCTACGGTCATAGGCACAATACCTTTCGACAATGGTAATATCAGGTTGTAACATAAATTCTGCTCGATTAGAAAACGGACGATAGATAATAGAATAACCTCAAGATAATGTGAAATAGTTTTAGAAATGTTGCAAAATACACGTGGCGACAGGTTCGCGCATGTTTTTATCACGATACAGAATGACTTAGGCTAGTGTAGGCTTAAGTTATTGTAAGATTAGGCTAATTAACATTTTCTCTGGTGTTTTTCATACAGTTACAACGCCACTCCTACGATATTACAGTAATTGAAAAAACATGGAGCCCACGAAAGAGCATATTCGACATGTGATGTTGCATGAGTTCCAGCTTCACTGGGGATGAAAAATGGGTCCTCTATAACAATATTAAGCGTCGACATCAGTGGCTTAGCCGTGAAACAAAGCCTCAACCTCAGCCAAGGAATGGACCCAATCCAAAGAAAATTTTGCTATGCGTTTGGTGGGATATGCAAGGAATTATTCATTTTGAGCTTCTGCCAGATAACCAAACAATCACAGCTGAAGTCTACTGCCAACAACTCCAACGATTGAAGATGGCATTACAAGAAAAACGTCCTGCATTAATTAATCGCAGAGGTGTTCTATTCCCCCAGGGGTGACAGGACAATTGCGTCCTGGTGAAGTGCGTCCTGGACAAATGCGTCCCGGTCATTGGCGTCCCTGGACAATTGCGTCCGGTTTTATTTCGTCCCGGACAATTGCGTCCCGGACAATTGCGCACTTCCCCAACTACTATATGAAGTTTATTTATTAGAGAAGTGAATAGAAAGTTCATTGTGACTTCACCTACGCAATTGTCCAGGGACGCCAATGACGAGGGACGAGTATGTTTGTTATTGTAATTTTGTATGGGATATAATGCCCGGTTAGATTAATTGAATGCCCAGTTAGGTCAACTGTATGCCCTTGACGATTGGTTAGGTTAAGTTGTGATATTTTCTTCACGAAAATATCACAACTTTATCTTAAGTGGACCCATAAAATTTGACAATGATGTTGCTGATGATGGATAAAGTTTTAGAGAACAGTTTCGAACAGAACTTATGAACATATAACAAGTTTAATAGGTTAAAATGAAAAGTATATTTGAAATTCCGATACTAACTTTCTATTCACTTCTCTAATAAATAAACTTCATATAGTAGTTGGAGAAGTGCGCAATTGTCTGGGACGCAATTGTCCGGGACGCAATTGTCCAGGGACGCCAATGACCGGGACGCATTTGTCCGGGACGCACTTGACCAGGACGCAATTGCCCTAGAACCTCCACCAGGATAACGCGCGCCCTCACACTGCTCGAATCACCACTGACCAATTGGAGACATTTGGTTGGGAAAAAATGCCTCATCCACCTTATTCTCCGGACATCGCACCTTCAGACTACCATTTATTCAGAAGTCTGCAACACCACCTAGATCAGGGGTCACCAACGTGGGCGGTAGCGCCCACTAGTGGGCTCACATTAAAGGTAATTAAACATTTACTTCATTATTTATTTTATCGATTATGTTGATTTATTCTTTTTGATCTAAGGTGGGCGATAAGCTTTTTTAATTTTCAAAAAATCGTAAAAGTGGGCGGTGAACAAAAAAAGGTTGGTGACCCCTGACCTAGATGGACAAAAGTTGTAATCCAGGGAAGCTATTGAAAACGAAGTGATCGCTTTTTTTTAACTCGAAACCAAGGGATTTCTTCGAACGTGGCATAAAAAACTTTTCTACAGGTGGGAGGAGGTTATAGAAAAAGAAGGGAATTATATTGATGATTAATTTGTCATTGCCATTTAATTTTTGTTTTGAATAAACTAAGAATTCGAGCAAAGTTGTTCTTATAAGTCCTTTAATTTTTGTTCTGAATGAACTAAAAAATCGAGCGGAATATATGTTACAACTATATACTTTAGATAATATTGTGGTTAGTGAAAGGGAGGTAATGCGCTATATTGATAAAATGAAAATGCGTAAATCACCGGGGCCGGATTCCATATATCCCATACAACTAAAAGAATTAAAAGAAAGCATTGTTTTGTCGCTAACAAAGATTTTTAATGTGTCTATTTATGAGGGGTGCGTACCAGATAATTTCAATTTAGCAAATGTAACACTTATTTTTAAGAAAGGCGATAAAGGTGCGGTGGGAAATTATAGGCCAATCAGTTTAACGTCTGTTGTAGGTAAGTTACTGGAAGCAATAATTGGGATCGTATAGTCGAACACTTGGAATTGCATAACTTGATTAGAAATACGCAGCACGGTTTTAGGCGAAACATATCTTGCTTAACTAATCTTTTAGAATTTTTTTATAGCGTGGTTGAAGTTTACGATAGTCATCGGGCGGTAGATGTAGTGTATTTAGATTTTCAAAAAGCGCTTGACACCGTACTGCACAAAAGACTCATTGAAAAACCTAAGGCTCATGGAATGAAGGGGTGTAGTAATAAATTGGATAGAAGAGTGGTTGCGAGGTAGGAAACAGAGGGTGGTCGTTGGTGGAGCGGAGTCGTGTTGGGCTAATGTAGCGAGCGGCGTTCCTCAGGGTTCTGTATTGGGCCCCTTGCTTTTTCTTATATATATTATATATATATATATATATATATATATATATATATATATTATCGATTTAGATGTCGGCCTAGTCGATACAGTTTCAAAGTTTGCGAATGACACGAAGTTGGGCGGTAGGGCAATTAATGATGAAGATAGAGATAAAATCCAGGAAGATCTGAACAAAATCGTAGATTGGTCAGTCACATGGCAAATGAAATTTAACGTCGATAATTGCAAAATTTTACATATAGGCTAGCGTGACGGTAATTTTGCGTATAGTATGTCAGGGAAGGAGTTGGCAAGCGTAGAACAGGAAAAAGATTCAGGAGTTATCGCCACTGGTGAATTAAAAGTGGCGAAATAAAGTACAGCAGCGGTCAATGAGGCGAACAAACAAGGTGCTAGGTTTTATAGCTAGGAATTTTGAGTACAAATCGCGCGATATTATTGTTCCTCTTCATAAATCATTAATTAGACCCCATTTGGAGTACGCGATCCAATTTTGGAATTCGCATATGCGCAAAGATATAGATAAAATCGAAAGAGTTCAAAGATGAGCAACTAAGATGATAACGTCGCTTAGGTTGAAGTAGTACGAGGATAGGCTTAAGGAGTTAAAATTGACTACACTCGAGACTAGGAGGATAAGGGGTGGTCTAATCCAGGTTTATAAAATTATGAATGAGTTCGATAACGTAAATAGAGATAGCTTTTTCAAAATATCACACTATAATAGAACTAAAAATAATGGGTGTAAGTTGACAAGTAGAAGCTCGAGACAGCAGTTGCCAAAAACTTTTTTACGCCTAAACTAGTAAATAGCTGGAATAGTTTACCGGCAGAAGTAATTAGTAGCACCTCTATAAATATGTTTAAAAATCGATTAGACGCATATGTTGATAGAGTGAGTATAGTTTAAGGTAGTAAAATTAAGGTTTTTTGGTTCGGAACCCACATAAAATTGTAGGTCCCCTACGCCACAGTAGTATAGCCGCAAAAGGGGAGAGTGCAAGAATGTTGCAGGTTATTATGTAATGTTGCAAAGGGGGGTGGGGTTGTTGCAAGGGGGTTGTTGCAAAGGGGGTTGTTGCAAGGTGGTTGTTGCAAAGGGGGTTGTTGCAAAGGGGGGGGACTTGGAGGCGGCGTTATCCCACAAGAGAAAGGAGGAGGAGAGAAAGGAGGAGAGGTGTTCACCTGGCAGGAGCCAAGTGCACATTAAGACTTCAGCCGAGTTGGCGTTGTTTTATAGGCTCCTAATCAGCCAGTTGGCGTAATTGGCTTGAGTTGCCAGATACCGCGATACCATTGTATACATTATTATAGACTCCTAATCAGCCAGTTGGCTGTAAATGGTTGTCAGATACCTCTTTTTAGCAGTATTATTGCATACATTATTATTATATACGCCTAATCAGCCAAGGGGGGAGAGGTACACATGCAGGAGGTACACATGCAGGAGGTACACACACATACGCACACATGCAGGAGGTACACATGCAGTAGTTACACATGCAGGAGAAAGAGAGCTGAAGAAGGGAGAGAGACGCCTGTAGGAGAGAGAGAGAGAGAGAGCTGAAGGAGGAGAGAGATGCCTGTAGGAGAGAGAGAGAGAGAGAGACGCCTGAAGGAGAGAGAGAGAGAGACGCCTGTAGGAGAGAGAGAGAGAGACGCATGAAGGAGAGAGAGAGAGAGAGAGTAGTTGCCTTTAAGGCATATTATTTTCGTTTTCCTAACCTAAGAGGCCACTAAGGGGTTTACCAAAGAGCCAAAAAAAGAAGGACCAGGGTCCTTGCTCGGCTGGAGCCGAGCTGGGAATGAGTCTTCACCAGCTTCTCGATCTTTTATAAGCCTCTATTCTGGCTGAGTTGCCAGATCACGCCTTGTATTGGGGTGCTGAGTTGCCAGATCGCACCATGTATTCTAATAAGCATTGTGTACCACAATATGGTAGATGAATTAAATAATTACACACTTAATTGAAATATAGATGTATATAGTGTTTTACAATCGATGTATATAGTGGATTATATGCAAAATATAACATTAACTTGAGCTTCCTTGAAGTTGAACTTATCGAATTTTCATGTTTCAGAAAGATTTACGCGTTAATAGAATTAGTAAAGTTACCCAATAAATAAATCGTTAGACAGAAATGATTTTTATAAGGGATACCCAACTAATTATGCACCAATCAATAAATAATAGCAAACGTGAATAAAGAGTTCCAATTCATGTGAATGAGATAACTAAAATTTTAGTTATTGTATTATCATAAGACTACATCAATATTTACTATAAATACGAGTATATTTAATATTCTTCATTAACAAAAGCTTTAAAACCAGATCTCTAAAATATTTTCATGATTCCGCGATACAATTCGAAACACATGAGCTTCATCCCTGCGAAGAAAATTGAAAAACGAAATTTAAAGAAACGAAGAAAGTTGGAAATACCCAAAACATAATCCGATAGAGGAAAGGATTTCCGAGAATCTGCCCAACTCGGTCGACCATATTTACCTTTCTACGAGTCAAATCAAACAAAACCACACCTCACTCCTTGTTTTCAGCATTCATTCATTTCACGTTTTATTGTGAATTTCATCCCTATATATATATATATATATATATATATATACCCTTTGGATAACCTTTGGTTAGCTTCCGCCCGAATTGTTCATTCTGACGAAGGTCAAGCTTTCCACTCCACCTTAGACCTACAGTTTAACGTGGAACCATCAACAGCCCAGCGTCTTAACCACTAGGACACGTAGGGCACCCATTTATCTGCCAACCACTTTCTTTTATTATGTGTAATGACCACCTTAGACCTACAGTTTAACGTGGAACCATCAACAGCCCAGCGTCTTAACCACTAGGACACGTAGGGTACCCATTTATCTGCCAACCACTTTCTTTTATTATGTGTAATGACCACCTTAGACCTACAGTTTAACGTGGAACCATCAACAGCCCAGCGTCTTAACCACTAGGACACGTAGGGTACCCATTTATCTGCCAACCACTTTCTTTTATTATGTGTAATGACCACCTTAGACCTACAGTTTAACGTGGAACCATCAACAGCCCCAGCGTCTTAACCACTAGGACACGTAGGGCACCCATTTATCTGCCAACCACTTTCTTTTATTATGTGTAATGACCACCTTAGACCTACAGTTTAACGTGGAACCATCAACAGCCCCAGCGTCTTAACCACTAGGACACGTAGGGCACCCATTTATCTGCCAACCACTTTCTTTTATTATGTGTAATGACCACCTTAGACCTACAGTTTAACGTGGAACCATCAACAGCCCAGCGTCTTAACCACTAGGACACGTAGGGTACCCATTTATCTGCCAACCACTTTCTTTTATTATGTGGAATGACCACCTTAGACCTACAGTTTAACTCCGAACCATCAACAGCCCAGCGTCTTAACCACTAGGACACGTAGGGTGCCCATTTATCTGCCAACCACTTTATTTTATTATGTGTAATGACCACCTTAGACCTACAGTTTAACGTTGAAACCGAATGTTATTTTTAAAATATAATTATGATATATTTCTTTATACCCTCTCGATTACATTAGTGACTAATGATGCGGGAAATTGAGTAAATGGAAATATTATTTTCTCGAAAACTATGGGTGATAGAAAACTTCTGAAACCATATTTGGAATCAATATCAAAAGTTCTATACGAATCACCAAATAATTTTCAAAGGAGAATAAGAGCATTAATTCTATTAGTGAAAATATAAAGATGCAATTACTCGTCCGTACCCGTTATAGCGGAATGGTACACGTCATAGCTCCACCCAGCTACATCGGCAGCCAATCACGACGAACATCTGGTCTTTTGGGCGGAGCTTGGCGAATGTGCATATAAAAGGGGATATTTTCAGTTGGGAGTAACAGTAGCTATTTTCGCATCAGTGAATAATCATTCCTCAACCATGGACCTGTACGTCTCCCCAGATTTGTATGAAGAAAGTGATACTGCAGCATTAACCGCAATTAGTCTTTTCAATGCGATTGATTGTGGCGAATTATTTTCGACGCAAACCGTAGAAGATATTTGCAGTGACGCTCCTTACAATCCGACGCAAGGGACTACCATAGAAATGTAAGTGTCCATAATTCGATTTTATATATATATGGAGAGTTGTAGTATTCGTCAAATAGATACGTCAAAAATGTCAATCAGTGTTATTTCCCCATTATGCTAAAATCGAAATTTTTATGGCGTTCACTCCTCGAACCAAAGATATCTTCACATAATGGGGATCTGTCTGTCTGTATACTCTGTATATGTTTTAAAAGCATTATTCCTTTAAGGTCCGATGAGGATTTGACACGAGTTATACAATCTTTTGAAGAATCTCGGAATAGGGAGGGTATACTGATCAGTCAACAATGTCACACCGAAATAATGTAAGTGTTTTTCGATCTTTTTGGGATAAGAAGACACAATATATTTTCATAAATTTATTAAATGAAAGAAATCAGTACAATAAACGAATATACCGTTACAAATATACGAACAAAAACATTATAATATACAACGAGTACGTACAATTGGAAAACGGTTTTTTATCTGTCTGCATACCATTTCATCGTTTCGGTGAGTGTGACACGGGTCAAATAAATTTAAAAAATTTATAAATTCTTTATCATTTGACATATGCATGAGAAATGAGACACAGTACATTCCGCAAACATTAGTAAAATATCCCTGCATACGAAATGGGTTCCATACAACTTCGGGAATATGTAACTGAGCGAGAAATTTTACAATAATAGGGTCACTCCAGGGTTGAGTACCGAGTGAATCAAAATAGTACAGGCGCTGTCTATTTTTAAAATAGACAGCGATCCAGTGAATCCCTTCATTACCGATGATGTCTGTGTTCACAATAAGACTACCGCATTCTCGCGTACTTGGCAAACTCAATGTTTCATTCTTCGCAAACACGCCGATAAATTTGGAACGTGTGACTCGCTCCATTACTTTCTGAAGTGTATTAGCATCCATTTTAAAAGTCAGTGATAACGCTTCTAAATCTATCTACTTCTATTAGGGCTTGCGATTCGAGATATACTAGTACACTAATAGGAGCGTCTATAGGCTTGGCGAATTCCAGCCGCACTGAGATGTTACCGCTCTGCTGTGGTGTTAAATGGGTATTTACGCTAGCAGATAAGTCAGGTGTAATGTCAAACGGATAAAGGTTAAATTGATCAATGAATTCTTCCTGCGTTACCCCATTACCAAGCTCATCACAATCACCTGCAATATGGGTCAGATTACTATAGGCTCTGGCACAAAGAGGTAACACAGCGTCTGATGAATAGTCCGTACCCATTGTTCCACCCAAAGCAGTGCCATTAACGTATAGAGTTATATTTTTAAGTCCGAAATTCTCGAATTTAAAGGCACTCTTTTTATATTTTCCATTCACCGAAGCGTGGTCCTGCATGCCGATTAATATCCTTTTAGGAAGATTTCCCAGGGCAATGTTTTCTATCTGCTTCGATGCCAACCCTGCAGGAACCGTATATAGTTTGATCTGCACTCTGTTAATAGGATATTTCACTGTAGCGTTTAGTAAATTTTTCTCAATTTCTAGTTGTTTTGGTGAACTTAATTTCACTCGCCGTACGCGGAGGTATGTGTCCATAATGTGAACCACAACGGACTTTGCACCCTCTTCTTGATTCGCATCCAGATTTAAGCAGATCTCAGGACTCGTGCGGGTGAGCTTTATTTTCATATCCACCCCGTTCACAAGCAACTTCTCCTGGAAAGTGAAATCTGTGTGCAACCGTCCAAAACACTCGTATATTTTCTTTTTAGAATTTTTAAATTTGTCCTTTATACTATTTTCATCTTTAGTTTGATAATATCCCTCCGCACTTAAAAAGGTAGCCTTCGCTTCTTTGGAAAAGTTGAGGACATTTTCCAAATAGGCTCGTAGATGATAGTACCCCGTGCCTGCCGATATGTTGGTCTGATTTAAATATACGTCACACTGGTTGAATATGGCGTGCAGAAAGTTTGTTTCAGGGTATACAGCATATTTGTCATCGCAGGCCGTTCCATCAGAATGGGCTATACGTAGCTTAGCGTACATGTGCACACAGCTTGGATCAAAAAAGTAAGGACCTGAGCTGGGTATCACGAATTCTATAGGTGCACTCGGTGAACTAATTGTGTTTAAAGGGTTAATTGTAATAAAGTCACTGTGCTCAATAGAAACTTGGGTTGGCGGGAGCTCAAAAAAGGACAGCTCCGATTTACAGCATTGTGAACTACATGGGTGGATGAAGCGTGCCATGGCGAAATAGTGACTCCTCTCTCGACAAGTGGTAAACAAACTATGATTCATGAGATCAATATCCTTAGCTTATATCAGTCAAAAAAGTGGTCAACCATAGGTTTCATTCGCTTACAGCATTTCTTTTTTGATAGCCTTTTACGTTTAATACCACGTGACCCCTTCTTCTTCCGGGGAGCCCTCTTCTTCTTCCCGCCACCACGCATTTTTCTCTTTGCATCTTTGATGATTTCGTTCCGTGTACGCTTTAAATGTTTTTTTAGAGCTTCTTTAGGTTTAGCCCCGGCCAATATGTCTTCTGCAGTGTTAAGGCCTGATTGTAGCGCTTTCCTTCCAAGGTATCTGGCACCCCTCTTCAGCAAAGGAACAGCCGTACGTAGTATGGATGAAAAAATGGATCCAAGTCCACTACCGCGCTGGTATCGCATCCCTCGATAGACGGTGAAAGGCTTTCTATCCATTATAACTCAGTGCGTCGAAAGTGTAGCTTCACTGTTAAGCTCCCGTTACCGAATGGGAAGTTTTCGCCCTCAATCGTTCTTATATATATTGTGATATTGGTTATTAAATTAGTTGCGACATTCACATAATGGGGCCTGTCATATGTAATACTCAAACTCCTTCCTCTATGGTTGGGGATGTGAGCAATGCGCAGCAGGCGTGCCTGGGTATCCCCAACAAACTGGTGCTCCACTATATTACTGTAAATATAGCACATGTCTGGGGACCTTTCAGCCAATTTCTCCATCTTCAATTGATACATTAATCTGGACAAGTTATACTGTGTCTCGTGAAATGTGTCTCTTTGGAAGGCTGCGCTATATCGGCCGTTGGTTAGAATTTTGAACTTTCTATGTTCTTTAAGACGTCTGTTAGTCTTTGATTTTAGGATTAGTGTATGTGCAGGGTTGTTTACGATTTCATATACTAAATCATTCGTAAGGTTTGAGTTTCTTAAACTCACGTTTAAGCCTCTCACAACATCCTCGGCCGAACCATATTGACCCGGCCCTAGTCTTACTTCTGTACTGTAATACCGTGTAATCTTAGTCCGAGCGATGCGCATAGTTTCATCCATAGCTACCCCAGCTTTTTCACACTCGTCAATGTCTCTAAGAATCGTAAAAACGGTTTCTTTATGTTCAATATTTAAAAAGACGGTGTCCAGCTGAATTTCGCATATCCCCACCTCATACGAATCACGACCCAATTCAATGTGCCCATGGAGTTCTGTTACAAAGTTGGCTAGCGTGTTGTTAGGGTGTACAGACAGGGACGAGGAGGACGGGAGTGTGACGTAGAAATGGTTAGGAGCCATGTTGCATACTATTTAAGCTTCATTATTGCATCAGCTTTTATATAGGTGTTGAAGCTTTCTGGGTACCCTAGCCATTTCACCAGGTACATTTTTCTCCTTCCTGAACCTTTGCTTCCTAAAATTTTCTCAATTTTAAACACATTTTTTTCTAAATTAAACGCAACTTTCTGCAATTCCTCGCGGTAAAAGCCTCCTGAGATTTCTTCCCCATTCAAATCTTCAATGTAATACATCATTATCACACCTTTAGGTCTCACAGCCCTAACTTTAAAAATCTCGCGTGTCCATCCTTGCTCAAAACCCTTTGCGAATTTATTCCCCGAACGCGACAGCCTTACATAATCATTGATTTTGAAGCGCACAGAGTGGTGGTGGTGGTGGTGGTGATCCATCTCTTCTCGGGAGCGTACCTCTTTCTAAAACTTCGTTAGGTGTTGCCCCAATCGTGCGATGGTGTGAGCGGTTGTAGGATGATGCCAATGATTCCAGAATGTCTAGAAATCTGTATGTGTTTTTATGTGTAAAATAACGGTGCATGCGTTCCTTTATGGTGCGCTGAACTCTTTCAGCTAAAGAAGCCTTATGTATAGAATTGGTTGTGTAATAGCTGATATTAAACTCTGTCAACATATTCTGAAAAGCACGGCCTATAAACTCCTTCCCCATATCCGTACAAAAATAGCCAGGAACCCTGTTTTCTTTTAACATTAGCGTTTTGGTGGCTTTAGCAACTGTTTCAGGTGATTTATTTTTCAGAGGAACTAGCCACAGATATCTAGAGAACACGTCTATTATGAATAGAATGTAGCGGTAACCATCGTTATACACAGAATATCTTTGCATGTCTGTTAAATCTGCTTGCCAAATAGAATCAATCGAGGAAGCCGTTGTCTTGGCTGTTTTAAACCTTTTTCTCACAGGCTTATGAAGCGTATAAGCGTCCTGCTCCCTCAAAAATCTTTCAACATCTTTTTTTCCTACTCCGTAAACACTTCTGTACAGTCTATCTACGCCGCCGTAAGAGGATGGGGTAGAAATGTCATAATAGCGTTTAGTTAATACGTTAGCCATTTGCGTATTTTAGAGGCACGTGGGTAGGGTTGGTTTAACCTCTTCTTGCTCCTCTTCAAAGGTGTTACCGCCGGGGGTGACGGCGCCTTCAATTGTGTCACAGGCGTTGCATGTTCCAAGTCTTTTAACCTGTTCAGATTTCCTATCAACGTTTTAGGGACATTTATTTGTTGTAGTCTTGCTTTAATATGCTTCCATCCTGATGGTGATGGCCTATCCCACTTTCTCACCAGATCATGGACAATGTCTACGATATTCGATCCCTGTACCTTTGATCCTTCCACAATGATCTCCCCTGTATCGGTCCATTGTATGGCGGGATCCTCATTCAATAGATTATAAAGACTTAAGCCTTTACTCCTCAATGTAAGTGGGAGGGTATTTTTTAATACATGTTCGATATGTTGTGTGGCTAATCTTTTTGGTTGGTCAGCTGTGTCGCCGGGTACAGATCCTATGTCGCCATCGTCCCCCGTGCTGTGCCTAATAACCACAGGAATCTCTGTAGGGCTCTTATAATTTTCGTACTCGTGAAGAAATTTCTGCAGAGCTTCTTGGTATAAGATTCTTTTCTCATCAGGTGTTTTTTCACTGTTTAATAGGGCTAACAATTCGCTTTCCATTCTTTTAAGTCTGCTTTTACGGGGATCTAGATACGTGTGATTCCTTTGCAGTGAGGCGTACACCTCGTGGGGAATCACTACCACTTTCTTCATTATATTAATCTAGTCAGTAAAGGACCCAAAACTGAAAATAAGATGGGGAGAAATGACCCTCCTGTTTGTACAATAATTCGCTTTTTCTTCGCTACAGTTTGGCTTTTACGAGCGAGTGCACGTATTATGTTCTTGTAGCGGCGTAGGCGAGCCTTCTGATGGGTTTTCATTGATACATTGCAATTTATAACGTTAAGACAGATTTCACAGATGCATTTTAAAAAGTCGGCATCGATATTTTTAATAAACATCTGCTGCATTGCCCGAGGCAGTCGATGATAGATTTTTATTAATTCACGGTATTTCTTTAGTCTCTTTGTCATTCTGGAATATACACCGTTTCAGGCTCGTTTGGAAATATATTCGTTCGCAGAAGCACTCTAAACGTGTTTCGCGGATGAAGGTCGCAAAGCAAATATCCGTAACGCGTGCTTGTAGCTTCTTTATAAACTTCCAAAAACTCCTTACGCTGATTCGGGAACATTTGATTGGCTAATACCCCAATTTGTGATACATCTCTACGTTGCGCGAATAAGACTAGATATTGCGTATTTAACGACACATCGCGCATGTATCTATTTTTGAAAAATAGATTCTGATTGATGAAGAACACGCTTATGTTAAGATGGTGGGAGAATACTGTAAATGTCTCGGCAAACGTTTTATCCATCTCCAACATGAGATCGTCAATTACAATGATTGTATGTTCATTTCCCTTTAACGAATTAACGTCATATACGCCTTTGTGGAACAAAATATCATCTTGGTACTCGTTGAACACTGATTGATACGTCGAATAGCACCATATAACTTTATGCACAAATTTCGAGAACATCTCCCCTTTTCTTTAATGATTTTAAGCATAAACACAGTTTTACCACATCCTGTAGGTCCAGATATAATACATGTGGATGGGCTCGTGAATCTGAATTTTTCTACAGAGTCCATTTCTAACACGTCACACTCCTAAGTGAGTCATTTACAAAATATTACAAATTTTGAGTGCTGATCCTTATATTTCTTCTCCCACAGAACCGTGAATGACGATGAGGTAGAGCAGCCCATCATTACGGATGACCTCGACGACAGTGTAGTTGTGATCTCCTCCCCTGAACCCTCACCAGCGATACCGGTAACACGTCCAAAGCGGAGGTATGAGATACCCACGTCAGGTATAAAGCGACCGAAATACGCGTCTGTTGCAGCGGTAATAGATCCCCAACCCTCAACCTCTTACGCAACAACACCCCAGCAGCACCTAATATATCCCCTTATTCATCCGCCGCCCCCCGTTCTGTTAAGTCTACAATAATAGAGCCCCAACCATCAACCTCCTACGCAACAGGGCCCCCATCAGCAGCACCTTCCGCTAATATATCCACTAATTCCGCCCCCCGTTCTGTTGAGGATGGTATAACGCTGGAATTGGTGCGATCCGCAGCCCCCACCCCAGCCTTGACTAGAAATCGGTATAGAGTCAGGGTCGACCCTAGAGTCATGTATAGCAATGGTATTGAGCGCGGACTACGCCGGGTTGTAGAGCGTATTATAGAGTTTGCTCTTCAGAATCGTGACGAGCGTGAAGTCAGGACGAGTATGTCCTTTGGATTCGGGTCAGATGACGGTGATGTAGACGATTATTGGGTGATAGTGCCATTTAGACGTTTGGCGGCTGAAGATGTAGAATATATATTAGGGCGTATAATGCAAGCCGCCCAAAGTAGTATAGCCTTCAATATGGACAACTTCACGGTAAATATTGACCATGTATACCGTGTTGCGGGTCATAGTGCCATACCGTATACTCTTAACTTCAATTCTCAAGCTATTTATAGACGGCATATAAACGTCGATCGTGGTTGCGGCTTTATAGCAGTACTCTTAGCACGTATGTTTACTGTACAAAATACACGAACTCAAAAAATTTGGTTGCCTACAGTCGTGGAGCATGCCCGTAAACTAGCTGAAGACTGTGAACTTGAATTTGACTGTAATATGGGTCCTGAAGAGCTGAGAAGGGTAGAACAGGAAATGAATGTCCGCATAGTTGTGTTTGGGTTGGATTCGTGTAGGACTGTGTATGTTTTTAAAAGCTGTGTGAGAGATCGTACAAGGCCCCTACTTATTTTAGGATTGTCAGGGACAACGTATCTCCCCATCCGTAATATAAGGTGGCTTTACGCGAGTTATGACAAAAGTCGAAAATATGGGAGACATCATGATTTGTGTAAGGGGTGCCTCGAGTTTGCGGATGATATAGTGAGACATTGTAAAGAATGTCACATGGTATGTGAGCAGTGTAAAAGCACCAAATGTGAAAGCCGTGTAGTTGAAGCTGAGAAGAGAGACTGTGATGTGTGTAGACGCACATTTTTCAATAATAGCTGTTTTGATTTCCATAAATCAATTGGCACGTGCAGGAAAATGAGAATCTGTGAATGTGGTATGTTTCACACAATGGATAATTGGGGAAAATTTAAGCACAAGTGTGACGTAATTCACTGTCCTACATGCCAGGAGGAATATAAGGCGGATGGAGTAAAGCATGTATGTTATATGAAAGATGCTAAGCCTAAAAATAACCCCTGTATAACTGTATACTACGATATAGAAACATATACGAACGCTGAAACCAAAGAGGTAATTCCACATTTACTTGTGAGCCAGACTATCTGTGATGAGTGTATGGATATCGAATGTGACGAGTGCCCCAAATGTGGTAAACGGACAAACGTTTTTAAAACGAATGTCAGCGATAGTCCTGTGAAACTATTTGTGTCCTATATTGTCAAGTTAGCCGACAAGTTCAAAAAAATGACTGTGTATATTCTCGCCCATAACGGGGCAAAGTTTGACACGCAGTTCCTTTATAAGGAGTTGCTTGAACACGAATCCTCTGAGATATTTACAGGTGATCCATTGAAAAGAGGCAACAAATTAATACAGATGCAGATAAGAGGCAATGTACAATTTAAAGATACTTTATTATTCACACCTTGTAAATTAGCAAAGCTACCCAAGGTGATGGGAGTAGCAGCTGAAGTTTCCAAAGGATACTTCCCATACACTTTCCTCACCAGCGAGACTTTAAACTACGTAGGCCCACCACCCCCCAAACATTATTTTGACTGCATGGATGAACGTGAAGACTTTGATCGATACTACGACAGTTTTAATGAAAGTAACCCTTATAATATAGCTGATGAATGTGAGCGTTATTGCGTGAATGATGTGCGCGTGCTTAGAGTATGTTTCCAGGCCTTTAGAAGGATGTACATAGCCCGTTTCAAATGCGATCCACTGCAAGTCGCAACCACCATCGCATCATTATGTTTTACGGTGTTCAAGAATAACTTCATGCCGAAAGACACCTTAGCCATTATTCACCGAAACAATCCCCGCAGTTACGGGCACAAGGCTATTTACTGGCTCATACACCTACAGCAACAGACAGGTGTATACATAAAGCACGCCCGCAACACGGGTGAAGTACCCATTAAGATTAATGGACGTGTTTTTTGGGTTGATGGGTTAAGTGAAAACCGTGTCACTGGTGTGAAGACTGTGTACTCCTTTAACGGTTGCTGGTGGCATGGATGCCCCCGTCCTGAGTGCGGAGTCACCGGAGATATCAACGGTAGGTCTCCTGCCGACTGTCTTGCATCGACCCGCACCCGCGATCAACTTATAGGATCACAGTTCACTCACAAAGTCTTGTGGGAGCATGAATATGATGCACGGATGGAGACAGACGAGGTGTACCGTGAGGAAATAAAAGCGATCAAGCGTTCAATGGTGCTGGATCCTCTCAAATGTGGTGATAGCTTGTTTGGAGGACGTACAAATCCTTTCAGACTATACTTCCCACCTACGGAGGGCGTGAAGCTCCATTACTACGATTTCTGTTCTTTATACCCATACGTGATGAAGAGCAATCCGTACCCCGTGGGCGCTCCTGAGAAACTGGTGGGGCCTAGCCTACCATCCATCAATGAATTTTCAAAAAATTTGAATGATCGTTACTTTGGGATCTCTTTCGTAGACGTACTCCCCCCACGCAATTTATGGATGCCGATCTTACCTGTCGTTATCGACGACAAGCTCATGTTTCCCCTGTGCGTGAAGTGCGCGGAAGAGGATAACGGCGAATGTAACCATATACCCCACCAGCGTAAGATCAGAGGCGTATATACAAGTCCTGAGTTGGCCCTAGCCGTGCGCCATGGTTATAGAATACTGAAGATACATGAGGTGTGGAGGTTTCAGAAGCTACCCAACCTTTTCACACCATATATAAACACCTTTTTGAAGGATAAGGTTGAGGCATCAGGGTATCCGCGAGGAGTTGATACCGAAGATGAAAAGTCTGCCTATATTCAACGTTACCGCGACCGCGAAGGTATACAACTTGATCGTGTCCAAATTGTAAAGAATCCTGGCAAGCGCTTTAGTGCAAAGTTGTGTCTAAACAGTCTATGGGGAAAATTTGCGCAGAATACCGGCAGAGGGAGCATTCATTTGGCACAAAGTTATAGCGATGTCTGGGATTATGCCAATGCCCCCGATAAAGAGGTCATGGAGATCGTAAATGTAGGTAATACTTACGTAATAAAGTACAACAACACTGAATTTGCCACAGATACCTCAAGGGTTACAAACATACCTGTGGCCAGCTTCACAACAGCCTACGCCCGTATAAAACTTTGGGGTCTATTGCATTCTCTTGGGCGGAGAGTATTGTATGCCGATACAGATAGCGTGATATTCACAGAGAGGGAGGGTGAATACATGCCCACTATTGGGGAGTTCCTCGGCGAGCTCACTGATGAGATCAAGGATGAGTATGGGGACAACGCATACGCCGACTCTTTTGCCTCAACAGGACCTAAGACTTATGGGGTACGGGTCAGGGTGGGGGATGAAATGAAATATATCGTGAAGGCAAAGGGTATTACGCTCAACCATGCGAATCGGGAGGTTGTTAACTTTGAGTCGTTGAAGGATCTAGTATGTTTGGATGAACAACCTCACCAACTAATTGTAGGCACCCACAATTTTCGGGCGCAGAAGCTGGGGGCGTGAAGGAACTTAGGGGTACGATGGTGTGCCGTAACACCTATAGGAAACGTTACCAGTTACCTGGTACCTATGATACCGTACCCTTTGGATACCAATGATGCTTCTAACTCACACGTCTTGTATATAATCGTATCTATTTGTAAATATATATATATATATATATATAACTTGAATATCTCGTTTATTAAATCGTATTTGTAAATATATATAACTTGAATATCTCGTTTATTAAATAAATCATGTTTCAAATAGCGTTTCACTTTCTCCTTTGTGTGTGTGTGTGTGTGTGTGTGTGTGTGTGTGTGTAGGTGAAAGTTCTAAGCTCCGCCCACTGTAAGACCGTGAGTCATGCTACTATCTGGGATCCCTGCGTGGTCAGTCGACCGCAGTAAGCCCGAGAGATCAGACGTGTATTCAGATCAGACGTGTATTCAAATGGCTACCTTTAATATTGCTTGTACAACGTTTACGAAATGGTATTCAGTAAAGTGCCAGGATGTGGTGGATACCGAAAAACTTCCTATTCATCCCTCCTATGCCTCTTTTAAAAACACATTGGATTGTGCGAAGTTCCAAGATGTACAAATACTCTACGGATGTTCTGGTGAGACCGTTGAAGGCTTTCGTTGCACAGACGATGTGCTGAAGTATACTGCAGAGCTAAACTTTATAAAGTCTCACATACACCGTGAAGTAAAAGAAACAACGCGTGCAGAAGAGAAGCAGCAGGTATGGATAATGAGTCTTGCTGATGGGTGGTGTGACAAGCGGTATTACGTCATGCTACACCATGTCGATTACTCATACCCTACGACTGGAAATGTGAATCTCGTGATCATGGACAATCTTAAGTATTTTTATCACTATATTAACGTATATCATGATGAGGTTCGTAGTGAGGTTGTGGCTAGTGCCCTGCGTGAATTTTTAACAGAGTTTAGAGACGAGTATCGTTTGATGGGCAGAAAGGAAAAATATGAACATATGTTCCTCTCAAATAGTGCGCCGGAGTGTGGAGATGTTTAGTAAAATGTTCCTAGTTCTTATCCAAAATGTCTGGTGCGTAGGCTGGTAGTGATATTCTTGTACCGGTACAACAATTCGACTCGCGGAACAAGCCCATTCACGTATCATCGAGTCAGCCGCCCGTCGAACCATTCCTGCCTACCTGCGTGCCTCACACGGCTCATAGTTATCTCAGAGCTTGAGCCGAGTGGACGTGCGCTCTTCGAATACGATGGAACTTCCTTTGAGCAGCATTCTCAACGCCTCGTACGATGTGTCCGTGACGAAATCGTTGCGCGTGTTCAGGCGTAATTCCGGTACCATTAGCTATGTACTGGAAACGGAATGTAGACCGACAAACAAACGGGTTTATTTAAGTATCGAGGAGATGAATAGAATCTTTGTGATAGTTGAGAAGTGGAGTGAAGATCGTTATAAAATACCTGCTAACGTAGGTACAAGAAGAGAGCAGATTAGTGACGCACCCTCATACGCCGTTGTATGTACGTTGTGTATAAATAACGATCGGCCGTGCATTGATATAAGGCTGATGTGGAAGAATGCTTCTGATAATAACGCTCTTATTCCTACGCGAAACCGTTTCATCCTCGACAGAATGTTTGAAATCGTCGGATTCCGTAAACTGAAACCTATATTAGACGCGCGTGTTACGGATATGTTTTATTTTGATACAGTACTTGAATACGCATACACTGCTCTGCTCGATGGGTTTACCGAGTGTAGGGCTGGTGAGAATGGTCTAGTGCTGGATGTTTATTTAAAAAGTTTAGACTCTTTGAAATACCATGAACTTTGGTACAAAGCAATTGATCGGTACAAGGCTGAGCTCACCTACACCGTTCACCCTGAAGAACTATTTCTTTATATAACGCGCAGTTGTCGTAACGATTTAGAAGATTATTTCAATTGCCGCTATGTTGAGTGAGTTCACGATTGAAAAGCTCGAGTCGGTAGAAATAAACCCTCGATTGGAAAAGCGTTCTTATAAACTTGTGTTTAATAATGTAGCTAACGATGAACTCTTTGTGCGTGCTTTTGATTGTATTCTAGACGTGTTTAAAGATGACTTACCAACCGGTTGTAAAGTGGGAACAAAAATAGTACTGAACGATATGAAAGCCCTTCATATCGAATACAGGTTTCCCTATACTTTAAGCGGTGAAATATTATTAAGCCGCATATACTGCGTAATGCAGAGCAATAATGATGTAATTGTAAACTCGATTAAGACGAGTTTAGTATTTTGAAAAAAAAGTGAATTGTATATATATTTTGCTTGACATTTCTCCCGATTATACGCATATTTCTATTGATTTGTGTTTATATATATATATATATATATATATATATATATTTTGCGTGATATTTCTCCTGTACTGTTATGTACATATTTCTATTGAAGTGTATATTTATTTGAAATGTATATTTTATTTTATATATCACCATAATTTGTGTGTGTGTGTGTATATTTCTCCTGTACTGTTATGTACATATTTCTATTGAAGTGTATTTATTTGAAATGTATATTTTATTTTATATATATATCCATAATTGTGTGTATATATTTCTGTTATACGCATATTCCTCAAATGTATATTTATTTTCTATATATTTATAATAAAAAGAATGATGCAATGTTGTTTATTGTTATGCCTTCTACTACCGGTATTCGAAATATAATAATGTATACAACAGGTATCTGGCAATATTTAAGCCTTCTAAGCCAACTGGCTGATTAGGAGTCTATAATAGTGTATACAATGGTATCTGGCAACTCTGTCTTCGGAATACATGGCGCTATCTGGCAACTCATTTACAGCCAACTGGCTGATTAGGCGTATATAATAATAATGTATACAATAATACTGCTAAAAAGAGGTATCTGACAACCATTTACAGCCAACTGGCTGATTAGGAGTCTATAATAATGTATACAATGGTATCGCGGTATCTGGCAACTCAAGCCATTTACGCCAACTGGCTGATTAGGAGCCTATAAAACAACGCCAACTCGGCTGAAGTCTTAATGTGCACTTGGCTCCTGCCAGGTGAACACCTCTCCTCCTTCTCTCTCCTCCTCCTTTCTCTTGGGGGATAACGCCGCCTCCAAGTTTCCCCCCACCCCCTTTGCAACAACCCCCCACACCCCTTTGCAACATTACATAATAACCTGCAACATTCTTGCACTCTCCCCTTTTGCGGCTATACTACTCGCCACAACGGAGGACATGCGCAATACACAACTACAACCACAGTTAGGTAGACCAGCCATGAGTGGATCCTAGGGTCTTTGTTAGTCTGAAACATTATAACATTATAACTTTATTCACCCTCAATAGCAAAGAAATATGGGTGCTGGTTAACCCTTTACTGCCCAAAAGGACAAATTTGTAACCTTTCAAATACACGCATTCATAACTTAACCCTACAAAATATTTGGGCAGTAAAGGGTTAAGTGTCCGGTCTACCTACGATTGGTTAGGTTTAATCATGATATTTTCGTTAAAACTAACGAAAATATCACGACTAAACCTAACCAATCGTCAAGGGCTATTGACAATGGGATGTAAACAAACAATTAGTAAACAAGATAAGAAGCTATAATTAAAAGGTAGACCGCCGAATCGTAGGTAGACCGCACACTTAACCAGCACCGAAATATGTAATGTAGAAGAAAAACCTAAGGGTAACAGGACATTATGAACACCCTGTATAAACATCTCTTCTTGAACCATGAGCTCATATTTATAAATCTTTAGAAGTAATGTTTAACTAAATGTTCTTTATGGATCTTAATTTTCATTACTTTTAATAAATATCGTTTTTGAATTTTAGCTTTGGTTATGCAATTATTAAATTTTACTCACATTATTTATTTTCAGGCCAAAGATAACAATTCACATCAACTTTTCCTTTTATTTTGGTATTCAAACAAGAGCTAAATACGAGATTTTTATTGCTGATACGATACACCATTCTTTAAAAAGGCGGACTACAACTTTGGACTACTTTTACCGACTTACAAGATTTTACTTTCTCCTTTTCTTATATTTGCAATTATACTTTCACTGAAAGCAATGCCAGTCTCCTTCATTGCTCAGGGAGGTAATACACGATTATGTATTGTCTGCCTCAGATGTTAAGATTGAAAATGAAAAAGGGAAGAGGTATCGTGAACGAACGAAGAGTGATAATTGGAGGAGATTTTCTTTTAGTTGTGAAATATAAAATGTGAATGGAAAAAGTAATTCGTAATTCATAAAAAAAAAAAAAATCGGCGAAGATTAAGAAGAGTGAACAAATTTTTGTTTTATTTAAAAAAATAAATTGCTTATTAAACTGTTAATAGAGCATACAATCACATGTAAGTGATCTTTTGTAGGTTAAGTTTGAGTAATTACTGTACCTTAGAAATTTTGTTTTCCCATGCTAAACATAGGGCTAGTTCATGTAGCACCGCATAGTTATTAGATAGTTAGATATTTGGGTAATTAATTATAGTGGCCGAACTCCATTTTTTGTAAGTTAGGTTAGATTAGATTAGATTTATTTGGAGCCCAATATGGATTTTGGCCAATATAATTAATCGCCCAAATATCTACACACACACACACACATATATTATATATATATATATAATATTTAGGAGAAATCCAATGACAAGGAGGAATGTAAATGCCATGAAAAGTCTTCTTTAATGCGCAACGTTTCGAGCAATACGCTCATCATCAATAATAAGGTTTACCAACAAATTGATGGTGTTGGGATGGGATCACCCGTCGGACCTTTATCAGCTGATTTTTTTATGACTCATTTAGAAAGTGTAATTTTTAGACAATCTCCCACCCATTGTAAACCAATTTTCTGTCGACGCTTCGTTGATGACTCGATAGCTGTTTTTGATAATGCTGTACAAGCGCAACAATTTTTTAACTTCTTAAATTCTCTGCACCCCAATATAACTTATACAATGGAAACTGAGAAAATGGCTCCTCTTCCCTTTTTAGATCTTTTAATTTCGAAAAAAAGGTGATTCTATTACTACATCAGTTTACAGGAAACCCACTTTTACTGGTTTGGGCATGAATTTCTTTAGTTTACTGATTTTAACTATAAGATGTGTATTAAAACTCTCTTGTTCAGAGGATATAATTTGACCTCTAGTTTTACCTACTTAACGATGAATTTAATAATTTAAGATCATATTTTACCATAATAGTTTTCCTGTTCAATATGTAGATAAACTAATTAGATCTTTCTTAAATAACGTTTATAGCCGTCAACTTCCCTGTATTTCAGTGCCTAAAGATATAAAATATTTCTTGGTACCTGAAATGGGTCCCAGGAATAAAGAATTTAAACTTAAATTTACAAAGTTGTTAAGAAAATTTTTTTATCATACTGATTTTCGCATATATTATTAACAAAATGTCTTTAGGTAGCTTTTTCTCAGCGAAGGATCGAACTCTGATTCGTTGCGTAGCGGTGTTGTATATTTATTTACCTGCCCAAGGGTGTCTCCTTGGGTACTTTACATTGGCAGCACCGTGCGCTCCCTCAGGGCTAGATTTTATTCGCATATGGGAATAAGTTGCCGAACAGGTAAAATTTTAAATAAAAAAGAAGCCTCTAGTATTCGGGAACACATTAAATGCAAAACTGATGTCACTTTAGATAATTTTAAAATTCTCGGTTGTAATCTTGTCCTAACTCACTTAGAATTTTGGAATCTTTATATTAAAACATTGACCCCTTCTCTAAACGTGGATTCCTCAGCTATCCCTCTAAATTTTTTATAATCCCCCCTAACTCCCCTCCCCCCCCTCCCAATTTTTATAATCCCCCTCCCCAACTTATAACTCCCCAACCGCCCAACTATAGTTTGTTTCCTGTTTTGTTTTGTTTTAAATTACTCGTGCCTCGGAACCAGCATTGAAAGGTTCGTAGTGTTAATTATTCCATTGTATTAGTGTTAATTATTCCAGTGTACTAATTCAAATTACTATATGTAATTTAAAAATAGCTTTTTAAATTTCTGTTAATTTTATATGTAAATTTTTATAACTTTGAATTTAACCCTCTTCTTTTAGTCTTTTTAAAATTTGCTTTTACTGAATAGGTTTTATTGAAAATTATTTTGTCTTGTTCACATTTATTATTGATTCTAATTTCATATTTATATCTAGCCTGATGATGAGCGTATTGCTCGAAACGTTGCGCATTAAAGAAGACTTTTCATGCATTTACATTCCTCCTGTCATTGGATTTCCCTAAATATTAAATTGAAGCTTTGTAGAAGCAACCCGCAGACTATATATATATATATATATATATATATATATATATATATATATATATATATATAATTATAATAATAATGAATAAATGATACACGAACTAGTCCAATGTTTAACTATTATTTATAGATTTATTTACAATTTCTCTTTACCAAAACCACTTATTCATGGCATAAAAGGTTACTTGGAGTTTGGTGATCATTTTATGTTTTAAAAATAAAACAAAAACATTGTCCACTTTTATTAACTTTTACAAAAAATTCTCACTAGACTCAGAAGAGTTACGCAGGGTGCAGGCATACTAGCTTTGTGGTAAAAGTTAATAATAGTGGACAATTTCTTTGTTTTATTTAAAAAAAAATATCAATAAATTCAAATAACCTTTTATGGCACGAATAAGTGGTTTCATTAAACAGAATTGTAAATGAATCTATAAATAATAGTTAAACATGGGACTAGTTGGTGTAGCGTACAGAATACCAGTTGTAAGGAGAGGTTATTTTGCGACTAAAATTCATTGAAGAAATGACACTTACTGTAAACAGATTTAAACGTGGTGGATATGCGTTCCAAGTCGCAACTTGGTAAGGTCTACTTAGATATTTTTGCGATTAATTATATTAGCCGAAATCATTACACTGGTATGCATATGAAAATGTTTTGTCTGCTGTGAGGGTTTTTTCAACTCATATTATATAATTCGACCATGCTGAATTCGAAAATGACATTGGTTTTCCTCAATCAGGTCAGGTTTTTTCTCTATTGGCCATTTATTATAAGTCCAATTTTATCCCCAAATTTATTGATTTTTTTAGCTTAAACACTGTAGATACGAGTAATATTATAAGAACACTCGCGAAAAATGAAAACATTGCGTGAATAAATACTTTTATTCATACAATGAATATGGAAAAAAGTTTATTGAGGAAGGAAAGAAGTTTTTTTGGCTTTCCGTCTGTTTTTCTTCGGGCACGTCTCACTTCAAACACCAGCAATAGTCCGCCAGCATATTGATATCCCAGTTTCCCTGGTACCTCTCTTCCATTATTTTGATATCTTGGTGAAATCGTTCACCCTGTTCCTCACTATAATCCCCGCAATTTTCAGGAAAATAGTATAAGTGGGACCACAAAAAGTGCATTTTTATGGACATGCGCGACCCATGAGCTTTGAAAGCTTCCATCAAGTTTTCGACAACGGACTCGTATTCTGGACTTCTACGCTTGCCAAGAAAATCAGTAACAACTGATTTGAATGCCTGCCAGGCATTCTTCTCAGTTGGAGTCATTGCGTTTTCGAACTGAGTATCCTTGATCAAAGTTCGAATTTGAGGACCATCAAATATATATATTTTTCGTGATTTTGTCAAAGCGGAATTGGAACAGTAACATCTATCATCACTTGTTTCACTTGTATAATATCTTTTTTTACTTTTCAGGCATATAGATAAAATATTTCATAATGAATAGAGCGTGTAAAAATGATCCCAATAGATTCTGCTACATATGTGGGACGGTTACCATGCCAAATAACCAGTCCCAAATCACTAAATTTGTGAAGACAATGTATGAGATATATGAGGAAATTTACTCTCGAGATATCGGAATGCTGAACCCTCCTTATTCATTGATTTGATTAAATTTTTCATCAAGCCCAGCTTAATATGAAGTGGTGGGAGCAAAATTTTTGTTGGTGGTACAAGGGGCACTGAAACGACATTATGCGACCCAGGTTCAAAATTCTCTCTGGATGCCAATTCACGCTGTGCATAGTGCTTCTCATCCGCTCGGCTATCCCATTTGCAGAGGAAACATGGGTATTTCGTGTATCCCCCTTGCATTCCCAATACAAATGCCACAATCTGAAAAAAAATGAAAATATTTAAAGAATTTAGAGAATCTGTTCTATCAGATAAAAAAAATCTATGCATTGGACTGTATCACTTCTGTGGGGAAGTTAAGTGTTCTTATACGCTCTCAAATAACCTTTGGAAAATCAACATAGTCAATAGCAATAGTTTACTTATGATATTAGTATTACCTTCAAATCTCCACAGATCCTCCAGTTATGTTGGTCGTATACGAGAGCATCCAGTAAAATTTTCATGTTATCGTAGCTCTCAGTAAGTTGTAGGGAATGTGCTACAGGGACTGATGCAACCCTATTCCCAATGTTGAGAAGTACTGCTTTCAAACTTCGTTTAGACGAGTCTATAAATAGCCTCCATTCTGATGCGTTATATGGCAGGCCCAAGGATTCGATTAGCCCCTCAACACTGCAGCAGTACACTAAGGAAGAGGTATTTTCGTGCACTGCAAAAAACTTGCGGAATTCTTCCTCTCGTTTCCTATACCAGGAGAATGTTGTTCCCGGAGCCAGCAAGTTGTCCTCTCGAAGTCGTGAGCCCAAGATCTCGGCAGCTAATTTGGAAAGTCCTAAATCCCTGGTAAGATAATTAAGTTTGGCCTGGTTGAGAGGCCTCGGCTCATTTGAAGCGGTATTTTGAGGTATATACGACTGGGACTGGTCATTGGCATTGGTCATTGATTCATCATCAGAATCATCGAAGTCCAGGGTTTGAGGTGGGTCGGGTATTGGAATTCCAGGACCATGGGGTACAGGTCTCATAGCAGAAGGAATGTCAGGGTATACAACAATGTGTTTATTCTTCTTGTTAACTCCTGAAAATAGAAACACAGAAACATGGATATAAAACTTGCATATGAAATAGAAGAAGCATTCAGACAGTGGCGGCTCGTGAGGGAAGGCTGCGGTCTGTAAGATATGAAATAGGTCGATGGAGTCTGTATATTTTCTTTCTTTTTCATTCATATTGTCCCTTCGGGGACAATATGAATGAAAAAGAAAGAAAATATACAATCATTGTATATGTAAATGTAACTTGTATAACAATATGTATGTGTAAATGTATTTTCTATAACAATATGTATATGTAAATGTATGATTACCATTATGGTGAATATTATGCTATATATGGTGAATATTACATTATGGTGAATATTATGCTATATATGGTGAATATTACATTATGGTGAATATTGTGTCAAGTTTCATACGAGGATTTCAAAATATTTAAGAAAAATAAATTTATAAGCCCACCTTGGAGGTTTGTCATGCAGAAATAGCAATCTGTCACGTGATCCTTTCCTTCTCTCCAAATCATGGGAATTCCAAAAGGCAAAGATTTCGCTCTGCCTTTGCTCCATCTTCTCAAATTTTCAATGCACGTCTTGCAGCACATATGAGGGGCGAAATTTTTGTCCTGGTCCCCTAGCTTAATTCCAAAGTATGCTCTATACATTGTCTTCACAAATTTAGTGATTTGGGACTGGTTATTTGGCATGGTAACCGTCCCACATATGTAGCAGAATCTATTGGGATCATTTTTACACGCTCTATTCATTATGAAATATTTTATCTATATGCCTGAAAAGTAAAAAAAGATATTATACAAGTGAAACAAGTGATGATAGATGTTACTGTTCCAATTCCGCTTTGACAAAATCACGAAAAATTCTATTTTACTTATGAGGCCATAGCCGGATAACCTGAGCTGATTGAGAAAAACGCATTGCAGATTCGAAATCAGCAGGAAAAACTCTATAAGAATCACTTACAAAACCCTTGACAGCAAAATTGATGCATACCAGTGTTATTGGACCCCAAATAGATCTAACCTAACCTAACATAACTAACCCAACTTACAAAAAAACACTTGCATGTGGTTTTATCCTCTGTTGGGTGATTTATTTGGAGCCCAATATGGATTTCGATTACTAATATAATTAATTGCCCAAATATCTAAGTATACGCTACACAAACTAGTCTCACGTTTAGCATGGGAAAGTAAAAATTCTAAGGTAATTACTATAACCTAACCGACAAAAAAATATTTACATGTGATTGTATGCTCTATTAAAAGTCTGATAAGCAATTTATTTTTTAAAAATAAAACAAAAAAATTGTCCGCTATTCTTAACCTTAGCCTAGCTTTGCTGTTGAAGTACAGTATTGGTCAAAAAGTATCGGCCGGTCTCTATGAAGTTCTTTTTTGCCTTCATTTTTTAATATGATTTAAATTAAATAACTAATCGAACTGGGCATAACCTAACCTAATCTAAACCAAACTAACTAGTATGGATCCCTTGAAAATTTGAAATGTAATCTTTGTTCCGATTTTTCTCCTGACAAAATGGGTAAACGTCCCTCAGCATTCTAGTTTTCGTCAATGAATTTATTTATTTTGTTTATGAAAGAAACGTTTCAGCTTCCTGTGAGACTTCTTTTGGACTAGCTTCTACGAGCCATCAATATTTGGGAAAACATTTAAGAAATCGTTACCTGTTGTATTCATATGACTTTGCTCAACATTTCTTGAACTTTCGTGTTTGAAATGTACTTCGTGAAGTAAAACTGACAACTAAATTCTCTTCTCGTTTCCAGTACTGAATCTTACCCCTCCATCCTTGGTCTTTGGGGAGTATTTGAGAGGCAAAATGGAATGGTTTGAAGAAAGATTTTAGGAAGGATGGAGGTCTCATACTTTCTTATGTATGCGCATCTGAATCTAAAGTTTGTTTAGCTCAACCGTAACCTTCCCAGAGTTTTGTTTGATGTGATTTGAATGGCCGTTATTAATTCGGCTGGTGTTATATAATGCCTCTTTTCAATGTTGATTACTTTTGAATTTTTTTTTTTTTACTCTTAGACGTTTATTGTTCTTTTATTTTTGAAGTTCTTTGCACTTGGGGGTTTCTTTGGTGACATGGCCAGTGTGGCATCTAATATTTTTCCTATAAAACATTTTTACGCATATAAATAGCTCGGACTTTGTTTCTGGAGGAAGAGAATAAGCGGAAGTAAGCGGATGTTGTAAATCATTTATAGTCTTGCAAAGGCAACTTAAATTTTGGTTCGTTTGCCTTAATTTCGTGTAGTTCAAATTGTTAATCTGTATCTTAATTTAATTAGTATTCAATAACTGCTACAACTGTAAAGTATATTATTCCATTTTAATCACCAGTGAAGATGGAAGGTGTAGTTTACCGAAATGTTTAGCGTTCAGCGAACGAGGTTCATACTTACAGCTTAATTTTTCGTTGGTGAGCTACGGTTTTTTGAGGATTAGCCGTTACCCTTCATATTATTAATTCTTTATTGTGTGTGTTTTGTGTGGTGTGAAATGTTATCTTAAAATATAAAACTGTTTCTTTGCGAATTTTGTGTTATGCTTTGATTCAACCAAAATCGTAACTCTTACAGTATTTCTTAGATAATTACATACAATTTTTTTGTCACTTCGGTTTCACCAACAAAAGTAATCATAAAAAATTCAGTACTTACATAAAATTATTCTTTATAATAAGGCTCGTCAGTAGTTTTAGAGTAAATGTTTTAAAGCCTCACACACACACACACAGAGTATATACTGTATATATATATATATATATATATATATATATATATATATATATATATATATTAAAACCTTGGTTAACCTTAGTTTAGCTTCCGCACGAATTGTTCATTCTGACGAAGGTCAAGCTTTTCACTCCACCTTAGACCTACAGTTTAACGTGGAATCCGAACCACGCTCCACCAGCAGCTCAGCGTCTTAACCACTAGGCTATCCAGGGTACCCATTTATCTACCAACCAATTTTTATTGAGTGGAAGGATGAACAGCTGGGTTTTGCTGTCCACCGCCTGCCGTCACCGGGTCTCAATGCCGGGGTCGATGGATTCGTAGTCAGCGACGCTAACCACTACACCACCAAGGGGCAGATATACGCGTGTATATATATAATATATATATATATATATATACAGCGTGTTCCAAAGAAATGTATACCCACTTTGTTCGATAATACCAGCTATGAGGATAATAAATATATTACTTTTTATATGTTTTTTAATAAAGAATTTTCTCCTGAATCTAAATATGTAATTATTTTTATTAAAAATTGAAAAACAAAAACGTTACAGATGTTTAAATTATAATTATTATTTTCGAGACTTCATGTGCGATATTTTCTAATATTTTAACCGACTGTTTTGAGATACTTTTGTTTAGTGTTGATATTGAAGCATAAATGTTGTAATTATTAGTTAATTAAAAAAATTTACAAATTCCATGGTTAAATGACACTTTATCTAAGATGTTCAAATTGTCGTTAGAAAAGAACAAACGTCGCAGAGTTATAAGATGTTAGATAAGGTTAGAGCAAAACTGTAGTCTTGCCTAATTAGAACTCAACGAAATGGCTAGGCTAAGCTAGGCACTAAACATAAGTATCTCAAAACAGTCGGTTAAAAGGCAGGCCAGGCCATAAAAAAATATATTAGAAAATATCGCACATGAAGTCTCGAAAATAATAATTCTAATTTAAACATCTGTAACTTTTTTGTTCTTCAATTTTTAATAAACATAATTACATATTTAGATTCAGGAGAAAATTCTTTATTAAAAAACATATAAACAGTAATATATTTATTATCCTCATAGGTGGTATTATCGAACAAAGTGGGTATACATTTCTTTGGGACACGCTGTATATATATATATATATATATATATATATATATTATTATAGGAGGAGATTGTAGACACCACTCGAACAGGGAAGTACTCCGGCGGAGGGGGACGTTAGACAGAAGATAGAGAATGCTGGAACTCCCGTTTCTCCTGTTGCTGTCCTCCTCAGCTGGTCTTTATCCGTGTCTCATCTACCCTGTGAGCAGTCTAGCATGATCTCAAACACACGCTTCTTCCCCTATTCTTCACTGCATATTAGGGTGACAACTTCTTATAGGGATAAAATTTGAAATTCAAATATATTTGCCGGCCATTTGTCCAATGCTGCCACCCTATGAGGAAACACCGTAGACGAAATCTCATGGAATTCGGAAAGCATTTAGGGGTGCCTCGAGTCACATGAATGAAACTGTCGCGCGGAAGAAATTTCAAGAATGAACGAGTTTCGACAACGCTTCAAAAACAAAAATGTTTCGAGAATGCAAGTGTATTATATAATTTAATAGAATTGTTTCCTTTATTTCATACTATAGATTATGCAAATCGATTAATTTATTTCATTAAATTAAAATTTTCATAAATAAATCGTTAAATAATATGATGTGTAGCAATCTTTGAATGATCAGCTTTTGGTGCTTCAAGTTCATTTTGCATACGACTGCCTGACTGAAAACAACGCTTAGAAGTTCTCTCCCGATTCTTTTAAGATATCTAAAGTAATATTTTTTATTTTGATACATTGATTATATTATTATTGGAAATTGTTCTAGAAAAGTTTCATTAATTGTTGGCATAGTTTGATGTTTAAATTATATAAATTTGGAACTGAATTTGATTTCCTATGATAATATATATACGAGTATATAAACTATGAAACCATTAGAAAATCACGAGAAAGGCTCCGTTCGGCGACGGCAGAAAAGATTAAACAAAGGTTCACACCCAACGAAGTGCTCACTGTTCACTGGGACGGAAAAATTCTACCAGACGATGAAGGTGGTCGGTGTGACCGACTAGCCATTTTCGTAACCGGAGTTGATACCGAGAAGCTCTTGGGTGTACCTAAGCTGACATCAGGAACGGGTGAGGTCATCGCCTCGGAGGTACATGCTGCGCTCAAAGAATGGAATGTGTCAGAAAAGGTATCAGCTATGAGCCTCGACACTACAGCTTCAAATACTGGTTACTTCTCTGGGGCATGCGTAATTTTGGAGCAGAAACTCGGCCGCCGACTCTTATACCTTGCATGTCGCCATCACATCCTAGAACTTGTCGTTGAGAAGGCGTACATGGAATGCATGGGACCATCATCTGGTCCAGATATCCTCCTATTCTCCCGCTTCAAAGAGACGTGGAATACAATTTGCCAAGATAAGTACAAGACCCTGTCAGACCTTCCATCGAGTCTGAATGAGAATCGAGAAGAACTGATCGCTTGCTGGAATCTATATCTGACAAAAACATCAGCCGAGGGATGATTACCGTGAATTCTTGGAGTTGTCGATTACAATCCTTGGAGGTAATTTACCTAACTTTAGGTTTCGGCGACCTGGAGCACTTCACCGAGCACGTTGGATGGCAAAAGTAATTTATTCATTAAAAATCCTGCTGCTTTCCCATCAGTTCAGACTTACAACTCGTGAAATGTCTGTCTTAAAACGATTTGTATTTTTTGCCCTGGAGTTATATGTCAGCGCGTGGTTCACGGCCAGCAGTCCTTCATCTGCTCCCGCGAACGATTTGAAACTTCTTCAAGACCTAGCAAAGTACCACGATGAAAAGATCTCAGCATCCTGCCTTAGTGTCCTCGGTCGTCACTTATGGTGCCTCAGCGAGTACTTGATTGGTCTCGCACTCTTTGATAAAGGTATCACTGCAACGACGAAAAAGAATATCGCTCGATCAATCCTCGAAAAAGAAGCTGCTGAAGATCCTCCAAAGCGAGCCCCAATACCTGCTGTTTCTTCCATTTCAACAAAGCAGCTCTCGGAATTTGCCTCGAAAGGATCAAAGCTTCTCTTTGAACTTCTAAAAATTAATGATGGTTTCTTGTCCAAGGAACCAGAGACCTGGCCGGACGACGAAGATTTCAAGACTGGTTTGACTATAGTTGAAGGACTAAAAGTCGTCAATGACATGGCAGAGAGGGGAATTGCCTTGATCCAGGCCTTCAATACAAAGATTACGAAGAATGAAGAACAGCGCCAACATCTCTTGCAGGTTGTTGAGGATCATAGGAAGTCTCAGCCTGGTACATTGAAAAAGGGGTATGGCTTGAGGAAAAGCAAGAATTAATGGGTGGTCTACAATTGAATGAAAGACACCCTGGAATATATTTAGTAAATATATTATTTACTTATTACGATTGGAGTACGCCTGCACTTAAACCTTATGAACTAAAACTAACGTTTATTTACATTAATTAAAAAAATATTAATTTATTTTTACTAGGTAATGAATAATTAATTTTTGTTATAAGGAAAATTATTTACCTCACTTGAGACACCCTTAAATATTATCTGAATGACCTAATATTTACAGTACATTGTTTTCTCATGTAGTAGCAGCATTGAACAAATGGCCAATAAAAAATTCCAACTTTCGATTTTTATTGTCACCCTACTGCATATACATGCATCTTACACACTTCATAGTCTTTTCAAAATAAAAAAAAAATAAAAAATGGCAACAACTTCAAGAGCCTCGAATTTCCCCACTTCTGGCTCCCCCGCTGCCGATACTGGAAACGCAGACCCGGGCAGCGGGGTTGGATCTGCTACAGCCCATTCGACATGTTCTGGGGCTCTGCGTGATTCACTTTTCATAAACTTCTGCAACATTCGTGGCCTTTCCTCAAATTTTTAATCTGTTGAACACCACCTATCTTCCTCTACACCTCACCTTCTCTTCCTCACGAAAACTCAGGTGTCTGGGATGACTGACAGCAACCCCTTTTCTGTACCCTCTTACTTTCTCTATACTCAATTTCACTCCAAAGGTGGATGCTGCGTATATGTACGCAGTGACCTAACTTGTTCTCGTATTCCCGAACTCGAATCCTCTGAATTCTGTACCCTCTGGTTACGGCTTACATGCTAATCTCAAAGTAAATACATCTGCGCTGTCTACCTTTCTCCTAATTCTACCGACTATCCAAAATTCTTTGACTACCTCACTTCCAAAGTGGAATACATTCTATCCCACCCCTTTTTCTGAAATCTCCATTTTAGGAGATTTCAATGTTCACCACCACCTTTGGCTTTCCTTTCTTTTTACTAACACCCCTGGTAAACTAGCTTACAACTTTTCCATCCTGAATGACCTTGAGCAGATTGTACAGCACTCTACCCGTATCCGCAATCGCCTTGGAGATAGGCCCAACATTCTGGATTTATTTCTCACCTCTAATCCTTCTTTTTTGTGAAACTTTTTTCTCTGTTGGGCTCCTCCGACCACAATCTTATATCTGTTTCTTGCCCTATCGCTCCAATTCGGCCTTTGGATCCTCCAAGAGGAGGCGCCTTTGCCACTTTGACACTTTGGCGCCGCTGATTGGCAGGCCTTTAGGCAGTACTTCAATGATTTCCCATGGTATGATTACTGCTTCCAAGTGTGCTGAGCGCATCACGGAGGTAATTCTATCGAGCACAGAGGCTTACATTCCATATTCTATTCCTACTACTAATGCAAAAAAAACCTTGGTTCAGCTTTACTTCTTCTAATGCTATCCGTCTCTAGAGGAGGCTTTCAGAAGGTACCGTCAGCATCTAACTCCTAAATCTCACTCAGCTTATATTTCTTCGACTCACCAAAAATTCATTGATCCGACAAAAATGTCAAAACGTATCCAATTCTAATTCTTCTCGCTCTTTCTGGCATTTAGCTACGAACCTCTCCAGCAACTTTACTTCCTCTTCTTTCCCTCCTCTTTTCCATTCCGACGGCTCAGTGGCCGTCTCTTCTCCTGACAAAGCTGAACTCTTCGCTCAAACTTTCGCCTCCGACTCAACCATGGTCGATTCCGGTGCTGTTCCTCCACTTCCTGCTCCCTCTGACTTTATTATGTCTGAAATTAGAATCTCTTTGAAAGATGTTTATTCTGCCCTATCTGGACTTAACTTTAGGAAGGCGTACGGTCCTGTTGGTGTTCCTCCTGTTGTTCTTAAGAACTGTGCTTCTGTGCTGACACCCTGCCAAGGCAAACTCTTTCGTCTTTGTCTTTCATCCTGTCTTGTCACCCACTCTTTTCCTTTTATTTATCAATTATCTGTTAAGTCGCACTTCCTGTCCTATCCACTCCTATGCCGATGATTCCACTATTCCCTTCTCCCCTTCTCCACCCGCTTCACAAAAAGTCCCTCTCAACAATGTCTCTATGCTTCGCGTAGGAAGGCTATGGTACACCTGACCTCTCATCTTTCTGCCATCTCTGATCGGGGTAGAGAAAACTTGTGGCTTTCAATGCTTCAAAAACTTACTTCCTCCATCTGTCTACTCGTCACACTCTTCTACACGAATATCCCCTTATCTTCAACAATACACAACTCAATCCTTCCTCTTCTCTTAACCCTTTATGCCCTGAATTTTTTGTAGGGTTAAGTTATGAATGCTTGTATTTGAAACGTTAGCAATTTGTACCTTCAGTCCTTAAAGGGTTAACATTCTTGGCGTTTCCTTTTCTCGTGATCTTTCCTGGAAACAGCTTTTAAAACAGCTTCTAAAACAGCTTTTAAGAGGTTAAGTGTGTTGTACCGGCTCCGCAGTTTCTTTACCCCGACTCAGTTGCTGTCTCTGGGGTCTTGTTCTCCCCTGTATGGAGTACACTTCTCATATGTGGGGTGGTTCAACCCACACAACCGACTTGACAGGGTGGAAACAAGGGCCTTTCGTCTCATCAATTCCCCGCCTCTTACTATATGTCTTCAATCCCTCTCTCTTCGCCGCAATGTTGTCTCACTCTCTCTTTACTATCGGTTTTGTGACGGACACTGCTCTTCTGAACTCTCTAACTGCATGCCTCTTCTTTTAAGGAGAGCACGTAGTACTAGACCTATCTACACTTTCTCATTCCTTTTCTGTCCAACTCTCTAACGCAAGGGTTAATCGGTATTTTCAATCTTTCATCCACTCAACCGGTCAACTCTGGAACAGTCTTCCTCAATCCATCTTTTCTCTTGTCTATGACCTCCAAACTTTCAAATGCAGAGTGTCCAGGCATTTCAAAAACCCTGAACCTTGATTTTGGCTCGCTTCTTCTTCCATGGGGGTGGCGTTTTTGCGGGCATTCGCCCTTGTCCCCTCCTTCCTGCATAAAAAATATAAATATATATATATATATATATATATATATATATATATATATATATATATATATATATCTTGGTTGGTTTTATCTTGGTTTTTGCTTCCGCCCGAATTGTTCATTCTGACGAAGGTCAGGCTTGTTGCTCCACCTTGGAGCAATGGGTCGCTCTCGTCTTGACTGATGTCTGTGGCAGTTTCTGGCCGTCTTGACTGATTATATTATACACTACACTGTGACTACAGTATATTATAACTTTTTTCTGAAGTTCCTCTTCAGTTTTTAAGTTTCTCTTTTAATTCTTATTTTTTTCTCTCTTCACGACTCCATTATACCACTTTCTAATCCTATCATGTATAAATTTGAACCATATTTTTGGTAAACTTTTTTTTTCAATGTTTTGCTTTTTTCTGAGTCTATAACATTACGAAGTTTAACTTTTTTAAAGGTGGATACGTAGGTCAAAATTATTTGAATTCTAAAAGTTATACAGCATTTAGCTTAATATTTTTGTAAAGCTTCTTCGAGCTCTGATTACTGAATTAATATTAATGATATATTTACCTAACTTATCGGAATCTGAACAACCCTTAAATTTATAAGGAGAGCTGAACATCGGTGTTTTTTGCCATCCATGGATATGAATAGGATGATAGAAGGGTGAACTTGACGTGGAAATCACGCAAAAATAGTTTGACGTCATCGGAAATGATTTTTCTCCGGCGGGAATAACATTATGACGTCAGCAATGACAAGTCTTCGATGGAAATTGACGCCAAATCTGCCGTCAGAAGTCTCGGTTTCTGCCTGTGTATATGTGGATTTTATATGCTAATGAATATTACTGTAATAATATTGAAGTTTGAAGGAAACTTTTATACATTCAACCCACCTTTACTTGAATTTCAATTTTATGACATTCACACAATTTATTTTGAAATTTTTTTATTAAATTCATCTCTGCGCACATCAGTTTAATAAAAATATACAATCAGTCCAAAATATATGAAAAATATTGAAATTTTAACCTTTCCCATATTATTTAATATCTGTAATAATAAATTCATATATTACAAATTTAGGAACACACACACACACACACACATATATATATAACGGAACAACGGTGCTGGTTAAGTGTGCGGTCTACCTAGCTTTTAGTTAGCCTTATAAGGCTAACTAATGAAACTATCACGACTTAACCTAACCAATCGTCAAGGGCGTACAGTTGACCTAACGATTGGTTAGGTTAAGTCGTGATATTTTCGTTAGTTAGCCTTATAAGGCTAACTAAAAACTAGGTAGACCGCACACTTAACCAACACCGGAACAACGCTAGAATAATATGTGTATGTATGAGAGCCATGCTTCGTGCACACTTTCTTAATGAGTTCGTAGTTTAAAAACTAAAATGCGAGTCACTCTGAAGGTATTTATATTTAAATTAATTATCGCAAAGTTATATAAGATGAAAACCTGCTCTCGCGCGTTCACTTCAAATCCTCAATCTGACATCTCAGAAATTTATCTGATTTGTATAAAAATTTAACCTAACCCAACCTAAGCCTTCCCAAGGTTCCCATGAACCCTAGATTTCTCATAAATCTTTTAAAATTTATGACACTGTGAATTTATGAATCGTAAAAAGTTATCTCAAACTGTTTTGTATTACCAATATAATAAAATTTTAAAAACAAATATTTTTCGCTAGAAGCTGTGTTCGTCTTTATTTTTTCTTTTTTTTTTAATAAATATTTTGAAGAAATTGGAATTCGCCCGTAGGCCCCAAAAAGTCAGAAAATTGCGTGGATCTCACCAAACTGGGATGAAAAATGTTTCAAGATGGAAACTATTCTCACGTTGTTGAAAACAAAAAACTTTTGCCGATACTTATAGATATCGACAACAACTTCTTTTCAGTTCATTTTAATCTTAAACTAAACTATACTAACCTAACCGAACTTAGAGCAACCAAACCTAACCTGTGAGTGGGGAGAATATTTTTCTCGGCAAAGTGGATGAATATTCCATATAATAGAAAGTGAGGTAAAGTTGAACACAGTCACAGACACGCGTAAAAGTCCTTAAAAATAATATAATGTTATGTACGTAGACGTACGAAATTAAAAGTGTGCATAAAGTGAGCGTATTAAGTTATTATAAAGCAGAATTGATACTTTTAAAATATTTAATTAATAAAAATATTGTAAAGGGGAAACTTTAGCATTAAAGGGCTTAATTTTATCCAATTACGAACACCGTCAAGTCACTTTGAACGAGATTAAATGGCCATTGATCTGGTCGGAAAAATAGCCACTTTTCCATCCTTCCATTTTTCCCTTCTCATAAACTACCTATTAACTCTATTGATTTTATATATATATATATATATGGAGAGAGAGAGAGAGAGAGAGAGAGAGAGCACTGCAATAACCGTAGGGTGAGGTAATACCAGTGGTGTAGTGCTAAATAAAGAAGTGAGGGAACGCATTTTGAAAGTGTTACTCAGATGCGGAGGGGACAATGGCGAGCGCGGCGAGCCCATACAGCTGGGGGTCCGTGGGCACTGTAAGCCCCCCGGGAAATCTTTTGAAATCTGACCAATTTCAGGGATATTTTGAGGTCATATGCACTGGATATTAGGATATATTCCAAGGTTGAAGATGCAGTATTTCCAGTGTCATTAGATATACGACATCCAGTACGATCAATAAAAATAGCTAACAACTGGAATGATTAACTAAAAAAAAGTTAACAACTGGTACGCCGTGGTGACTGTTTCACCAGATCTTTATAGGCTAGCATTGCCTCAGTCGAAGCTAAAAGAAATGAAGCAGTTAATGACTCTTTTTCATATTTCTTCTAAGGGTGGGAATTAAAATTTCATGACGTTAGAAATTTGTAAGTTCGGATTTATTTGAAATAGTGAGGGAACGCCGTTCCGTCTACCAAAAAAAGTAAGGGAACGCCGTTCCCACGCGTTCCCACAGCACTACACCACTGGGTAATACGGAAAGTAAAGTAAAACGGCACGTCACATAAAGGGGTTCGTCCCCGCTTCGTTTGGATCACGTCCCGAGCATGTTTCTCGAATGGAATATTGTTAAAACGTGAAAGGGACGTGGGACTAGGGATGGAAAATAACCGAAAAGTGTAAAACCGGTTTTCACCGTCGCTATATTCTTAAAGCCGGTTTTTACCGGTTTCCACCGATGGGATTCTGTATGCTTTTTAGGGAGGTAAATGATCAAAATATTAAACAGAAATAAGGTTTTCATTGATTCAATCAAGTATGTGTAAAATTTGAATTAAAAAGTTTATTATCGAACTTGATTTTTGAAATAACACTTGAGAAAACAAAGAGCATTAAGTGTCTGATCTGACATTCTTGATCGAATCTTTGTGACGAATAAACCAGCAGCTGAAAACACACTCTCGGACTCTACACTGGTGGCTTTTATTGAAAGCAACGCCTCGTACATTCGATCCAAATTTTCGCTTCTTTTCAAAGTAGCTTCAAAATATTTGAATTCATTGTTTACGTCAAAGGTCTCAGAAGAATCTTTCTTGGGTTTCATTTTCAGTTTGTTCATCTCACACATGTACTTGTTCATAAGTTGATCGTCATCATTTACTTCACGACCTGAGCTGCATTGTGAATCTTCGAGTTTCGAAGCAATTGATTGGACTTGGTCGTCTGTTTCTGAAATCTGGCAAGCTTCTGGAAAAATCCTCTTAAATCTGCATACTTCTTAAGTGCTTGTCTTGAAGGAAAGAGGAACGGTGCTGATGATTCATTTTTTCAAGACCTCGGGATTGTGGAGAAAACTCAACAAGGCGACAGCTTCTTTTTGTCTTCTCGATGAGTAGCGACCAATGAGACACTGACGTAGCTCAAACGCTAAAGGATTGTTTTTGCTTTCAAACTTATCCAAAATGAACTTCATGGAAGATTCAACTTTGAGCAAATTTGCATCTTCGGAACAGAGTCCCTTCAAAACAATTTCCAGTGGACGAAGCGTGTCAAAGAGGCTCTTTAGAGCATTCCATTCTTCATCTGAAATCGTCTCTGTTGAGCGTATCACTCTGAGGGCCTTTGGAATGCAATTTTTGAGTTTCAAAAATCTTTCTATCATGGCCAAAAGACTGTTCCACCTCGTTCTACAGTCAAGGATAAGCTTCATTTCCTTTCCATTAAATTCATCTTTGACAAAATCCTGCAATCTCTCATTTTTCAAAGGAGACTTTCGAAATATAGCGACATTAGCAGTGTCGCCACAGTTTCAAACTTTATTTTTTGTAATGGAAAGCATTAAATATCATGAGAAAAGGGGATGCAATACAGATTGGGTTTGGCTCAAAATGTGAAGAAGTCGCGGTTTTCTAAACTAGCTAAACGTGTGTGTGTGTGTGTGTGTGTGTGTGTGTAAAAGGTCATTAGGTGTCCGTGACATCCATTGTAAATATAGAATTCCGCCGAACTTCAATATATATATATATATATATATATATATATATATATATATATATATATATATATATATATATATATATATATATATATATATATATATATATTATATATATCATGTATGGGGCAATTACAGTAAAAAATAATTCATTATAATTACTTCGCATATGCTCAATTACAATTACTACAGTTGGGAAATGTAATTGATTGCAATCACAATTTCATTTCAATTACAATTACTTTTCACAGAAACACCGAATATAAATGAAAGGAAAGGAAAGAAGTCTGCTATTAATTCATAACCTTAACTTTTTATCTCCATACCCATATCCAGGGGCGGACTGACAGCAACCTGGGCCCTCGGGCATAATGAGGTCCGATTTTTTTTCATATTACAGTTCGGTTAGACACTTGACCCAGTTGAGAACATTCTCACTGTTTTATGATGACTGCGGGCCGGGGCCGCCGGGCCCCCTAATGGCCCGGGCTCTCGGTCTATGCCCGATTGCCCAACCGCTCAGTCCGCCCCTGCCCATACCCACAGTGGGAATATTATTCTATTTGAACACGCATTTAAATCACAGTTCAGCTAATAGTCGATGTAATATCAGGTGAATTGTTCAATGTTCATTGGGTTTATTCTCACTGTCACTGTGAATGTGATTGATTTCAATTACAGTTACAACAATTACATTTTTAGTTAGCCAATTAAAATTACACAGCAATTACTTGAAAAAGTTAAATCAATTACAATCAATTACAATTACAAATTACAATTACAATTACAATTTCAACCTTTCAGATGTTCCATGCGACGATTTCTCATTTCATGGAGGGCAGGCTTTTCACTCCTCCTCTTGAGTTGGCCTGGTGAAATAAAGAGTTGGTTTCTTGCGTTCTCCACTTCACATGACCAGGTACTCCCGGCTAATCTGGAATTATTCTGAGCCAGTTCATCTATTCTTCTTTTAAAGACATCCACCGCTACACCACTCGTGTTTCTTAGTTCCTTGGGCAGCTGATTAAACAGTCTTGGTCTTCTCACAACAAAACAATTTTTCTTCAGGGATGAGGATGTTTCCTGTCTAGCCTTAATTTGGAAACACGACACATTCTTCTTTTCCTACTTTCCACTGTTATTTGAGTAGTTATAGGGTTCAAAGTAAGATTAGGGACTAGTTCCTCCATTGTTTTCCACGTGTGAATAATGGTGTATCTCTCTTCTTTCTAGCAAATATAAATGTACAGTAATTCACGCAACCTTTACCAGTAGTTTAGTTCTTTGCATCCATTGATCATGGCTGTGAAGCTTCTCTGGATCCCTTCTAGTTGACTAATGTCTTCTTTTTTCATATGGGGACGTTAAAACCAACCAATACTCAAACTTGGGTATGATCAGTATTTTCAACGGCGCCATGAAAATTCGGTCCTGAAAATTTGGTCCCGGAAAACTCGGTCCCAGAAAATTCGGCCCCAGAAAAAAACCGGGATGATCTGAAGATCAGGGCCCCCAGCCTTCTTTAGTTAGGCTTATAAGGCTAACTAACGAAAATATCACGACCTAACCTAACCAATCGTTAGGTCAACTGTACGCCCTTGACGAGTGGTTAGGTTATGTCGTGATATTTTCGTTAGTTAGTCTTATAAAGCTAACTAAAGAAGGCTGGGGGCCCTGATCTTCAGGTGATCCAAAAACCGTAAAAAAAAAAATAATAATTTTAAAACAGTAAAAAACAGTATTTAATTTAAAATCATGTATTTTAATTCAGTTTAAAAGAAGAGTAAAATGCATATAAATAACATTAGTCAAACACAATCAGATTAATTCAGGTTAAAAAAAATGTACACTAATAACATCAGTCGAACGAACCGCTAATAATAGCGAACCGCAGATCGAATACCGTACCATACTCTTGAACCCCTCTGGCAATTAATATTAAGCGAGGAGCAGATTTGTTTAAATCAGTTTAAAATTTGGTTAAACACAATCAGATTAGTTCAGTTTAATAAATATTTACACCAATAACATTAGTCAAAGACAGTAAGATTATGTGCAATAGCCTTCAAAAAAGCCATTTTGTCGCTGTAATCATACTGTTGCACAATATTCTTGAAACGCAAGTCGTTTGTCCGATATTTTTTCTTTTTATAGGGTCTGTCGCCGCGACGAATATGAGCTATTTTCGTCTGCACAAGTGATTCTTCCATTTACATGGCAGCAATGAGTTTCCAGATATTTGGATTACAGCTCATCACAGAAGACCGCAAGGCACAATGAAATGCTTCCAATGCATTGTTAGTCCTCGGCAAATCCTTAATAACTCTGCGATGAACATTCCATAGGGAAATTTCAAACATAAGTGTTTCACGACGCCTGCGCCTACCCCTATGGGCACCTACATATGTCAACTCAAAGTAGCTAATAAATTGTATTGGTATAGATTCATCACCACAATTCTTCGAACGTATCGACTACATCCTCTTCGGGCAAAAGGAAAAGAGCACAGAACATTCTGATTTAAAAAAAAAAAATTGTTGTCCGTATTGTATTGAACCTTCAATCCAAGTTCTCAAATTTTACGGTAGATTCTTTGGCATAAATGAAAGAAACAGCCAATTGTAGTACAGCCTGCAAAAGTATGGCGGCAACTGTTATGAACAGCTCTTTCAAAATCAAGGATTATTTCAATAGGCTTCAGACTTGGTCGCAGTTCTAATAATGTTGCAAAAAGCTTATCATAATATCATATGTCACCTCAGTTATATTCGGTAGAAGAATGAAAGCACGAGGGAATGACAGTTCATTCATTTGTGCATGTACGCAGAACAAATGATACCATCCATTTGGAGAGGTGTTAAACGTGCCATCCATTCCTCTATAATATGAAGCCACCAAGTCATCAAGCTCAGTATCTGTGGCAAAAATCAAAATCCTGTTATCATCACTGCCACTATCACTTGTAAAAAGAGGTCACCGTTTGGCAAGTAACGATAATTATCCGGTATGGCGAATCGGGTACGATGCACCGGCAATGGTGGAATCCCAGATGCTTCATGTCGCCAATTTGTGACAGACCGTGAAAGTTTCGAAAGCGTTGGCAATTGAGTACACGTGTCTTCGTCCAAATCATGTACAGCTTCAAATAAAAGAAGTCGAGTACTCGATGCTATGCCTGTATGTACCTTCGCTTTCATTTCTTGAACTGCAACTCTTGCCTGAACCTCAGATGAACTTGCGCCATGGTTGTGTTTCCCAATAACATGTGGTACTGCGGTATCAGACACAGTGTGTGCACTTGCTTTGCATGTGAGACGCTTTTCACACCGCCAGAAATGCTTTGCGCCATCTGCACTAACTTTATGATAGACGTAAATGTAATTTAATTCGTCAATCAATTTACGTTTACCTCTTTCAGACTTGAGAAACGAAGCAGCCATTGTAGGTAAATTTTCTTTCGTGTTAACTGATCTCACGGTGTATAATGACTGATGAAAACTGGACTGTCAGAAATGAAATAACTTCAGTTATTAAGCTTAAGTGACTTAACCTTTAACCGCGCACACATATTTTATTCTTTTTTAAATTTTCTGGGACCGAATTTTCTGGGACCAAATTTTCTGGACCCAGTTTTCAACAGAGGAATCATTATATTCCTATCCCTTTTTTCAAAGGTTCTCAGTATCTGTCCAGTTATTCTTTTTAATCTGTTTACTGCTCTTATTTTGTGTTTCAAATTTCGCGTCATCAGTCATTACAACTCCTAAATCTTTTGCTTTAGAGTTTCTCTGAATTTCCTCTCCATTTCGGGTACAGTATTCCATGGATTTTATGTCCTCCCTTCTTCTGTATATTAATAGTTGAAATTTCTCAGTGTTAAATTTTATATTATTGCCTTCCTTGTGGAAGTATAGATGAAGATATTCCTTGAACTGTAACGACTTGCTGTCGCTCACTAAGGAAATTATATACCCATTTTCCTACTTCTATTTTTTCTCTAACTCTTCCTTCAGATAATCTGGTGAGATGAGATGTAAGCGACACTGGCCTATAAACTTTTGCCTCGGATCGATTTCCTCCTTTATATCATATATTGGAACTATGTTCGCTCTCTTCAGGATGCTTGGTATTTCTCCTGTGTCTAGCGATCGTCTACATATCCAGTATAGGAGCTAAGCGATTTCATTCTTGCAGATTTTGATTAGTGTGACATTCTTATATGTTTCCTGTCCTATCGCTCCTTTGGCCACTTCGGCGCCGCTGACTGGGAGGCCCTTAGGCAGTACTTATCTGATTTCCCATGGAATGATTACTGCTTCCGTGGCTGGGGCCCTTCTGGGTGTGCTGAGCGCATCACAGAGGTGATTCTCTCGGGCATGGAGGCGTACATTCCATATTCTATTCCTACTACTAATACAAAAAAACCCTGGTTTGACTTCACTTGTTCTAATGCTATCCGCAACAGAGAGGAGGCTTTCAGAAGGTACCGTCGCCATCCAACTCCTGACTCTCACTCAGCTAATATTTCTGCTCGGAATCGTGCAAAATCTGTTCTTCGACTCGCCAAAAATCCCTTCATCCTTCTAGTTCTTCTCGCTCTTTCTGGCATCTAGCTAAGAACCTCTTCAACAACTTTACTTTCTCTTCTTTCCCTCCTCTTTTCCATTCCGACGGCACAGTTGCCGTCTCTTCTCCTAACAAAGCTGAACTTTTCGCTCAAACTTTCGCTTACAATTCAACCCTGGACGATTCCGGTGTTGTTCCTCCATCTCCTGCCCCCTCTGACTTTATTATGTCTGAAATTAGAATCTCTTCTAAAGATGTTTTTTCTGCCCCATCTGGGCTAAACTCTAGGAAGACGTATGGTCCTGATGGTGTTCCTCCTGTTGTTCTTAAGAACTGTGCTTATGTGCTGACACCCTGCCTAGACAAATTCTTTCGTCTTTGTCTCTCATCTGGTACTTTTCCTTCCTGCTAGAAGTTCGTTTTCATTCAGCCTGTCCCAAAGAAGGGTGACAGCTCTCAACCCTCTAACTATCGCCCAATTGCTTTCATTTCTTGCCTTTCCAAAGTTTTTGAATCTATCCTTAATAGGAAGATTCTTAAACCTTTCTTCTCACAATCTTCCTTCAGATCGTGAGTGTAGATTCCGGAAGGGACGCTCTACTGGCGATCTTATTGCATATCTCTCTGACTATTGGTCATCCTTCTTTCAGGATTTCGGTGAGACTTTTGCTATTGCGCTAGACATATCAAAAGTTTTTGATAGAGTCTAGTACAAATCTTTAATTTCCAAACTGCCCTCCTTCGGTTTCTATCCTTCTATATGTGCTTTCGTCTCTAATTTCCTTTCTGGACGATCTATAGCTGCGGTTGTAGATGGCCACTGTTCTTCTCCTAAAGCAGTAGTTCTCAAACTGGGGTACGCGAGGGAATCTTAGGGGGTACGCGAAGGGGTCCTGACAATATAACCCTTTTAATTTTATATACGATTAACAAACGGCCACAAGTCACACAGTCGTAAAGAAAGTAAAATTGCTCTATCTCTCTCGAAAATCCAGAAAATCCCGTGAAAGAATTCAAGGGGTACATAAGAAGAAAAAGTTTGAGAACCGCTGTCCTAAAGCTATTAACAGTGGTGTTCCTCAGGGTTCTGTCCTGTCACCCACTCTTTTCCTTTTATTTATTAATGATTTGCACTTCCTGTCCTATTCACTCCTATGCCGATGAGTCCAATCTTCACTCCTCCACCTGCTTCCCAAAGCGTCCCTCTCAACAGTCACTTGTAGTACGCGTAATACGGCTATGGAGTACGGCTATGGCGTACGCGTAGTACACGTAGTACGGCTATGGAGCATCTGACCTGTGACCTTTCTGCTATTTCTGATTGGGGCAGAGAAAACCTTGTGGTTTTCCATGCTTCAAAAACTCAGTTCCTCCATCTGTCTACTTGTCACAGTCTTCCACACAACCTTACTTACCTTCAACAACACGCAACTCAATCCTTCCTCTTCTCTTAACATTCTTGGCGTTTCCTTTTCGCGTGATCTTTCCTGGAAAGATTACATATATTCTCTTTCTAAAACAGCTTCTAAGAGGTTAGGTGTGCTGTGCCGCCTCCGCAGTTTCTTCACCCCCACTCAGTTGCTGTCTCTCTACAGGGGTCTTGTTCGCTCCTGTATAGAGTATGCTTCTCATGTGTGGGGTTGTTTAACCCTGTACTTGACCGGGTGGAATCAAAGTCTTTTCGTCTCATCACTTCCCCGCTTCTTACTGATTGTCTTCAATCTCTCTCTCTCTTCGCCGCAATGTTGCCCCACTCTCTCTTTACTATCGCTATCATAACGGACATTGATCTTCTGAACTCTCTAACTGTATGCCTCCTCCTTTAAGGAGAGCACGCAGTACCAGACTTTCTACACTTTCTCATTCCTTTTCTGTCGAACTATCTAATGCAAGGGTTAGTCGGTATTTTCAGTCTTTCATCTACTCAACCGGTCAACTCTGGAACAATCTTCCCCAATCCAACTTTCCTCCTGTCTATGACCTCTCATCTTTGAAACGCAAAGTGTTTAGGCATCTCAAAAACCCCGGACCTCGATTTTTGGCTCTCTTCGTCTTCTATGGAAGGGTCGCTTTTGCGGGCATTTGACATTGGCCCCTCCTTCCTGCATAAAATATAATATATATATATATACACACAAACACACACACACATATATATATAGTATATACTGTATATAGTTGTATAAATTTTCTATAACTTGTTTGGAGAATGAAATTTTTCACGTAAATAAAATGCAAATTGAATTATTTTATTCTTCAGTTTAAAAAAAATTAAATTTAAACTTTTAAATATTTGTTTTTAAATTGAGTAAAAATTAAATAAAAAGTGAAATTGACCTCCTTTGAAGAAACTAAAATCCTCGTTTATTACTTATTTAAATGCAAATCCGTTGTTTGGAGAAAATCTAAAAAAATATTGAAATAATTAATTTGGGATTTATTTTCTTACTGTCAGTGGTTTTAATGTTTTTATGTTGTCGTGGGGGGGGGGTATGGTTTTTTATGTGGGGGATGATGATAATAACTAGACGGGTTCCCTTCGGTCGTACCTCCAGACAGGTGTGTCGTGGGATGGAAAAATAGGGTGGTCGAGTCCAAAGAGTTTTCCGACTGGGTAGGGCTATGTATTATGTAAGGTATGAAACTGTAAACACTCGCTTTTTAGTCATCACCTGCGTAATGTTTCACTCCATTTTATACATTACAGTATAAGGAATTACATACATAAGCCAGAATGTTGTCAAAATAAATGTATGAAATAAATAAAAAAAAGATCAAAGCGACTTATGGCATCATCATTTTCTTTTTGAAATCTGTTTTACAGAATCTTTTTATAACATCATCATCATTCACTTTTTCTAGTAATTCACTTTCAACTGTTAGACTCATGAGATCTTCTAGTCTCTCCTGTGTCATTGTGTTTCTCAGTCTGGATTTGATTATTTTAAGCTTTGCAAAACACCTTTAACACTTTGCAGTTCCAATAGACATGGTGACAAACATCTTGGGAATCTGGTAAAGCACTGGAAATGCTTGTTTAAGTCCAAGTCTTGATATAGTTTGTAAAACTGTAAGACATGAATCTTTCTGATAGCAGTGGTCAGTCTATGGTTCTTTGAAATGGGCTGTGCCTTTCTTCTTCAATTCAACATATGTTTTACTTGTACCATGTATTCATTTCTGATGTCTTCGAGTGGGAAGTTGTACATATCAGCTATTTTGCAAAATGCAAAATGTGGGAGCTCTTTAGTTATTTCATCAAAACAATGGGGACTGAGAAGTTCAAAATCCAAGAGCAGCTCTCATTCTGCCAGTCTCAGAAAAATTGAACTTTTCATCACAGTATAAACCTGGATCTGAAGGAAATCTTTTTATGCAACTGAATGTGCATTTATTAGATGTACACTCAGAAATCTCATCTAATGCCTGCATTAGAACTACTGTAGGTGTAGCTCCTGATGCTGACTGGTTTTGGTTATCTTCTGCTGTTGATAAAGATACGATCGTAGTTGACGATGCCTGTTGGATTTGGGCACCATTTTGTCATGATAACGATACAACTTTAGATGCAGGATCTGATTCAGTTTGGTTACCATCTGGTGTTGGCAGAGATACGTCTGCAGGTGCAGTTGATGATGCTGACAGAATTTGGGTATCATTTGGTGATGAGAGAGATACAACTTTAGATGCTGAATGTGATTGGGTTTGGTTATCATCTGGTGTTGGTGGGGATGTGCTTTTTGTTGATGATGTTGACTGGATTTGGGTATCACATGGTGATAATATTACAGATAGGGCTGTAGATGCTGTAGCAACAGCTGACTATGTTGGAGTTTCATCTTGTTCTGCTGTCGGAACAGGTTTTCTCCTAGGAACTACAGCTGCGGCCTGAAAGAGAAGCACAAATGTTGGATTATGTGCATCATGTGATATCCAACAGTACAGTACCCTTAGTATGCATACCACTAAGGAATTGTGCAATATGCATGCATGGCAATTCGTAATCCATATAAACTAGGTACATGCATGTACAGTACATACTGGCGTATTAAGGAGGGATCAGGCCCCAGGGCCTTAGAGTTTTAAGGGGCCCTGAAATTTTTCAGATATTGCATGCACACATATGGTATATACAGTATGTTTAAAATAGCAGATTTTTTTTAAGTATATGAAGCTTGCATTATTTGATTTAGGAATATGTATAATATATGTATATATATATATATATGTATGTATAAAACAGTCAGAAAATTTCTCAAGCCTTTAAATGTAAAAAAAAGCATATGTCCCAGATGGTGTACCCTCTCCTGTACTGAAGGAGTGTATCACTGAGCTTGCACCTGTATTAGCTCGCCTTTTTAGATGCTGCTGTCCTCTAAAATGTTTCCCTCTTCATGGAAACACGCTTTGGTTCACCCTGTTCCAAAAAAGGGGACCGTTCTTACTCCTTCTATTTATTTATTTATTTTATTTTATTTATTTTATTTATTTATTTATTACTATTATTTATTTTATTTATTTATTTATTTCATGGATCAGCATCTAGAGTGGGCAAATTTGCCTTTCCTGTGACCCAACATAAAAAAATAATAATTAAAAAAATGCTTACCTCCCCTCAGTGTCAAAAATGCCCACTGTGGCGGTACCATCCAATCCTGGATCGCATCCAAGATGGGAATCACTGGTATATATTACGAGTATATATGATTTTCATATGATTTAAAGATTTTCCCTTGGGAACCAAGAATATTATGCTCGAGGGCCCAAAAATCCTTAATACGCCATTGGAAGTACACACATCAATCAGAAGAGACTTACCTCAAAAGGGTTTTTCACAGCGCCAAAAGTTTTGTATGGAATTTCTTTCTTTCGTTTGTTCGTTATGGAATATTCCGTTGTGACGCTTTCTGTAGTCACTGTTGAAGGTTTTTTGGCACAACAAACATACCAATTTCACACGATTTGGCTTGGGAGCCATGAATGTGAGAGCAAATTGTGTCCTGCTGGGACGTGCTTTTGTGAAAGTTCTGAAAAAAATACAAATTTTAACAGGCTATAACATGTTAATAAACTTATCACTTATCATTCTTCAATATATCATAGTATAAACACTGCAAAATCAGGCAGGCTTAATGTTTAAGCATTAAACTCCAAATGTTGCATCATACTCTAACTCTTAAATTAAAATAGGCCTCTGAGTGTGCTCTGTGCAGTATGCACCCCATACACTCACCATACACATCGCCAATCCATCCACTGTCGGACTCGGTGACACACTGAGAGTTGGAAGATCAGTGGAAATGTAGAGGCTACCGTTACACCGTACGTCACGTATTGACAACTGTACCGTGTACGCGACGCGTTCATGAACGTCAGTCAAGGAGAAAGTCGAGTTACCAACTTGCCATATTTATGTTAGTTGATCAACCCAGCGTGGCAGACTAGCACTTTTGATGGCCTTTAATGATTACACACTACTATAAAAACCGTACAACACTATGCTATATTATCTGAAATAAATTACTAATTGAAACATGAACGCTACATCTGACAAATGGCAATAAATTTGTTCCCACTCAAGCAGTATCACGAACATGGTCGATAACCAAAACAATGTTGGTTGAAGCCAAAATGTTTTGTAAATAGCGTGGTTTATGCCAACCCACGGAATGCAATGCAGGCATTGAAAATGGCCGATTATGGTCAAAATTTCCGACTAATAAGTGCCCCCCTTGCCCCCCCCCCTGCCACGACGCCACTGCAAAGAGAGATACGCTTCGGGCGACCACAGACTCGCTCTGTCATTAATGTTACAGTGGGTGAAAAGATACCTGATGTGGAATCTCCCAAATCTATATTCGAAATTATTTTTGCTGGAATTCGAAAATCGTGTAGATTTCTCTTTCAGTATCTCTAACCCTATGCTTATATATATATATATATATATATATATATATATAGTACCAGTGGCGTGCGGTGGGTGTGTCCACGGGGTAAGCGGTAGCTGCATATATATATATATATATTATATATATATTAGTGATGAGCGGATGTCATTTTTTTCACATCTGCGGATGCGGATGAGGATGTTTGATTTCAACATCCGCGGATGCGGATGCGGATGTCTACATTTCGTTATTTTTTAGGATATATTCGAGATTTGTTGTGTTTAACGTATATAATAAGTTATTATATAGAGAGAGCTGTAGCTATAATGTAGTATAATTGATTAATTGTACAATAATTGCTGTACTTTTCTCTGAACATATAAAATAATATCAAGCATCTAACTAAAATAGAAATCAATTAGTGAATTCGTCTGCAAATAAATTCGTTATATTTTGTTGAGTTTCAGCCACAATTAGAAACCATAAATGTGTTACCAGGATGCGGGACGTGAACCCAACTCAAATGCACCCCACCGACCTCTTTCCCCAATCTCCACCCTTATAGAAAGAGATCTTTAATTAGCTTGATAACTATTTATATTAAGTTTAAAGTTTTATTAGGCATATTTATAAATGAGTAATTAAAATAAAGTAAACTAAGATGTTCATCGTTTAATGTTCAAACTTAATTATAGGAAGGTTATGCTTAAGGAACATTAATTTTTCTGCCTTTTCTGCTGCCAGTCTGTTTCTCTTTTCATCATATATTAATCCAGCACTGCTAAATAATCTCTCGCTTGGTACGTTTGTTGGAGGACAGGCTAAATGTTTCCTTGCAAGTTTACTCAAGTATGGATAGATATTCTGCGTATTTTTCCACCAACTAATAGGATTGTCACATGCAGCCAGGCGTTTTTCTTGGTGATAGCTCTCGATCATTTTTACTACATCTTTTGACATCGCGTAGGTCTCGTCATTGCTGCTTGACTCAAGAAACTGAGAGACAGATTCTGTGATAGATTTGCTTGTTGAAGGTGTTGGTTCTGTCACTGAAACTTTTATTCTTTTGGTGGGTGGCGAAGCGACAGATTCAAGAGATTGAAGCTCTTCAACTGCTTTGCCAAGTGATGATTTAACTCGTTCTAATGTACTAGGTGAAAATAACTTAGCTTTGTAACGTGGATCTAAGTAGGTTGCAAGAGAGTAACTTCATACAAGAACAGCCTCTCGTCTTGTCGCTTGCATCACTTTTGCGCACAATGAACTAGTTCTATTAATATAGTAGAATTTGATAATTTCCGCTTATTAATGACATTTTATCTCAACGGTCCACATCCGCACGACATCCGCAGTCCAAAGTGCGGATGCGGATGCGGATGCGGATGCGAGAAAATGTGCGGATGTTCCGCGGATGCGGATGCGGATGTGACCTACATCACTAATATATATATATATAATATATTATGCAAGCATCATAACTTTATATTAATTTTCGATTACTGTAGTAATATACTGACTTTTGTAATTTGACCTTTAACTGGGTAGGCGGCGCATGCACCGCTTACCCCGACTGCACACCAGTCAAATCTTTCAACCTTTCAACCAGACAACCTTTCAAATGTTCCGTTCCGCACGATGATTCCTCATTTCACGAAGGTCAAGTTTGTCGCCCCTCCTCTCGAGTTGGCCTGGTGAAGTAGAGAGTTGGTTTCTTGTACTCTCCACCTCACATAGACAGGTACGCCCGGCTTATCGGGGATTGTTCTGAGCCAGGCGTCTAATCTTCGTTTGAAGATGTCCACCGCATCACCACTCGTTCTCCTTAGTTCTTTGGGCAGCCGATTAAACAGTCTTGGTCCTATCACAACAATATTTTCTTTCAGGGTTGAGGATGTTCCCTGTCTAGATTTAGTTTGGGCACATGACACAGTCTTCCTTTTCTACTTTCCACTGTTGTTTGGGGGGTTATGGGGTTCAGAGTAAGATTTAGAGCTAGGTTCTCCATTATTTTCCAAGTGTAAATAATGGTGTATCCCCCTTTTCTTCTTTCCAGTGAATATAGATTTAATTCGCGTGACCTTTCCTAGTAGTTTAGTTCTTTGCACCCATTGATCTTGGCTGTGAAGTTTCTCCGACTCCCTTCTAGCTGACCAATGTCTTCTTTTTTATATGGGGATGTTAGGACCGAGCAGTATTCCAATTTGGGTATGATCAGTGTTTTCAATAGAGGAATCATTATATTCCTATCCCTTCGTTTAAAGGTTCTCAGTATCTGCCCAGTTATTCTTTTTGCTCTGTTTACTGCTATCTTATTTTGTGTTTCAAATTTCGCATCATCAGTCATTACAACTCCTAAACCTTTTGCTTTAGAATTTCTCTGAATTTCCTGTCCATTTGGGGTATAATATTCCATGGATTTTAGGTCCTCCCTTTTTCCGTACCGTAAAATTGAAATTTCTGTGTTAAACTTCATATTGTTGTCTTCCGTCCACTTTTAGATTTTGTTCATGTCTGTTTGTAGAGATCCTATATCCTCTGGGTTTCTTATTTTTCTGCTGATGTTTGTGTCATTGGCAAAGGATGTTACTGTGCTGTCTCTGGTAACGTTCTCATCTATGTCAGTTAGCATAATTATGAAGAGTAGTTGAGCTAATACTGTTCCTTGTGGTACTGAGCTGAGGACCTCTGATTCTGATGAAGATATTCCTTGAACTGTAATGACTTGCCGCCGCTCACTAAGGAAATTATATATCCATTTCCCTATTTTTCCTGTTATTCCCATATATTTCAGTTTATGTATTATGTATAATTCCATGATCACACTTGTCGAACGCTTTGGCAAATTCTGTGCATATTACAGTACATCATAGTTTTCATTAGTTTTAAGTGCATCAATAATGTTGTAGTTCCATTAGTTGTGATAGGCATGATCTGCCTGATTGAAATCCATGTTGGTTATCATTTAATTTTTTTTGAGTTTCCAAAAAGTCAGATTTTTTCTCCAACTATTCTTTCAAATAATTTAGTGAGATGAGATATAAGCGACACTGGCCTATAGTTTTTGGCCTTTGATCGATCTCCTTCATATACTGGGACTATGCTCGCTCCCTTCAGGATGCCCGATATTTGGGCTCCAATACAGGGGCTTAGCGATTGCATTCTTGCAGTTTTTGATCAGTGTGGCATTCCATTTGTCCGGTCCTGCCGCTGAGTGTGCTTTTAGTTTCCCTATAGCTTGTGTAATATCATATGTCGTAAAGTCGAAGTCCGTTATACTTTCCCCTTGTAGTTCTTCTTCAAAGAACGCGTTTCTATCGCATATCAGTTTGTCAGTTTTTGGGGTACTGAAAGATGGTTCGTACTGAGCTCTTAATATTTCAGATCAGTGCCGGCCTTAGGGGTGTGCGAACCGTGCGGTCGCACAGGGCCCGCAACTTAGGGGGCCCGAAAATTTCACAGAAATTTACCATCGACGTCAGAGTGCCAAAATTGGTGTAAATTAATGTAATTTATTTTTTTATCCTAATTAAATTGAATTATCCTATTCCTAATTAAATATCCTAAGGCCGGCGCTGGTTGAAACCTCTTATGATAGTTTAAATATTTGATAATAATAAAGTAATAAGTAGTAATAATAGTAAAGGCTGTTGGTCTGTTGGTATTCTGTTACAGGTGCACTTGTATAGTTAAATTTTACTTGTACTTGTTAACAATTTACTAAAATAAAATGATTAGCAATGAAAAACAATTTGACTTGTGTCATGGGGGGCCCGTACAGTATACTCTGCACAGGGCCCGAAATATCCTAATGCCGGCGCTGTTCAGATACTTCTGTTAGATCATCAGATAAATTATTGTCTTCATTTTTCAAGGGTCCGATAGTCGTGTGATTTTTCGACTTCTTTTTGCAAAATTATATATAGAAGTACCGGGTGTCCCATTCGAAATGAAACAACTTTGAAACCTTATAATTTTTTATTGAATAAAGCAAACAATGTAATATTCACATGGTAAATAGTCAATGTCATATAGTTTCATATGATATATGTAAATTATAACATTTAGATACATTAGATACATTAGATACATTGTGCATAGCATAATGTTTCCTTTTGTTAAGATCTTCACATGTTGTATGCTGAACAATTTGAAGCTTATATGGATAGAGCTGCAGCCGCTTGCGCACGACTCTATGCACAGCTGAACGAGGAATCTGCAGTTCGACACTGGCACGACGGATGGACTTTCTCGGGCTACTACCAAATGCGCCGCGTATTCGTTCAACATCTTCTTCCAATCTTGTTCGCCCTCCAGAGTGTTCCTTTAGAACACTGCCAGTCTCCTCAAATTTCTTGGTCTATGCATATAGGTCTCTTCTGGTAGGTGGTTCCTTGTGAAAGGTTGTACGGAATCGCCGTTGCACCAGAGTAGGGGACTTCAACTCAGCCATCCATAACACGCATTTCGCTTTTTCTTGTGGGGTAAACATAATTCAATCTGAAACAAACAAAAACCATTATGACAAAACCTTATGCATATGGTGTAGTAACTGGCAAAGTTTCAACATTCTCCTATTAATACTTTAAAAATTACAGAGTTTCAAAGTTGCTTCATTTCGAATGGGACACCCGGTACTTTGAGTTAACCTTTATCGCTTCTATAGCGTCGTCGTCTTCTTTTCCTGTATGCTTCTCAATTAGTTACTGTATGACGCAATCGGTACTCTGCAGTTTATCATTTAATATTTTTCTGATGTTGTTGTCTTTGCAGTTACTTAATTTTGCAGTCACTCTTTTCCTCTTTCGGAACAATGACCTCTTTTGTCTCTCGAACCTGCTTCTCTTTCCTCTTTGTTGTTTTTTTGGAACATGTCTTTCCACAATTTCCAGCGTCTTCTCTTCTAGGTCATTAGCATCTCTTTCGTTGTCTTGACCTTGACATCCATGCTGGATGCAACACCTTCCCAGTTTATAGCTTTGGAGTGAAAATTAAAAATTTTGAATTTGCTTCTTTCTATTGTCTGTGTTCTTTCCTTTCCTGTTGCTTTTATTGTTGCTTTATTGTTGTTATTTCAATAATGTTGTGATCCGATATTATAGTTGGGGATATTTCTACGTTATCAATTAGGTTGCTGTTGTTTGTGAATACCAAATCTAGGCAGTTGTTTTTCTTGTGTTTTCTGTTATTTCTTGTGTTTACATAAATTCATCGGCTCGAGCTAGTAGCATTTTTACATGCTTCTGGTCTTTCCGTGTGGCCCCCCCCCTTGTCCTGGTGTATACATATATTTTTCCTATCCTTTTATATTTCATGAATGGAAAATTAAAATCACCACAGAGAAAAATATTTGGAGTTGGAGAATGTATTCTTTTACTCAGTTTCTGACCTCTGTAAAGGAATCTGAGAATTTTGAAGTTGGCGTGTTCAGGGGTCTGTACATTACAATTAGAACCATATTTAATTTTTCAACTTTTGCTGCTACACATTCTACGTAGCTGTTTGAAGTACTTATAGTCATTTCTGCCATATGCCTTTCGCGTGTGTAAATAGCACATCTTCCTTTGCGTCTCATTGTTCTTCCGACTCGGAGGATGTTATAGTTGTCAATTTGTATTTCTTTTTTGTCAATACAGAACTCAGTGTTCACAGTTCGCCTGGCAGTCCTTTAGATGGGTTTCCGTGAGGCATGCAAAATCTGCTCCGGTTTCTTGCACGAGTACTTTCAGGTATAAAACTTTGTCCGGGGAATGGTTTGATTTAAGGCCCTGAATGTTGGCTAGGATTATTTTTATTTTTTCCCTTTCGTTTTTACATACTTGTGTTTCCGATTCGTTTTCCGATGGTGGTGCCGGTTTCGTTGCTTTGTGATCCTTCGAGAATTTTCCTCTCGTTATCTGTTTCGATAACCGTTGTCCCGATATCGCATGTAATGTCTTTCTGTATGCCTTCTATACGGCTCTCGGATCCCTGTATTTGTCAGTTGTCTTTGTATTTGTTAGATGGTATTCAATAGTTGAATTGTGTAGGCTACACCTAAAAAAATTGGTAGCCCTCTTTGTTGCTGGTTTCGTCTGCTCACCTGTCGGGTTCCTTTGAGGGTGGTGGTAACGGCATTTTTGTCCGTATTTGCACCTCCCATATCTTGCATAGGTGCTGCAGACAGTAAGATGGTGCAACTTGCACTTTTTTCAAATTTGCAATATCCTTTTGTGTAATGTGAGTTACATAACGTGGGATGTGCATAGATACATTGCCCATCCCGATATCTGCAGTGCCCTTTAGTGTAGTATTTACAGACGGTATTTTCTACAGTTCTATTTCTTGTCATCTCATTATTTTCTGTTTTTAATTTTGGTATTATCATTATTTTTATTATTTTCATTATTCTTATCGTTGTTTTTTCTATTATCCTTGTCATTTCTTACGTTTTCAGTATTTGTTGGTTGTTTACATCCCACGTTTTTAGTTTTTATCTTTTTATCATTTTCCTCGTTGGGCAGTTTTACTACATCACAAATTTTACTCATCTCTTTTCTTTCTTTCATGTCTTCATTCCGTGTTATATCTTTATTTGTTTGTCTCTCATCCACCTGTTGCTGCATTGGAACATTTCGGTATTCTTGTTTCCCTCCTTTTCCGTATCATTCGTATTCGCTTTCTCCATTTCTTTAGATACAGCAAAAGAGTTTACAGTCTGTGTACATGCGTCACACAGAAATTTGACCCCCGCGATCTGTTGAGCGTTCAAGACGAGACGAGGGATATTTTCCTATCATTCCAATTCATGCAGATATAGTCATGTAGTTTTTGAAAGAAATCACACCTGATTCCTGTATTTTCAGTTGTTTCCAAATTACACAAATTGCAGATTAAATGAGAATTTGGACCCATGGTCATGCTATTCATTAATTATCGTAAAAAGAAATACATACACAATTTCTTTTCTCTTTTCTTTCCTTTCGATGGTCACGAAGTTTTTCTGACCTTTGCGTTTTATAACCTTTTTCCTGCCTTGTTTCAAACTTTTCTCGAATGCCAACCGTATTACGGTTTAAATGTATACGTTAAACTGGTGATAATTTATATAAACTGCATTGCACTTTCTTAAATTTAATGAATTTCACTTTATAATTTATATGCACGGATTCACTGATACTTTATACACTTTCGTGTGGAAACAGAATAAACCGCGTAGAAGTTTATTTATTCCTTTTTATTTGGATGTTAAATCAGAGAGAGAAACAAGGCGTCCATTCCCCACGAAGTACAAGCAAAAACGCACACACACACACACACACACACACACACACACATATATATATATATATATATATATATATATATATATATATATATATATATATATATATATATAATAAAAGCATACGGTGGTGATGAACCACGTACGAAAACCTCGTCAGTACTTTGACCCGGTATTTACTTGGCAATGTTGCTGCGAGCTGCTTGTACCCTGAAATGGGTGTATGGGGGGAATGGTCCTCTATATATAAAGATGTTTAACTCTTCATACGTCCACTTAAACAATGAATGCATCGATGATTAAATATACAGTAAGTCTTCTATTTACTCGAAGTCGTGTAAATCGAATCACATTTTCCCATAAAGATAATGTATTATAGCGGGTAAGCGTGTTCAGCTCAAGAATTTTTTACAACAAAAATTAAAATATATTGCTGTATACACGAATTATATGGAACGTAATGCTTATTATACACGTACATTAATAATAGAATATAAAATACTTTATGTAATTTTGTACGTACTGTACTTACCAGAGATGGCTCCAAAGACTGCTTAAAGTGGAACTGCATCCTTCTTGGGGCTCCTATTGGGTGACGCTGAGGTTGATGATGAGGTTGAAGGTAGGCTCTGGGGTGTTGTAGAAGTTCTTTTAACCTTCTTGAAGTAGGTAAACAGTGATGTCTGCATACCCCTCTTCTTTTTTTCTTGGTACAACTCCCTGTAGCAGCGACTGAAATTTTCCAAACCTCTCCTAACTGCACACTCGCACAGCTCCGCTTCATGTTGGGGTCATTCTCTACTGCAATTTTCTTTGCTTCATTTGCTGCATAGTTCCGCCAGCCGATGAGTATTCCTGAGGATGTAATTAGACGAAAGCGCTTGAGCACCATTCTGTGTTTCCTTTCCTTCGTGGTTTTATTCATCATAAACATTTTTCACGTGTTACTTTCGTGAAATAATTTTCATATATATATATATATAGTTTTGCTTCCGCCCGAATTGTTCATCTTGACGAAGATCAAGCTTGTTGTTCCACCATAGACCTACAGCTTAACATAGAATCCGAACTACGACCACCACGGGTGGTCAGAAATTACAAAATCCTCGCCCGGACTCAAACTCACGACCTTCCAGTTAGCAGCCCAGCGTTTTAACCACTAGGGTACCGAGAGTACCCATGTATCTACCAACCAGTTTTATTTTCTGGAAAGATGAACAGCTGGGTAAGCTGCTGTCGCCGGAAATTGAACCTGGGACAGGTAGATTTGTAGTCCATCAAGGCGCATTACAGTATATATATATATGTGTGTGTGTGTGTGTGTGTGTGTGTGTGTGTGTGTGTGTCCACTATTAAGTAATATTATTGTAAATTCTTAACTTGTTCTATAACGAGTGTAATATATTCGGCAAACTGCTTCCTTACTTTGCCAGATGAGATTTTTGTTTGACTGGAAAGTTGGGTTAACATGGTGTGGTTTCATACGTCAAAAAGTATTTAGTATTGGACGCCGGGTTGTTTTCTGAAAAATAGTATTGTTAATAGTTGTTATAAACATTAACTTTATTCGTGTTATTTGCGCCGTTAACGGTTAATTAACGGACGAGGAAAAGGGATTAACAAAGAAAAAAAATAAGGTTTAGGTTGGTTGGTTGTTTCGTTTTACTGCTTTGTCCAACAGAGGACGCTGAGATGGGCAGTAACACTGCCACCAACTGGGAAAATTAAGTTCCTTTTAAAAAGAAGAAATGGGTTGAGCCAGATAAATTACGTACGGCGGGTTCGTCATTGCACCCCCTTCACATTTGGGACAGTCCATGGCTGGGTTGGATTATGTTTATTTATGATGGTGCATGATTGTGGCTTCATATTAGCTATTTTAATTTCTTTGTTTGACGAGTAGTATAGCCGAAAAAGGGGAGAGTGCAAGAATGTTGCAGGTTATTATGTAATGTTGCAAAGGGGGATGGGGGTTGTTGCAAAGGGGGTGGGGTTGTTGCAAGGGGGGGTTGCAAAAAAATTATATAAAAAAAGAAAAAAAAGAAAAAAAAGAAAAAAGAAAAAAGAGTACTGGCCTTTGTTGCCAACCTAGGTTGCAAGGGGCATGCAACTTGGGGGCCTCCCCCAAGCTATTCCCCCCAAAGGGCCAGAGAGAAAGGAGGAGAGAAAGGAGGAGAGGTGTTCACCTGGCAGGAGCCAAGTGCACATTAAGACTTCAGCCGAGTAGGCGTTGTTTTATAGGCTCCTAATCAGCCAGAATCAGCCAGTTGGCTGAATCAGCCAGTTGACTGAGCCAAGGGGGTAGGGACACACCTGAAGAAGAGAGAGACGCCTGAAGGAGAGAGAGACACCTGTAGGAGAGAGAGAGAGACCTGAAGGAGAGAGACGCCTGAAGGAGAGAGACACCTGTAGGAGAGAGAGAGAGACACCTGAAGGAGAGAGGAGTTCTCCCCCAAGTTATTTTCGTTTTCCTAACCTAAAAGGCCACTAAGGGGTTTTACCAAAGGGCCTGAAAGAGAAGGACCAGAGGTCCTTCCTCGGCTGGGAGCCGAGGTGGAATGAGTCTTTCACCAACTTCGCGGTCTTTTATAAGCCTCTATTCTGGTTGAATTGCCAGATAGCGCAATGTGTTCAGTTGTCAGATCGCACCATGTATGCAGATGCAGAGTTGCTACATCAAGCCAGGTAATCGGGTGCTGATGTGCCAGATTGCACCATCAGATAGCGCCATGTATTCCAGAAATATTAATCATCCATTGTGTAACACAATATGACGATAGTTATTCCAATTAAATTCTGTTTAAATACACCTTTATTAATTGCATACCTTTCCAGTTTTTTTTTTTTTTTTTGCAATGATCGGATTGCTAGATATATATTATTATATATATATATATATATATATATAATTAATATATATATATACATTCTTTTCTTATTAGGTAAATATATATATATATATATATTTATTTTTTATAACATTTAATTTTAGTTTAGAAGCAAATTTAACATTAACTTCATTGAACTTAAACTTTTCGAAACAAATAACATAGTTTACCTTCGAAAACGTCATAATAGAAAATAATTAATTTTATGGTTAACTAGTTTATTTCGTTTACTATAATTATGTATATACAGTCTTTTAAGCAGCTTATGATATATATATATATATATATATATATATATATATATATATATCTGAACTCTTTCAGCTAAAGAAGCCTTATGTATAGAATTGGTTGTGTAATAGCTGATATTAAACTCTTTTAACATGTTCTGAAAGCACGGCTTATAATTTCCTTCCCCATATCCAATAGCACTTCAAGACATTATTGTATAGAAATAAGGTAACACAAGTACTACAAGAAATAAATCCTAAAATAATTATATAAGACCGAAGTAATGGTCTGGCGTGAATCCAATTAAACTCTGTTTATAAACATTCGAATATCAGTGGGGAAAACGAACGGAATTGAAAATTTATGAAACAATTCGACGATCGTCATTCCCCAAACCCGTATATATATATATATATATATATATATATATAATATATATATATATATATATATATAGAGAGAGAGGAGAGAGAGAGAGAGAGAGGAGAGAGAGAGAGAGATAGGATTTGTAGTTAATCTTACGCGAGGTATGAAAATCAGGAAAAAATGCCAAATGTCTATTATTTTAAAATGCAACTAAACGCCTATTAAATTAAAACAAATGAATTTTGCCTTTTAAGAGATTTATTTATTATAAGAATTTAACTACTCGATGTAAGAAATTAATTATTAAACGCACGCAAAACTGTAATTAATAACACTGGGGAACAAATTTCAACTTTTTGTCTATTGAATTAGATTTGACAGTTAGTTCTAGGTAATTTGGGTGCGCTGAGCACGAATGTTTACTCGGTTTTGCTCTATCAGGTCCTGATTTTGCTCAACACCTCTCCTCTTTCGTCGTATTAATAAAAAGGTTTTTCTCAATACTCGCTGTTTTTTGCAGTTACACATTATGCAACTAGGTTTTTATCTAGGTATTTGTACCTATTGTTATGGTATTGTTGTATTATGTATATTTTTATATGTAACACCCTAAAAATATTTTTAATTTTGTCATTTTTAACCCATTTTAATAATAGTAAATTAAGCTAAAAATATCATAGAATTCTAAAATTTTCTCGAGCGTTCCTGTTCTCTGTAGAGTATTCTAGAGGGACAACTAAAATATATAAAAGCGACTCGTTTCCAGAGTTAATCAGTCAATTCAATCAGTCAGTCAGTCAGTCAGTCAGTTGGGTTAGTTAATTAAGTTTGGGCATTAATATAATTTTGAATTGGCATATGATTTAGTGAGTAATTTGGTCATCGTGATTTAATATAGTTGATTTAATTAGACGTAATTTATATTGTACCTACTCATCCGTGTTTCTAGTTTAATTTCATAGATTGTAAGTACCTATTTCATAATAAGTACCTATTTAAACTAATTTTTGTGTTTATATTTCAGATTTTCTTAAATTTATATGAATTAATGGCTTTAAATACCTTTACAAATTGGCAGAACAGTCAAGCAATATGTCATCAAGCACTAGAAAGTTCAAATGCAAAAACAACCCTGATTCCTTCAGTTATATATGTGGAAATTTTACACTTCCACATCAACGAGCAAATATAACTGACTTCGTAAAAAGAGCTTACTTAGCTTATTTTGGCATAAAACTGGGGGACCAAGATAAATCGTGGGCTCCACATAAAGCCTGCACTATATGCATTGAAAGACTGCGACATTGGACGAAGGGTTCGGATTCAAAAATACCTTTTGGAGTTCCGATGGTAAGTTTATGATTTCATAAAACTACGTAATTTAATCACTAGTATACTGTAACTTACCTAAATGTAATTGTAACTTAGGTACATAAACAAAAATTTACAGAAAATGTTTATAAGAATCTCAAATATTGCATAAGGTTGAAACACAGAAATGTTAAATGTTTGGGTGATAACTTTTGATAAAATTCATAAAACAAGTCTCTCGTCGCTTTTCTTAACGCTTTACAATTTTTTTTCCATATCAGGTGTGGCGAGAGCCTACTAACCACGAGACCGATTGCTACCTTTGCTTTGTCAAGACTTCGGGCTTCACTAAGAAAAATAAACATTGTATCGAGTACCCAAATTTCGACACCGCGATACGACCTGTGCTACATTCAAATGAGATCCCCATTCCAAAATTTAAGGGTCTGCCAACTCAAGAATTAGTTGAAGATGTTCCTGAAAATATTGTTATGCACTTTGAGGAGTCAGACACCGATTTTGACCCCAGCGTATTTGAAAGTCAAAACGATCCGCAAAAGTTTAACCAGGCCGAGTTGAATGATCTTGTAAGGGATCTAAATTTGCCAAAAAAGGCTGCGGAAATTTTAGCTTCAAGACTTAAAGAGAAAAACTTGCTTACTTCAAACACATACATTTCATTTTACAGAAAAAGAGAAGAAGAACTTGTTAAATATTTTAGAACAGAGGATAGTTTAGTATATTGCTGCGACATAGTTGGTTTGTTAAAGAAGATGGGGGTTGAGTCTTACGATGCAAATGATTGGCGCTTGTTTTTAGACAGTTCGAAAAGAAGTCTTAAGTGTGTGTTGTTGCATAATGGCAATCTATACGGCTCGATACCGATTGGGCACTCAACAAAATTAAAAGAAAAGTATGAACATATAGAAAAGGTTTTAAATCTTATCAAATATAGGGAGCACGAGTGGATCATATGTGTTGACTTAAAAATTGTTAATTTTCTGCTAGGACAACAAGGAGGGTATACTAAATATCCCTGCTTCCTTTGCTTATGGGACAGCAGAGCCAAGGAAGAACATTATTTCAAACAAATCTGGCCAGCACGAACATCACTTACTGTCGGAGAAAAAAACGTAATTAATCCACCTTTAGTGAGCAGAGATAAAATCATATTTCCTCCTCTGCATATAAAACTAGGCCTCATTAAACAATATGTAAAAGCTTTAGATACGAACGGCGAGTGTTTCAAATACATAACTTCAAAATTTCCAAGTTTAAGTTATGAAAAAATCAAAGCGGGAATTTTCGACGGTCCACAAATAAGAACAATGATTAAAGACAGCAATTTTCCTAATGTCATGAATGAACGCGAAAAAAATGGCTGGTTCTCATTCGTGGACTTGATAGAAAACTTTTTAGGCAATTATAGGGCAGATAACTACGAAGAAATCGTAAAAAAACTTTTAAGGGACTACAAAGAGTTAGGTTGCAATATGAGCATAAAAATGCATTTTTTGAATAGCCATCTTGACCAATTTCCAAGTAATTTAGGTGATGTAAGTGACGAACAAGGGGAGAGATTCCACCAAGATATCAAAATTATGGAGGAATGGTACCAAAGCCGCTGGGATTCCCACATGATGGCTGATTACTGCTGGTGCTTGAAAAGAGACCTGCCATCAACAAGCAAATACGCTAGAAAGTCTTACAAAAGAAAATTTTTGCCACAGTGAAAGCTTCATATCTGTTTGTTTTTTTATTTTGTCATTTCTATCGTTATAATGTAATTTTACTGTAGTTTGAACTGCTTGTATTCATGAAACTTGAAAAAAAAATTTAACACATGACTTAATTTTTTAGTCCTAATTTGAAAAATCTGGAAAATGGCACATAGGCTGTCGACAAGAATCAGGACCTGATAGAGCCAAACCGAGTTGAAATTCGTATTCAGCGCACCCAAATTACCTAGAATCAAGTGTCAGATATCATTCAATAAAATACGTGTTGCCCAGTGTAATTAATGTATTTTTTCTAACGAAGACTGAGTTACCAGATACCACTTTTTCCCATTATTATGGTGAGTTGTCTCCAACTAAAAGATTTCGTTGTGAACAGCAGCTCATAACGAGAGACCTTCCCCCCAATCCCTGATAAGTCTCCCTTCACTTCAAATGAAGAGAAATTATGAAACATACGCTTGTCTGTGCACAAAGCATATAAAAAACCATAATATATTTATTTAGTTAATCAATCGAGCCCATCTATATATAGATGTTTATAATATAAAAAACCATAATATATTTATATAGTTAATCAATCGAGCCCATCTATATATAGATGTTTATAGTGTTTTACAATAGATGTATATAGTGTTTAACGATTAGGTCCATCAAATAAAGCATTTCAACAATGATTTCACTGTTTCAGAAAGATTTACGTATGACTTAAAAATATATTATTGATATGCCTAACTTAAGATCAGGATGCTTTTATAGTTTACAGCATCTTTTAAAAGTTTAACTACCAAGTTATAAATTAATTATCAACCGGATTGATTAAAAGTAAAGTCAGCTTTCAATATATTTTAGTAATATAACAGAATTAACAAAGTTACCCAATAAATAATTCGTTAGACAGAAAATGAATTTTTATAAGGGATGCCCAACTAATTATGACGCATATTAAATTAAAAAATAATAACAAACGTAAATAAAGCGTATATTAAAAAATTTTTCGTTTTATTCTTTCCTTATTGATAACGTATTTAAACTAATCTCTGTATATGTGCTTATTTAATCACAATGATTTAAGTTTAAAAGTAAAAACTGTTTTCTGTGAAAACATGATGATAATTATTTTATTCTGTTCTTCGGAAGAGCTTCAATTCGGTTGCCAGATACCACTTTTTACCATTATTATGGTGAGTTGTCTCCAACTAAAAGACTTCGTTGTGAACAGCAACTCATAATGAGAGACCTTCCCCCCCAATCCCTGATAAGTCTCCCTTCACTTCAAATGAAGAGAAATTTATGGAGAGAGAGAGTTTTGTTCAAATAACGGGATATGCTTGTACGAGTTTACAATTACATCATTATTGCTCTGCATTACGCAGTATATGCGGCTTAATAATATTTCACCGCTTAAAGTATAGGGAAGCCTGTATTCGATATGAAGGGCTTTCATATCGTTCAGTACTATTTTTGTTCCCACTTTACAACCGGTTGGTAAGTCATCTTTAAACACGTCTAGAATACAATCAAAAGCACGCACAAAGAGTTCATCGTTAGCTACATTATTAAATACAAGTTTATAAACAAGCTTTTCCAATCGAGGGTTTATTTCTACCGACTCGAGCTTTTCAATCGTGAACTCACTCAACGTAGCGGCAATTGAAATAATCTTCTAAATCGTTACGACAACTGCGCGTTATACAGTATAAAGAAATAGTTCTTCAGGGTGAACGGTGTAGGTGAGCTCAGCCTTGTACCGATCAATTGCTTTATACCAAAGTTTTATAAGAAACACCAAATAATTGTCCCCTAGCGCAATTGGAAAGGTTTTCACCCCACCTTAGACCCACAGTTTAACATTAGAAAATTCTGAAACCTGACTCAGTGCCAAAATGAATCACCAAATAATTGTCCCCTAGCGCAATTGGAAAGGTTTTCACCCACCTTAGACCCACAGTTTAACATTAGAAAATTCTGAAACCTGACTCAGTGCCAAAAAAGAAACACCAAATAATTGTCCCTAGCGCAATTGGAAAGGTTTTCACCCCACCTTAGACCCACAGTTTAACATTAGAAAATTCTGAAACCTAACTGTTGTTAACTTATTTATTACACGTGTTTGTAAATATATATATATATAGCTTGAATATTTCTTTTATTAAATAAATCATGTTTCAATCAACGTTTCACTTTCTCCTTTGTGTGTGTGTGTGTGTGTGTGTGTGTGTGTGGGTGTGTGTGTGTGTGTGTGCGTGCGTTTGTACAGGTGAAAGAACAGCAACGTGATTCATGTTACTTCCTGGAAATGCCCTGTGTGGAGCTTGATAACGACGTCAGAACGACATTGTATAAAGGCAGGCGTAACTTTCACTTTAACTCATTACAAGATTGGAAATAGAGGATAGAGTCGTGTTAGTTAGCTCTCTGTGCCTTGACCAATTCCTAGGTGGTGAACATGATATCTGACGTTCCAAACGGGTTTGAAGCACACAAGTTGATAAATATATCGCTCGGTAAAATTGCATCCAGACGTTCCAGAAGAGCTGGTGCATCTTTGCATAAATCATTATTAATTGCCACTGTGTTACATAAAGCCCGTTTTGTTTACTTAGAAGGAACACATAATTACCCCCACACAATATTTGCCCCGCCACAAGGGCAACCTGAGGAGATTGTCCCCGACCCACCTCAAGCGTCCGCACCATTACCTGAAGTGTCCGTTACCCCAGTGAGGCCTCTCGAATGTGGTGTCAATAATATCAACCAAGATGATTATTCACCCATTGAATGCATTAGTGAAGAGTTTAAATCTAGATTAGAAGGCAACGACTGTGAAGTAGACTCGTGCAGTGAATATGGTTGCAACGAAGCCTTGCACCATACCAGAAAAAGACGGAGAGTATCTGATCAGGAAACAAAGGCTGCAGTTTACTCAATTTTATCAAAACGAATCAAAGATAATTTAGAACATGAACAATACTCAGGCTGTTATTTTAGCGACTAAAATTTTGTGTTGATGTGGATTCGATTTTACCTCTTGTCGGTGCTCTGAGCTGACAGGCTAACGACGAGATTTTGCAGCATGGAAGATGACTACATAACTTCTCTCGTGATCAACTTGGAATCCTTGAATTTCTATAAAATCAGTCCAGCCGGTCTTCTTGTCGAATCTATTTTAAAACCGGTATTAATTCGTGAACATAGGCTAAAAGTATTTAATAGAATGCTTTCTTTAAAGTATTAGGTTTGTTGTTTGTTGATCACCAAATCTAAGCATTTGTTTTTTCTTGTTTTCTGTTATTTCTTGTGTTAACTGAATATCTCGTTTATTAAATAACTCATGTTTCAATTAGCGTTTCACTTTCTCCTTTGTGTGTGTGCACAGGCGAAAATTCTAAGCTCCGCCCACTGTAAGACCGTGAGTCATGTTACTATCTGTGATTCCCTGCGTGATCAGTCGACTGCAGTAAGACCGAGAGATCAGACGTGTATTCAGAAGAAAAATCAGACGTGTATTCAAATGGCTACCTTTAATATTGCTTGTACAACGTTTATGAAATGGTATTCAGCAAAGTGCCAGGAGTGTGGATACCGAAAAACTTCCTATTCCCCCTCCTATGCCTCTTTTAAAACCACATTGGATTGTGTGAAGTTCCAAGATGTACAAATACTCTACGGATGTTCTGGTGAGACCATTGAAGGCTTTCGTTGCACTGACGATGCGCTGAAGTATGCTGCAGAGCTAAACTTTATAAAGTCTCACATATACCGTAAAGTAAAAGAAACAACGCGTGCAGAAGAGAAGCAGCAGGTATGGATAATGAGTCTTGCGGATGGGTGGTGTGACAAGCGGCATTACGTCATGCTACACCATGTCGATTACTCATACCCTACGACTGAAAATGTGAATCTCGTGATCATGGACAATCTTAAGTATTTTTATCACTATATTAATGTATATCATGACGAGGTTCGTAGTGAGGTTGTGGCTAGTGTCCTGCGTGAGTTTTTAACAGACTTTAGAGATGAGTATCGTTTGATGGGCAGAAAGGAAAAATATGAGCATATGTTCCTCTCAAATAGTGCGCCGGTGTGTGAAGATGTTTAGTAAAACATTGTAAAATGTGCCTAGTTCGTGAAAATTATCCTGAAGAACTATTTCTTTATATAACGCGCAGTTGTCGTAACGATTTAGAAGATTATTTCAATTGCCGCTATGTTGAGTGAAGACGTGTTCACGATTGAAAAGCTCGGGTCGGTAGAAATAAACCCTCGATTGGAAAAGCGTGTTTATAAACTTGTGTTTAATAATGTAACTAACGATGAACTCTTTGTGCGTGCTTTTGATTGTATTCTAGACGTATTTAAAGATGACTTACCATCCGGTTGTAAAGTGGGAACAAAAATAGTACTGAACGATATGAAAGCCCTTCATATCGAGTACAGGTTTCTTTAGGTTTCTGTTGTTTGTGTTCACCAAATCTAAGCATTTGTTTTTTCTTGTGTTTTCTGTTATTTCTTGTGTTAACTGAATATCTCGTTTATTAAATAACTCATGTTTCAATTAGCGTATCACTTTCTCCTTTGTGTGTGTGTGTGTGTGCACAGGCGAAAATTCTAAGCTCCGCCCACTGTAAGACCGTGAGTCATGCTACTATCTGTGATTCCCTGCGTGGTCAGTCGACTGCAGTAAGACCGAGAGATCAGACGTGTATTCAGAAGAAAAATCAGACGTGTATTCAAATGGCTACCTTTAATATTGCTTGTACAACGTTTATGAAATGGTATTCAGCAAAGTGTCAGGATGTGGTGGATACCGAAAAACTTCCTATTCCCCCCTCCTATGCCTCTTTTAAAACCACATTGGATTGTGTGAAGTTCCAAGATGTACAAATACTCTACGGATGTTCTGGTGAGACCATTGAAGGCTTTCGTTGCACTGACGATGTGCTGAAGTATGCTGCAGAGCTAAACTTTATAAAGTCTCACATATACCGTGAAGTAAAAGAAACAACGCGTGCAGAAGAGAAGCAGCAGGTATGGATAATGAGTCTTGCAGATGGGTGGTGTGACAAGCGGCATTACGTCATGCTACACCATGTCGATTACTCATACCCTACCACTGAAAATGTGAATCTCGTGATCATGGACAATCTTAAGTATTTTTATCACTATATTAATGTATATCATGACGAGGTTCGTAGTGAGGTTGTGGCTAGTGCCCTGCGTGAGTTTTTAACAGACTTTAGAGATGAGTATCGTTTGATGGGCAGAAAGGAAAAATATGAGCATATGTCCTCTCAAATAGTGCGCCGGTGTGTGAAGATGTTTAGTAAAACATTATAAAATGTGCCTAGTTCGTGAAAGTTATCCTGAAGAACTATTTCTTTTATATAACGCGCAGTTCTGTAACGATTTAGAAATATATTTCCAATTGCCGCTATGTTGAGTGAGACGTGTTCACGATTGAAAAGCTCGGGTCGGTAGAAATAAACCCTCGATTGGAAAAGCGTGTTTATAAACTTGTTTTAATAATGTAACTAACGATGAACTCTTTGTGCGTGCTTTTGATTGTATTCTAGACGTATTTAAAGATGACTTACCATCCGTTGTAAAGTGGGAACAAAAATAGTACTGAACGATATGAAAGCCCTTCATATCGAGTACAGGTTTCCCTATACTTAAAGCGGTGAAATATTATTAAACCGTATATACTGCGTAATGTAGAGCAATAATGATGTAATTGTAAACTCGATTAAGTGCGAGTTTAGTATTTTGAAAAAAGTGAAATGTATTTATATATTTGTGTGATATTTCTCCTGTACTGATATATTGAAGGATTATATGCATATTTCCATTATTATTGAAATGTATATTTATTTCTATATATCGCCATAATTGTGTGTGTGTGTGTGTGTGTGTGTGTGTGTGTGTGTGTGTGTCCTGTACTGTTATATTGGCGGATTATATGCATATTCCTCATTTCTATTATCATTCAAATGTATATTTATTTTCTATATATTTATAATAAACAGAATGATGCAATGATGTTTTACTTAATTCTTTTGGTTAATTACATCATGTTACGCCTTGTAAACCTACTAGCGGAATTCTAAACCAACTTTTAAGAAAATAAATGGTACAATCTGTCAACTGTGTACCTGAGCAATGGTGTCTGTCAGCTCTCCATGATAATGTATACAATGGTATCTGGCACCTCTTCTGAAGGCTCCACGCGCCACAGATCTTATAGACAATGCAGGTCCTGAGCTTTAATTATCTCGATGAAATAGTGAGCAATCGACGAGATGTATTTCTGAATCCACGTTAAACTGTGGGTCTAAGGCGGAGTGAAAACCTTTCCAATTGCGCTAGGGGACAATTATTTGGTGTTTCATTTTTGGCACTGAGTTAGGTTTCAGAATTTTCTAATGTTAAACTGTGGGTCTAAGGTGGGGTGAAAACCTTTCCAATTGCGCTAGGGGACAATTATTTGGTGTTTCTTTTTTGGCACTGAGTCAGGTTTCAGAATTTTCTAATGTTAAACTGTGGGTCTAAGGTGGGGTGAAAACCTTTCCAATTGCGCTAGGGGACAATTATTTGGTGTTCATTTTGGCACTGAGTCAGGTTTCAGAATTTTCTAATGTTAAACTGTGGGTCTAAGGTGGGGTGAAAACCTTTCCAATTGCGCTAGGGACAATTATTTGGTGTTTCTTTTGGCACTGAGTCAGGTTTCAGAATTTTCTAATGTTAAACTGTGGGTCTAAGGTGGGGTGAAAACCTTTCCAATTGCGCTAGGGACAATTATTTGGTGTTCATTTTTGGCACTGAGTCAGGTTTCAGAATTTTCTAATGTTAAACTGTGGGTCTAAGGTGGGGTGAAAACCTTTCCAATTGCGCTAGGGACAATTATTTGTGTTTCATTTTTGGCACTGAGTCAGGTTTCAGAATTTTCTAATGTTAAACGGTGGGTCTAAGGTGGGGTGAAAACCTTTCCAATTGCGCTAGGGGACAATTATTTGGTGTTTCTTATAAAACTTTGGTATAAAGCAATTGATCGGTACAAGGCTGAGCTCACCTACACCGTTCACCCTGAAGAACTATTTCTTAATATAACGCGCAGTTGTCGTAACGATTTAGAAGATTATTTCAATTGCCGCTATGTTGAGTGAGTTCACGATTGAAAAGCTCGAGTCGGTAGAAATAAACCCTCGATTGGAAAAGCGTGTTTATAAATTTGTATTTAATAATGAAGCTAACGATGAACTCTTTGTGCGTGCTTTTGATTGTATTCTAGACGTGTTTAAAGATGACTTACCAACCGGTTGTAAAGTGGGAATAAAAATAGTACTGAACGATATGAAAGCCCTTCATATCGAATACAGGCTTCCCTATACTTTAAGCGGTGAAATATTATTAAGCCGCATATACTGCGTAATGCAGAGCAATAATGATGTAATTGTAAACTCGTACAAGCATATCCCGTTATTTGAACAAAACTCTCTCTCTCCATAAATTTCTCTTCATTTGAAGTGAAGGGAGACTTATCAGGGATTGGGGGGGAAGGTCTCTCATTATGAGTTGCTGTTCACAACGAAGTCATTTTAGTTGGAGACAACTCACCATAATAATGGTAAAAAGTGGTATCTGGCAACCGAATTGAAGCTCTTCCGAAGAACAGAATAAAATAATTATCATCATGTTTTCACAGAAAACAGTTTTTACTTTTAAACTTAAATCATTGTGATTAAATAAGCACATATACAGAGATTAGTTTAAATAAGTTATCAATAAGGAAAGAATAAAACGAAATTTTTTTTAATATACGCTTTATTTACGTTTTTATTATTTTTTAATTTAATATGCGTCATAATTAGTTGGGCATCCCTTCTAAAAATTCATTTTCTTTCTAACGAATTATTTATTGGGTAACTTTGTTAATTCTGTTATATTACTAAAATATATTGAAAGCTGACTTTACTTTTAATCAATCCGGTTGATAATTAATTTATAACTTGGTAGTTAAACTTTTAAAAGATGCTGTAAACTATAAAAGCATCCTGATCTTAAGTTAGGCATATCAATAATATATTTTTAAGTCATACGTAAATCTTTCTGAAACAGTGAAATCATTGTTGAAATGCTTTATTTGATGGACCTAATCGTTAAACACTATTACATCTATTGTAAAACACTATAAACATCTATATATAGATGGGCTCGATTGATTAACTATATAAATATATTATGGTTTTTTATATTATAAACATCTATATATAGATGGGCTCGATTGATTAACTATATAAATATATTATGGTTTTTTATATGCTTTGTGCACAGACAAGCGGATGTTTCATAATTTCTCTTCATTTGAAGTGAAGGGAGACTTATCAGGGATTGGGGGGAAGGTCTCTCGTTATGAGCTGCTGTTCACAACGAAATCTTTTAGTTGGAGACAACTCACCATAATAATGGTAAAAAGTGGTATCTGGTAACTCAGTCTTCGTTAGAAAAATACATTAATTATTAATTACAGTTTCGCGTGCGTTTAATAATTAATTTCTTACATCGAGTAGTTAAATTCTTATAATAAATAAATCTCTTAAAAGCCAAAATTCATTTGTTTTAATTTAATAGGCGTTTAGTTGCATTTTAAAATAATACACATTTGGCATTTTTTCCTGATTTTCATACTTCGCGTAAGATTAACTACAAATCCTATCTCTCTCTCTCTCTCTCTCTCTCTCTCTCTCTCTCTCTCTCGATATATATATATATATATATATATATATATATATATATATATATATATATACGGGTTTGGGGAATGACGATCGTCGAATTGTTTCATAAATTTTCAATTCCGTTCGTTTTTCCCCACTGATATTCGAATGTTTATAAACAGAGTTTAATTGGATTCACGCCAGACCATTACTTCGGTCTTATATAATTATTTTAGGATTTATTTCTTGTAGTACTTGTGTTACCTTATTTCTATACAATAATGTCTTGAAGTGCTATTGGATATGGGGAAGGAAATTATAAGCCGTGCTTTCAGAACATGTTGAAAGAGTTTAATATCAGCTATTACACAACCAATTCTATACATAAGGCTTCTTTAGCTGAAAGAGTTCAGATGTGTATATATATATATATATATATATATGTATCATAAGCTGCTTAAAAGACTGTATATACATAATTATAGTAAACGAAATAAACTAGTTAACATAAAATTAATTATTTTCTATTATGACGTTTTCGAAGGTAAACTATGTTATTTGTTTCGAAAAGTTTAAGTTCAATGAAGTTAATGTTAAATTTGCTTCTAAACTAAAATTAAATGTTATAAAATAAATAATATATATATATATATATATATTTACCTAACATAAGAAAAGAAATATATATATATATATATAATATATATATATATCTAGCAATCCGATCATTGCAAAAAAAAAAAAAAAAAACTGGAAAGGTATGCAATTAATAAAGGTGTATTTAAACAGAATTTAATTGGAATAACTATCGTCATATTGTGTTACACAATGGATGATTAATATTTCTGGAATACATGGCGCTATCTGATGGTGCAATCTGGCACATCAGCACCCGATTACATGGCTTGATGTAGCAACTCTGCATCTGCATACATGGTGCGATCTGACAACTGAACACATTGCGCTATCTGGCAATTCAGCCAGAATAGAGGCTTATAAAAGACCGCGAAGTTGGTGAAAGACTCATTCCACCTCGGCTCCCAGCCGATGAAGGACCTCTGGTCCTTCTCTTTCAGGCCCTTTGGTAAAACCCCTTAGTGGCCTCTTAGGTTAGGAAAACGAAAATAACTTGGGGGAGAACTCCTCTCTCCTTCAGGTGTCTCTCTCTCTCTCCTACAGGTGTCTCTCTCCTTCAGGCGTCTCTCTCTCCTTCAGGTCTCTCTCTCTCTCCTACAGGTGTCTCTCTCTCCTTCAGGCGTCTCTCTCTCTCCTTCAGGCGTCTCTCTCTTCTTCAGGTGTGTCCCTACCCCTTTGGCTCAGTCAACTGGCTGATTCAGTCAACTGGCTGATTCAGCCAATTGGCTGATTCAGCCAACTGGCTGATTCTGGCTGATTAGGAGCCTATAAAACAACGCCTACTCGGCTGAAGTCTTCATGTGCACTTGGCTCCTGCCAGGTGAACACCTCTCCTCCTTTCTCTCCTCCTTTCTCTCTGGCCCTTTGGGGGGAGGCCCCCAAGTTGCATGCCCCTTGCAACCTAGGTTGGCAACAAAGGCCAGTACTCTTTTTTTCTTTCTTTTTTCTTTTTTTCTTTTTTCTTTTTTTTATTATTTTCTGCAACACCCCACCCCCACCCCCTTTGCAACAACCCCCACCCCCCTTTGCAACAACCCCCACCCCCTTTGCAATATTACATAATAACCTGCAACATTCTTGCACTCTCCCCTTTTGCGGCTATACTACTTGACGCATCTATATTTTTCATGATAATACATTATTTAAATTTAGTATTATGGCTGAGGTTAATTAATCATTGGAGAAAAGGATTAAAAACAAATATATTGCACATAAAAACCTTTTTTCCTTATCTCGCTTCAATACCTGAAAACCTATTAAAAACCGGTTTTAAAATATTCCCGTTTCATCTAAAAAGTCCAATTTGTTCCTGAAATCATCTACGTACCATATACAGTATATATATATATATATATATATATATATATATATGATATCAAAAGCTAAAAGAAATGATTTGTCTGCTGTAGAATATCTTACGAATTGTCAACCAGAAAATCGCCAACCTAATCCTTTTCGATCTGTCTTTCAGATTTAAATTAAAAACCAAATTCAAACTATTGGAATTGTCGATATTAAAATTTATTTGAAAAACGTTGTACTTTTGGATCTTTTCTGCGCGAAAGTTGGACAACAGTCGAATATCGATTTACGAGTATATAGACATTGAACGTCGATTTTCTATAGGTACGTGCCGGATATCGGTACGTACCCGGTATATCCCGTATCTGGTTGGATACCCAGTAATATCTCTACATTTGTTTATAATAAATAAATTGAAAAAGGGAATAAAAACTAAACAGATCTAATATACTATTTCAGAAATGAAGCCTTATATATATATATATTATATATATATATATATATATATATATATATATATATATATATATATATATATATATATATATGCAACAGTTTTTTTGCGCACACGTACAGGTCGCTACAATTGGTGTAGAACAATGCGGTTTTCACCATTCGATGCGTCTTTTTATTGTGCAGTGCCCATGCTAAAAAAAAATTCCCTGACATAATTCCTTCCCACCTTTTAGGGGTACAGTTCTCCCCATGCCTGTACACGCATTTTTTAAATTTTTCATTTTTAATCATAATTTTGGCACAAAATAAGTCAATATTTACTAAACATTTAATATCATTCGATTCACAAAAGATTTACTTATCGATTCAATTTAAAAAAAGTATATATTTTTAAAATTCATAAAGAACTTTTTGCAAAAAACTAAAAACAAACATGCACAATTTAAATATACACGAGTTTAAAGTTAAACGAGCCACACTCGAAATTATTTACTGTGACTTTTGTGCGTTTTATTACTGTGGCTTTTGTACAAATAATTTTACGTATACACAAACAATTTGATGGATATTGATTTATCATTCTATTTTTTAGTTGTCATAGAAATACGTTAATTAAGTTATCTGATTAGATGCGCTTTTATAGTTGAAGATCATTTTTAGAAAATTATTTATTTCCCCACTTTAAAATATTACAAAATTTCTATTAGGTATCCTAATATCATTATGCCTGTCGCTGTAAGTAATAAATAGCAATTATTTTCCATTTTATGAAAATTTCGGACCCCCCCTCGGCCTACAAAACCAATTTTCCCCTTTTCTTTATCAAAAATTGTTGATTTTCGGAAGTCTTTCGGTTATAAATTTGTACCAGTCTATTGTTTATCTATAATAATAATAATAATAATAATAAAAGACGTGTGTGTGTGTGTGTGTGTGTGTGTGTATGTGTGTGTTCCAGCCATCAGCCATAACTCCAAAATGGAAGCGGTTACAAACATGAAACTTCACACACATATTGATTAGGTTCCGAGGTTGTGCACGTGGGTGTTAATAAATTAAATAATTAATTTTAAAACATTAAATGACGTCATCAAGGTCATTACGAAACCTATGGTAAAATTATTGAATACCCGGTTAGGTTCATTGAATGCCAGGTTAGGTCATCTGTACGCCCTTGACGATTGGTTGGGTTAAGTCGTGATATTTTCGTTGGCTTTAACGAAAATATCATGACTTAACCTAAGTAATCGTCAAGGGTGTACAACTAACCTAACCGGGCATTCAATTAACGTACTCGGGCATTCAATTAATCTAATCGGGCATTCAGTTGACCTAACCGGCCATTTAATTAACCTAATCGGGCATTCAGTTGACCTAACTGGGCATTCAATTAACCTAACCGGGCATTCAGTTTACCTAACCGGGCATATATATATATAGCGTTCAAAAACTATGGTAAAATTATTGAATACCCGGTTAGGTTCATTGAATGCCAGGTTAGGTCATCTATACGCCCTTGACGATTGGTTAGGTTAAGTCGTGATATTTTCGTTGGCTTTAACGAAAATATCATAACTTAACCGAACCAATCGTCAAGGGTGTACAATTAACCTAACTGGGCATTCAATTAACGTACCCGGGCATTCAATTAATCTAATTGGGCATTCAGTTGGCCTAACCGGCCATTTAATTAACGTAATCGGGCATTCAGTTGACCTAACTGGGCATTCAATTAACCTAACCGGGCATTCAGTTTACCTAACCGGGCATATATATATATATATAACGTTCAACATCCACCCCGCAACGCTATTGATGCACTCGAAACAATGAAAACTATGATTTGGCGGGCCGCAGGGCCCCCAATTACTGTCGGTTCAGTTATTTGGTCAATAAAACTATAGAAATGAACGCAGTCATGAAAATCTTAAGCTTCAAATCCGAGCTCATTGTATGAAGATTTGTGAAGCTTTAGATTTTCATGGCTTCGTTCTTTTCTGTAGTTTTATTGAATGAATAATTGGTTTGCCAGTAACTGGAAGGCCGCAGGCACCCCAATTACTGAGGCCCAATGTGAGAGGAATAGGAATGATATCCGGATAAAGGGCTACTGATGTTCAAAATAAAATACGCCGTAGGCCCACAATCCAGCCGAAGCACCGCAGATCGAGCAAAATCGGCGCGTAGCGCAGACCTTTTGCTAGTCTATACTGTTACAGATTGACTTCTTTTCATCAGCTAATGTTTTCCGTGGCTTAAAGTGAGAACTAATTAAATTGTACCTGTTCGGCTAAATTTTAACAATAAATGGATCTTGTGGGTTATATAACCAATCATTTACTTCATTTTTCATATAATACAACCCACAAGATCCGGGTTTTTTGTGTAGAATTTAAATCTGAATCTATTTTCTTCTAAGGTATTTCTTGTGCAAATTGATATTAACGGAGATATAAACAATTTTTGGATCGATTAAAATCGATTGAAATAGGAAACCCGGAAATTTGTACGCCAACATTTGTACGACGGAAATTTATACGCCAGCATTTGTACGCCAGAACATTTATACGACTGGAAATTTATACGCCAAGCATTTGTACGACGGTAATTTATACGTTATACGCAAGAAATTCAAGATCAGTTAATAAAATTGAATTTGAAACTAGGTAAGTTAAAATACAAATTATCACAAATTATGAAATTACATATTACAATAATTAAATGCATAATTGAAACTAGATTTCAGCTTATCAATTTAAGAGAAAATGTAACTAGCGATATACAGAACGAATGTCATTTAAAAAATCGGAGAACAAATCTTGCGAGTTTTTTCTCATTAATCTCCAGACCTAACCTAACCTAACCTAACCTAACCACCTGTACCTATTCAATAACCACTTCCCTACCTGTTAATCCTTTAATGCGCTGTGATACATGATAAAATTTAAAATTCTTCAAATTGAAATTATTTTTAAAATATTTAAATAATGTTTACTTTTATTTATTTATTTTTTTTTTTGCACCTGTGCTTATGTTTACAGTATATAAAAAAATGAAGTCACAGTTATTATCATGGGTAGATCGCATACTTAAGTCAAAAATGTCCGGTAGAGCGCATACTTAAATTACCGTCGTACAAATGTCAGTCGTATAAATTTCCAGTCGTATAAATGTTCTGGCATACAAATGCTGGCGTATAAATTTCCGTCGTACAAATGTTGACGTACAAATTTCCGCACACGCTGAAATAGTATGGTGGTAATTATTCGTTTTACCCTTGCGGGTCGATTTTGATATGAGAAGAGGTTTTTCTAGTGTATTTTGGTGTGTTTTATTCAAATCTGACCTTCATTTCTTGTGCAAATGAATTATTGAATGCCCAGTTAGGTGAACTGTACACCCTTGATGATTGGTTAGTAGGCCGGGTCGAAAATGGGAATTTTTTTATTTCTTAAAAAGTACACTATGTGAGAAGTTTCATTTTATCATCTCAACAAAATACTAAAATATCAAGCATGTGCTACCCTTGCTACCCCTAGCACATACCCCCACACTTTTTTACCCTCATATTTGCATATATTTAAATAGAAAAAAATTTTATTTCTTAAAAACTACACTATGTGAGAAGGTTTTTTTTATCACTTTAAGAAAATATTAAAAAATCAAGCATGCGCTACCTTATTACCCCAATCACATCCCCCTCCCTTTTTTACCTTCATATTTGCATATGTTTAATGTTGTTATATGTTACATGATAAGTTGTTTGTTTAATGCTTGATATTTTCATGTTTCAGATAAATAGAAATAATTTTTCAGATAAATAGAAATAATTTGCGTTTGCTTTAATTATAATTTGAATTATCATAAATTATAAATTACATATAATTTGATTTTACTTCTGAATATAAACTACGACTACTAGAAGCAAGTCCTCAAATGCAGCCTTTGGATATCCTACGGAATTCCCAGCAGCCATGACTCCTTCAAAAGCAGATGTTGTGAGACACTACCTTTTTGTGCGCCGTCGTGAAAAAGCTAAATCAAAAGGATCAGCAACTGCTAATGAATGAACAAGGTGCCGTTACATCGAAGAAATGAAAGTTTTGCCTTAAAAGTAGCTTAGTATGATGAAATGTTTGATATATCTTCTTGTGAATGGTATGATAAGGGAATTGATATGAAATCTTGCAGGTGTAAGGATAAAATACCAATGGCAGAATGGGAGTCTTTTGTGAGTCAAAAACAAAGACAAAATCAGTTAGGACCCATTGATCGCATAGCTAGTTCAACAAAGAAGAGATCTTTAGCAAGAGCCCAAGAAGCACAAAACCGTCAACTAAAAGCACAAGAAGAAATGACTGAAGCCAACATGTTTTACCATCGGAATTTATAGAAAATACCGAAGAAGACATGGATGTAGATTCAGAGAGTCAGGATGTATGATAGATTATGAGACCGAATTAGAATTGACTGAGAATATTCAGAACAGGCACTCCTATAAAAACCTAGCATTAACAGCAGATCGTTATCGTGTAAGTTATGGAGCTGCAGCTGCAATAGTCAATGCAGCTTTAAAAGATATGGGGATCCTTAACCACACCAACATGCTTGACAGAAAGAAATTAGAAAGAGAAAGAAATCGCATGGGTGAAACAAATACTTTTAGGTCTAAATCCGAAATCTGAAGATGGAGGGCTTTGGATTTGATGGAAGGAAAGATAACACATTAACTAAAAGTGGAAAGATAAAAAAAGAACACTATGTTATTGTGAAAGAACCTGGAAGCATCTATGTAGACCATGTCACACCAGATAATGGAACTGCTCGCTGCATAGCAGAAGAGTTGATAACTATTATTACAGACTCGAACAGCACAGATACTATCAAAGCTTTACTGTGTGATGGTATTCCTGTAAATACAGGAAAAATTGGTGGAGCCATAAACTGGTTGAAATTCATCTTAACAGACCAGTGCAGTGGTTGGTGCGCCTCTTGCATTTGAATGACCTGCCTTTGATGCACGTCTACAAGCCATTGATGGTAAAACAACAGGTCCAAATACTTTTGTGGGTTCAACTGGGAATAAACTGAAAACAGATTTAACAAAATTGGAGGTAGTCAAATATTCTCGCGTAAAGGGAAACATTAAAGAAATTCCAGCAAATGTTGTGAAGGAGCTAAGCAGTGATCAAAGATATCTCTATGATATGTGTCTGGCAGTGCAAACTGGAGACATTTCTGAAGATCTGTCAACTCGATCCCCAGGTACCCTTCACCATGCTCGCTGACTAACTCTAGCCAACAGGGTCCTTCGATTATATATCTCAACGCCAAATCCCGATAAAATCCTTCAAGATATAGTCAAGATTAATATGCAGTTCTATGCTCCAGGGTGGTTTTGGATAAAATCTCATCCTAATGCAACTGATGGTGCATATAACTTTTGGCATTTAATGTACTTGCTTCGAAATTTAGATGAGCAACATAGATCAATCATAGAACCAGTATTAAAGAATAACGCCTACTTTGCCCACTTTGCCCACTTTGCAAGCTATTCAGAAAATCATCTTTTCAAGAACAGGATTTTCAGGTACCAGAAACTTTGAGTTGCCTCGAACCCTCAATTTCCAGTCTTTTGACTACACCGAGATGATCGATTGACAAAAAGAGATCATTACTCCTCCACCGCTGCTAAACAATTTTAGTGACGATGAGCTACTACAGGCTCGATGTAAGCCACTGGAGATAGTTTCTTTTCCATGCCACAGTCAAAGTGTGGAAAGGGCAGTGAACCTAGTAACAAAAGCATGTCAGGAAAGAATAGGATATGACACCCGTCAAAAGTTTATCTTAAACTCATTAGAATGAAGGCGAAAACTGGCCAAGTTTAAATGGAAGGCCCAATGGAATGAGTAAGAAACATATGAAATAAATTTTCCTAATGATATTGAAAATTTCTTCCCTTTTGATGTGATAAGGAACAATGAAAAAGTGAATTGAATTTTAGCACATTTATTGTGCCTCTAATTTTTTCTTCTGAATATATTGTTGTACTTAATTAATTTTTCTAATACTGTACATTATTAAATAAAATATACGTTAATAAAGATTTATGTCATCAAAAAACCTGAATGTAGAGTAAGTCTCGTATAAATGGAATATTCCTCAATATAGGTCAAAAAATGAAAAATTGTGCCAGGGGTAGGAGGTTTTAAACAGCGAAAATAATTTATGAGGGGGTTCCTGTCTTCCATTCAAACCCCTCACAATATGTACCTTTTCAATATAAAATTTTGACCTGGCCTATTTGTTAGGTTGTCGTGATATTTTCGTTAGTTTAAATGAAAATATCACAACTTAACCGAACTAACGAAAATATCACGACAACCTAACCAATCATCAAGGGCGTACAATTGACCTAACCGGGCATTCAATTAGCCTACCCGGGCATTCAATAATTCATTTGCACAAAAAAATGAACGTCAGATTTGAATAAAACACACCAAAATACACCAGAAAAACCTATTCTCGTATCAAAATCGACCTGCAGGGTCAATTTTAATCGATCCAAAAATTGCTTATATCTCCGTTAATATCAATTTGCACAAGAAATACTATAGAAGAAAATAGATTCAGATTTAAATTCTGCAAAAGAAAAACTGGATCTTGTGGGTTGTTGTATTATATGAAAAAATGAAGTAAATGATGGGTTATAACCCACAAGATCCAAATAAATTCTAGTAAATTAAGAAGAAAACTTCTTATTTTTCAAATGAAAAAAAGATGATGATATTTTCCAATTAATAACTAGTATTGGAATTTTAAAATTTTAAAATTTTCATGATGAAAAGCAGCTTTTTCGTATTTTCAGAAGATAAACGATTTCTGTTAGTGAACAGATTGTCCCTGCTGCACTATAAGGTCTTTCTGATTAAACTGAGCTGCAGTAGGTGGAACAGTCAAATATTTTAATCTTAGAAATATTGGATCACCTGAAGATCACGGCCCCCATGTATTCTTGTTTTTTACTTTACAATCAAGTATAATAATAAATTAAATTGAATGCCCGGTTAGGTCAACTGTACGCCCTTGACGATTGGGTTAGGTTAGGTCGTGATATTTTCGTTAGTTTTAACGAAGATATCATTTGGTAATTGTTGTTGTTGTTGTTGTTGACGTTATAAGAGGTGAAATTAGAGTTGTAGGAGTTTGGTAATTGAGGCTGGGGGCTCTGATCTTCAGGTGATCCGAAATATTAAATTCAACGGGCAACTTTTTTATACTAATTTCTTTCTGGGCGTGTAACCAACCAATATTTCGCTTTTAAAATTCAGTATATTTTAATTTGAGAGATAACATAGCAAAATTAACAATCAGCTAAATTAATCTCCACATATATCATACTAATAATAATAATGAACAAAAGTGAAATATATAACGAACTACATGATTTAATTCACAATACAACTTTAAGCCATTGTGATAGATTTCAATTTTGTGATGTCATTTCAGCCAGCCGCAGCCCTCATTTTCTTTCCTGAATACTCAATATAGAAAATGGTGTTATCAGGGATAGCTATAAAAAACTAATCAGAGACATAAACACGCAACACAATCACTGACACAATAGACACAAGAAGGTCTGTTTAAATAATGACAACCCTATTGTGATTCTGCTTTATATATGGTATGGTATTTATTTAGTTAATATGCAATATATGACATAGATGTTTAAATTAGTCTTAACATTCTAATGTTGAAAACTGCTAACTTGTCAAACAAAACTTTCATGTGAAACAAATCATTTTACTGTTGGTGTGATTAACTATATATAAAAAATAATAATTAACAAAGGCAAAAATATGGAAACAGCAGCATAAATTTTTTTTAGCAATTTTTCTATCACTAGAAATACCAGTGTTTCGTAATTTCTGATACTCTATACAAGTATTTTGAGGAGCAAATGTGTATCTTTTTATTTCTAAATAAAAGCACTATCCGGTATTATCGGATATCCGGTTTTGCTATTTGGCAAAATTACTATCTGGCACATCCCCAGTTTATATATGCACGAATTCTTCTATTATTCAAACCATCAACAAAGGTTTTAAATGTACTTCTGTGAATTAATTAGCAGGTACATTTTGAAACTGAAATCAAATACAGCTCTTTATTTCATTGAAATTTATAAATTTAAGACGTTGTTGGTGTTTGATTGGTTTTGTTTAACCTCCTTCGCAACATCTGAGGTCATATGACGGAGGGGACCTACAGCTTTACGGGGATCCGAACCACGGGTCGGTACATAATCTGAACGCAGAAGACGGTCCTCCATCCAACTATTAACCAGACCCAATGTCAGTTCAATGTCAGTTAATTTCACTGATCGATGGGAAGCGGTGATACGACATTGGCTAAGACGTAGCCTTAAAATATCCTATAAGGAATATAATACACTTGTTTTGCATAGCTTTCGTTACATGATTACTTCACTTTAAATAGAAGCTTAGAACTTAAAATCCTTTATCTAACAAAAGGAATATTCCGAATTTTTCAATTATTATGGAAGAACCTAACCACAATGCATCATAAAACATTCTCTCTCTCTCTCTCTCTCTCTCTCTCTCTCTCTCTCTCTCTGTTGTGAGGTCAGCTTCTTTAAGTTTTCAAGATGCTGAATGGAAGAGACAGTGTAGACGACAGGAAATTATTCTAATTTAATAACAATCCGACAAGAAATAATGGTTTTAAATTGGAACTTAAAACATTTAGTACCTCCATCTGTGGTAATTTCTTCTCCTATAAAATAGTTAATATCTGGAACCAACTTCCTTCGGAGGCTGTTTCAAACCAAAGTGTAATATGTTTAAAAATAGGTTGGACAAGGTTCTGAATACACTCGGGGTTTAAGATTGTCCTCACATATAATATAATTAAAGAAAATAATATTATAACGTAACCCTGTGAGAGTTTGTTTAAACTCTTCCTCCTACGCTTAATTCTCCCCTCACTTTGGAGAGACGTCTCTGGTTGATTCTGCCTCGCATAGCATGATCAACCATCGAGCAACTCTTTTTTTTTATCACTTGCCTCATAAACACCTCTAAGTGGGAGACTTTTGAATTCGCCGTAGCAACAACAGGTGATCATCCACGAAACACCTTCATTCTCCATAAGGGACAAGTACACTGGTGTAGATACAGGGTCCTCACACTGATATTTCTCACCGGAAAGAAATGTTATCTACTCTCGTGGTGGCATAACACCGCGAAGTATAAACGACTCCATATATCACTTGGTGCATAAACACCTTTCACGGCGGAAGACCCAAGTTGAAACTCGGTGACATTCAAAGAGTTGAAAGACATCCACAATCCACATGATAGATATCCATTTACAGAAAACAGCTCACACACCTGCCTGCCTTGTTGACATGTCTAAAAATAGAGTAGAAATTTTTTTGTAGAAACACAATTTCATAACGAACAGAAAAAAAAAATAAAAAATGTATCTTTCTCTTGGGTGGCTGGATGCACATGACGGGATAGGGCATGGTGTGGAAAATCTGATTTCTCTTCTTAAGTCGTGTTTCCACCACTTTCCTATTGAAGCATTTCATCACTTTGCTGGCGTGATGGTTTTGTGCGTACATGGGTGTAGACATGGAGAGTTTAACCATTACCTCTCTCTTAATCCTTTTGGGTCTAGCCTGAAATGGGTCATGGGGTCTTCGTTGGACCGATACCTCGGTAAATAGAGATGTAAATATTTTGCATAAAATGAAAACCCCCATGTTCGAGGTTTTTGTGACGATACCAGATAGTTGATGTGCGAGTGGCACAGGTAAATTGTTGGTTACTTTATACAGCGGTACTAGCTAGTGTACGATCTCTGTGTGCATAGCGTAATTGTAAAGCTAGCTTATATATTCTCCTCTTTCCTGTAAAATTTCTTTTGCTACTTTTTCAGGGTTAAGGTATTTTTTCAACCTTTTTCCGTACCCGCCTCTGGCGAGGAGGTAGCGGAGGGTGGGGAGAGAGCCTTATATGTTTCTATTCATTTTAAAATACTGCTAGAATAGGTTAAAAATAAACCACTTTAATAACAGGAACCTCCCCGAGTGGACTGAAAGGTCTTTGACCTTCCTCTTGTCCTTGTAACTCTCTCTCTCTCTCTCTCTCTCTCTCTCTCTCTCTCTCTCTCCATAACTCTCACTTATTTACAAACTTTTCACGAGGTAATATTTCAGGTGTAGGATGAACAATCTTCTATACAATAGCCAATAGATAAATTGTTCGTTTTCATGTGAAGATCTTTATAATGGAATAAGAAAAATGATGCCAAAAAGTATTATTTATGAACGCATCGAAGTAGAGTAGCCGTAAAAATTAATAAAGCTCTAAAGTTCGAAACAGAATAATGGATAAAGTTATATCTTATACGAGAATAAAAGTAGATGGTTTACACACACATATGAATATATATATATATCAGACATGCAAATGCGGTATAAACATTTATTTCTTCTACGGATCTAAACATGATTTTCCTAAAATTCGTGGACACCATGAGAGATCCATGCCCGACCATAAAACAACCAAGAAGTTGCCAAATCCAAATGACAGTAACCAAAACCACAGAAAGGTTTAGTCGGCTTCTATGAAAAGGTACCAAAAGGCGATAATGCACCACGAGCAATTGAACGGCCCTGCGACAAATTAGTCGGCAACTTCATTTTCAGCGAAGAAAATCGAATCCCAAAAAAGTTAAACCTGGGGCTCAACTTCAATTAATAAAACACTTCCAAGTGGTAAATACAGCACAGCATGAAAAATCAATTTCCCAAGGTAGATTGTGTAAGTCCGCAAAAAATTCATCGAAAAAAAATTCTCAAAAGTAGAGAAGCAAGATGGCTGAAGGAGATACAACAAACACCTCAAATTCATCAGTAAACACTCGTGCAGTGGTGGGAAAATTACTAAGATTTCATAATTGAGAATAGAATTACTTGCCGAAAATAGTAATGAAGTAGAAGTAAAATTACTAGCTTAACTAAGTAATCGACTAAAAGTAAAAATTACTGATGTCTGAAAAGTAACTAAAAGTATAAAGTAGAAATTATTTCTCTGGATTAATTATATATTGCTAAGGCTGACTGAGCTGACGTTTGCACAGTGTTGTCACTTGCCAGCCTAATGCCAGACGTTGACTGGAAAAAAAATTCGTAGATTTTGGGCCAAAATTCCTGGATTAAAATACATATGGCAACACTGCTCCATTATTATCAGTAATATGGGATTGGAGAATAAACAGCCTTGGGAGATCTGAAAAAAATAAAAGAAAAATAGAAAAAAGTAATTGTATAGCTTTTTTACAAAAGTAATGAAGTAAAATGTAATTACTATTGCTAAATTTTTAATCAATTACAAGTAAAAGGTAGTCGTTCAGCAAAGTAATTAGTTACAAGTAGATTACTGGAAAAACTACTTAGTTATATATATATATATATATATATATATATATATATATATTAGACTTAGAGCTGTAAAATATTTATTGAGCAACAAAACTTATATACCTTACTGGCGTACTTTAGTGTGATTTATGTGCTTGTTTAGTGCAGCAGAGTTTTTGGAAATTTGGTTTGATGTTCGTCAGCTGTAGGCGCATATCCACTGCCGCATCCAACTTATTACGTACTTTTTTGGTCGCTATACATATATCGAGAAAATCCAGCCTCACACATATAACTTAAGTTGATACAAAGGGGAGGAGCTTCTTCAATGCTCGTTTTTTAAGATCGGGAGATGGATTTAAAAGCTTTATCCAGAAAGACAACAAAGAATCCTTATCAAAAGTTGTTTTGAGTGTCAGATCAGTTGAAATATCAATTAGCTGCTCTTTTTCATTTATTGGAAGATTTTGTTGTTTCAAAATATTCGAATCAATAAATGGGTTGCGCAGCTAAGTGAGTGAATCTTGCGACTTTGGAAAATACTTTCTTAATGAATTTCGCAATTGTTGCAAGTGTTGAATTATACAAACTTTCATGGTTTCGTCAAATATCAGGCCATTCTTATCCAAAAATGTATGTAGATTTGCAAAGCATTCAATGCTGCTTTCCCTTGAGCAATCAATCCAAAGTTCAACTTTTCGAAGAAATGATTCAATTTTGTCATCAACAATCAAAATGTGGGTGTTGGGACCTTGTATTGATAGGTTCAGTTCATTTAATTTAAAAAATATGTCAACAAGATAGGCTAGCTTCTTAAGCCAATCTTCATTATTGAATTTAGAAGACAGAGAAAACTGATGGTCCAGCAGAAATAGTCGAATCTCATCTCGCAATTCATAGACACGTGAAAGTATTTTGCCTCGAGTCAACCAACGCACCTCAGTATGTAATAATAGGGCAGTATGTGTCGAATCTATTTCCTTGCACAAAGCAGAAAACAGTCGAGTATTAAGAGGCCTGGCTTTAATGAAATTAACAACCTTAACTACTTCATCCAGAACAGTTTCCAGTTCTTCTGGCATCCCTTTCACCGCTAATGCTTCTCGATGAAGACAGCAATGTCTACCTTCCACATCAGGTGCAACATTTTTTATGAGAGCTAGTGCACCCTTAATTTTACCTGTCATCGCCTTTGCGCCGTCTGTAAGGGGTTCCAAAAAACCTTAGCCCCCCCCCCCATTTGCAGCTTACATATTTACTTATATCGAAATAGTTTTTAGTGATTATAAAAATATATAAAATTCTTTATTTATTGCAGGTATTAAAATTACTCTAGCTGATAAAGTGATATATAATGGCTTCTTAATTAATTGGTGATTCGGAGAGGCAACGTGTGATAGATCGCATACGAGCAATAACATTTTGGAAGCTCGTGATGCTGGAGCCACCTTTATAACACGTTCATGGGTTGCCAAAAAGTTGCGAAGAAGTGAGGACTTCGTCAAAAGAAATTGGAATAAAACTTTGGATGAATGTGAAATGGATACAACCAAATCTGGGCGCCCAAATTTGCCACTCTCTCAGGAAACAAAGGACATCATTGAAAGCGGTACGCGTAAGCGGAAAAACAGCTGTGCTAAACTTTCTAGAGAGATCGAAATGTTGAGAGGAAAGATCGTTAGTGGTGAGATCATTCGACTGTACCGTCATAGGCAAGGTTTAAAGCCTTGGCATGAACTTCCAAAGCCAAGAAAAACTCAACTTAACATCGATGACAGAATGTGGTTTGCCCATTATCTTGAAGATTGAGATGTGGATGATTTCATGCATTTAGCTGTCTCTGATGAATTCTTTGTTTACGTAACACGTCGGCCTAACTACGAAAATGATCGAGTGTGGGCCACAACACCCGATGAAATCGATGACAATGAACATTATCGCGAATTATTAAAAAGTCCAGACTGTGTTGGTGTGTTTGTTTTGTTCACTGCAAAGAAGAAGCTCATGTGGGTGCTGAAGCCAACTGGTCAGAGTTGTGATGGAGAGTATTTTCGTGATATTATTCTATCCCAGCATGTCATTCCTTTTCTAAGAAACCCAAACAATGTTATGGATGTCGATCAGGTCACACTTCTGCACGATAAGGCCCCCTGCTTTAAGGCATTAGCCACTCAACAGTTGTTGCGGAACCATGAGATCGATTTCTTTGGAAATGAAGAATGGCCAGGAAATTCTCCTGACCTGAACGTCTGTGAACACATTGGATCAGTTATAAAGAACAAAGTTGAATGTCTCTTGTTTCAAGAACCTGCAGCAAATCGATTTTCGAAGGTACAATGACGCAACACATTGAAACTGTTTTAGCAAATTTGCGTAACGATCAAGATCTATTCACGTCACTTTTGGCAAGCTACCCAAAGCGAATTCAGGCTGTCTTGGAAGCCAATGGCGGGAACACCAAGTTTTAATTGTTTCTCATTAAATGCAGGATAAAAATCTCTTTTGTAAGGTATGTTTAATTTTACTGTACCTCTAATGGTTTAGGCCATGGGCGGGGGGGCTAAGGTTTATTAGAGCCCCGTACATACGTTTTTGCAGAGCTCCCATCTGATATCATGTTTTGCATGTAGTTATTGAAGATAGTAAATATATCCTGGCCTGTCGTTGTTGTTTCAATGGATTAGCATAACAACAGGTCTTCCTGCACAGACTCTTCATAAACGTAACGTACAAATACGAGCAATACAGCTAATCCTTCTAATCCCTTGATTCATCAAGTTGAATAGAAAAACTAACAGGGCTGCTTTTTAACCGGTTCACTAATATTGTTTCGCAATCGCTAGCTATATCCTTAATGCGACGAGAGACTCTGTTGTCTGACAAAAGAACAGTTTCTGTAAGTTTACTATATTTTTCATCCAACATACATGTCACTATATCCTCCACACACCCTTTTATTAATGATTCTGCAATTGTGTGTGCTTCGCCGGCCCTAGCAATGCGATAGCTGACACGATATGAGGCTTCAAGTGCATTTTTATTGTTTGAGTAAGCAAATGATTTGAGTGTGCTAACTGTCTTTTGTAATTCGTCTCGCTTCCTTTTGAAATAATCACTGTGTTTTTTTTAAATGTGGATGCTTAGTTTCCAAATGCCGCTTTAACTTTGCAGGATTCAAGCTACTGTTGCTAATACTTGATTACATTCAACACATTAGCCGTCAGGATCATTTAAATTTCCAATAGGCATAAATCCAAAGTTTATATAGCTTTATATAGTTTTATATAGCTTTCATTTTCGGTAGGCGATTCCGTTCGTTCGTTTTCACTTCCAGATGTTTTTTCTTTTAAAGTAGACCTATAGCATTTCAACCATTTCTCCATTTTTCCAAAATTATGCTAAAAAAGTCGGTTACAGATTTTAGTGATGAACACACTACAAAATTTTACACTGAACACTTAAGTAAATAAAGCCTATCAGAAATTAACTTGACAGTGCACCACGCCAACGGCTATAGTTATACTGATTGGTTCACAATTAATTACGAAACAAGTGCACATCAAATCAACTGGCAACTTATAAAATTTTAATTTTAGCGAAAACATATTGCTCAAAATTAATTACAGTTAAATTCTCACGCGTAAAATATATATATTAAAATTTGTCATAAATAATTTGACAAATTTTAAATACTATGACAGAATTTATATGAGTCTTTTATAAAATCGTTAAAACTAAAATCTGCCAAATTACACTTTTGCAGTAGCCGAGTAGCGAAAATTTATTTACATATACTTAGCAGATTTTAATTTTAGCGAAAAATATTTAGTGATCCCAAATCCACGATGGTACCATTTCAAGTCAGACTGAGAATATAAAATATTATTTAACAAAAAGCCACAAGGTAAAATTATGTATAAATATTAGGACCTTAATTAGACCTTAATATTAAGACCTGATTAGACTGATTAGAAAACGTGTCACGGAACCCTTGTTAAACCTCCGTGGAACCCTGGGGTTCCACGGAACACAGTTTGGGAACCACTGCTCTAACGTATATTTCACTCAAATATGTCATTGTTATTTATTTTATTGTAAATTATTCTACTGTACATTTATTTTCTTAATTCGAACATTATGTTATTTTATTAATTATTTAGTGTTTGTTGAGTAATTCATTTCATTTCATAGACTTCATTCATTGTAATTAAAAGAGAGAAAAAGAGCACTCTTATTTTCCTTGGGTGGTCAAAAAAAATTAAAATGAAAAATATATTTCTCATGATATTTTTCCATATTCCATAACCATTAACAATGTTCGAAATATAAACCTGGATTAATTCTTGCATATTTAGAGGTGGCGCAACTCGAACCTTTAGTATCATTATACAGTTTGGGGTGGCAAATATCTACAAACTTGCGCCACCCTTAAATATTAATGGATTTAGCTAAAAATCCGGTCCTTATAAGGAATGGGAAAATGCAACAGGAACTCTTATTTGTGCATTTTAATTTTTTACCATATATGTGTGGCTTACCCTAATATACTCTATACTGTATATACACGATACAACTCAGAATGGTCAACTGAGAAACTTTTATGTTGAGACTGCGCATGGAACAAGGAACTCTTCTGGGAAAATTAAATCATGACACGGTCATGACCCATTGCTTACGTTGGACTTCCATCACGAAAAAGAAAATCTTTAGTATTTGTCATTTATCATTATTTATTCAGACTATAGTGGATTTAATTTTCCCAGAAGAGTTCCTTGTTCCATGCATGGTCTGTGTGTAGCATTATATATATACGAGTATTAGGGATGTACCGAATACTAAAATTCACCGAATACCGAATATTTGGTGCAGAACTATTCGGCCGAATACCGAATTCCGAATATTAGTTTTATTTGGGTTATTAGGCGTCACCATAAAAAACTGAAGCCTTTATCAGTTTGACAGCACATAGAATTAATAGTAAATGTGAGCAAAAGCAGCATGTTTTAGCCACCAAAAATCTGCCAGATTCCCATACTCATGAAAAATTTGCAACTGCATTGACTTCTATATTGCAAGAATGGTCAATAAAGAGCGATCGTGTGCATGCAATTGTGCACGACAATGGCTGTAAAATTACTAAAGCTGTTAGCGTTCTCAAAATTACTCCTGTTGCTTGTGCGAATCATACTTTAGCACTTGCAGTTGATGAAGCCTTTCTTAGCCAGAAGTCTGTTTCAGAGATATATGCAATTGCGCGGCCAATCTGTTGCATTTTAATTATTCATCTCCAACCTTTGACAGACTTAAGGAATTCCAGAAGCAAAATAATTTACCCGAAAACAAACTTATAATAAACGTTAATATTTAATATTTAAGGATGGCGCAAGTTTGAAGAAATTTGCCACCCCAAACTATAATGATACTAAGGCTTAGAGTTGAGCCACCTCTAAATATGCACAAATCAATCCAGTATTTTATTTCCAACATCAATTGTCATGAGAAATAGATTTTTCATTTTCATGAGAAATAGATTTTTCATTTTCAATTTTTTGGACCACCCTAAATTATTTATATATATACATATATATATATATATATATATGCTAGAGCTCCGTCCATTTTATGTCACTATCTTTCATGACGTGTTTATGATGTCACTATCTTTCAACCAATCCGGAATATAGAGGCCTCCAGCTGCCTCAGATGACCTCGGAGGCCGACGCCACATAGCCTATGTTTTCCTCTGGCCTCTGTTACCACTATCTTCCAAGTCTCATCCAAATCTGGCCAGTGGTTTGGCAGGCCATTAGAAACAAAGAAAGAAAGTTCGCAGGTAGTTCGACCGTCACAAATATTAATATAGATGATTCAGAGCCAGTTAGCAATTCAAATGCAAAATTTTAAACATCTCATTACCTTATTTCTTGTTAAATGGCATTATTCAGGGTAAGGTTTGAAGAACTACTTTCTTTGGATGTTCTATTCTACTTGTGCGTGAATAATAAGAGTTAATTATAGGTTTAACTTTTGTAAGTTTTAGGTGATAAGTAATAATTTATTGAGGGGGAGCGTTCTTTTGTAGTTTTCTCTCTGCAGGTATTCTTTCAGTTTCTCACACTCATCTCTCTACAGATCGTCAAGTTACATGAGCTTTTATAGGTACTGTACAAGTGTACATGGGGTAAAGCGGTTTACATGAATTGGGTGAATCTAAATGGTTATTCTATTTTAAAACACTATTAGGGAACCTTCAAAACTATTATTGGTTTTATCAGGCGTTATATAACTAAGATTTCCCCCACCCCTATGTGCATATATGAAAGGACAACGTCACTTAAGCTATGTTTCTCGTATACTGTACATAACGTGCTGCTATTACTTCGATTTAGCATTTGTACATAATTTGTGTTTATTTTGTTATCCCTTTCTTTCATTACAGGTTCTCAGCGGTAGGGATGTGCCGGATACCACTATCCGGCAGGATATCCGGCCGGATAACAGCTATTATCCGGTATCCTGTATCCGGCCGGATAGATGTCAGTATCCGGCCGGATAGCCGGATATTTATGATAGTCTTTTTTGTAATGGGAATACCATCTGGGCCCGCCCCTTTCCAATCTTAGCTTGCATAGCCTTTAGCTAGCAAAAGTTGAATATAGTTGTACAAAAATCTAAAATTAAAATAATTGATAAATAAGCATGTACCACTACTAGTATGTAACTATATTAACACTGCTAAAAAGGCAAAATGTTTGGTCCAGCTAAAAGTGTGACGCATAGCTAAGATCCCAGCTTCCCTTACTTTTTAATTTTTATTTTTATTTTTTATTTTTATATATATTGCAAATTACAATATGAAAAAATATGAATTAGCGAAACCTTTTATTAAGATTTGAGATATAAAAATAAAACATATAGCCTAATCAAATATACCAGTAAGGTAAGTGAAATTATTAAAATAGCAAAACCTCAAAAAGTAAAAACTCACATTAAACAATAAAAATTAATACTATGTTCAAGACACTAGATTCACAAGTTTAAATCAAATTTTCGTCCATTGTGATGGATAAAAAGAAGCATCGCCCCTCGCTTTGGTAGCAAAGTACTTTTTCTTCAAAAATATTTCCGTATTCGGAAAACATTCTTTCTGAGAAAACTGAAGATGCTGGTGTCACTAGCCATTTTAGAGCAATTTTCTTGAGAGATGGAAAGGATTCTTCATTTTTCCAAATTTCAAGTGGAGATAGTCGTCTGTCTGATATGGGTTTTTTTGCATATTGCTCAATTTCCTCTGCTATTTCTGCGAATGAAGCCATCTTGCGGCTTTTTTTAAACTTTTTCTCACCAGATATCTTTTCTGAATTTTCTTGTGTTAGTTCCCTGAAACAAGCAGAGAGTGGATCATCATCAAACTTTGCCTTTTTTCTTCCTGTTGAGGAGGAAGAAGAATTAGAATCGTCGCTGCTGTGAGCCTGTTCTTCAAAATATTTATCTCTAATTTTCTCTAGGTTGTTTATTTCATTTATTTCTTCAATTAACCATGTCTTAATATTTTCCTTTTGTTGATCTTTGAAAAACAAAAATTTAAATCGTGGATCAATGACAGTTGCTACAGCATACTTCCGATTTGTTAAGACATTTAGACACTTTCTTTTTTCATTGCTTTCATTGGCAAAAAATCGTGACCGCAATGACTTCAACAGTTCATCTTTTGTAGTTTGGACTCCTTGATCATCCTGGCCAATTTTTGAAAGAAACCTTTCAAGCGCGCACATGTTTGGGATAACAGTAGAGAGTAAACTATATTCTGTACTCATTTCTTGGGTGAGTTTAAAAAATGGCTGTAAAAGCTTTAAAAGATTTTCAATCAAGTGCCACTCATTAGATGAAATAACAAGTAATTCACTATGATCAGCAAGGTATATTTGAACTGATTTTTTCAACTTAACCATACGTTCTAGCATCAAATAAGATGAGTTCCAGCGCGTTAAAACATCTTGTACCAATAGAAGAGGAACATGACCCGGTTGTGTTTGGAGAGCTTTAAATTCAGAAGTAGCCAGTGGGGAGTGGTTAAAATGTGTCACTAAACGTCGACACTTTGCCAAAAGATCTTTTATAGATCGTTGAGCCATTAATGCATCATTCACCACTAGCTGTAGCAAATGAATTGAACAGTGAACAGAAGGTATTTCCGCAAGGTCACATCCCAAAGCTATGTTAGAAGCTCCATCTCTGACCAATATATTACGCCTTGATCTGTCAATATTCCATGATTGCCACATAGATTGCAATTTGTCCGCTATATTAATTCCTGTATGCGATCCTGAAAAATGAGCTGAATGCAATACTGCATTACAATGAGTGTAGTCATTCATGATCCAATGACCTGGCAAGGAAATGAATGATTCATTTTAAGAAGAGCAGGTCCAAATATCGGAAGTGAAGCTAATGTATTTCCCTTCTTTCAATTTATTCATAACAATTTCTTTGAGTTCTTCATAGATTTTGGGTATGACTTTTTCTGAAAAATATGTTCGATTTGGTAGCAAATACCTTGGCTGTATGTGGGCCATCAGTCCTATAAAGCCATCTTGTTCAACTAAACTAAAAGGATGGTTGTCCAATGCCATCATTAATCCTATCTTTTTATGTAAAGCTTGAGCTTTTGAGTCATTTATATCCCATATTTTCTTAAAGGAAAAACTTTCTTCTAACGTGAGTTGCTTTTCCATGGCAACTAATTTTTTCTCCTTCGGAGCCATTGAGGTGGTCGCTGTAGGTTGATTTTGATTTTCAGATGATTTGTTAAGTTGAGACACTTCTTTATATTCTTTTGAACGCAGCATCTTTGCATGATTATGCAAAGGTTTTGTGCTATAGCACCTAGCACCCAATTTCTCTGATCCCCTTTTAATCTTTTGGAACATAGGGAGCAAATAGCTATAGTTGGATTAGTCTCATGTATTGTAAATATTTTCCAAATAAAACTAGCCATTTTAGGGGGGTAAATAATGTTAAAATATTGCTGTAAGCCTGTAACTAATACTAACTAGCTATATAGCTATATGATTTAGGCAATGAAACAATCCTGAAAAGGATAAAATATAGGTAATTAGTAAATTTATTGAAAGATAGCTATAATTTACATCAAATAGTGATTAAAATTTGATAGTATAGTCAATTAGTCAAGTAATAGCTAAATAATAATATATAAAAAATTATGAATTATTTGAATGATATTATCCGGTATCCGGCCGGATATCCGGCCGGATATTTTTTTTATATTATCCGGCTATCCGGTATCCGGCCGGATAGTAAAAAATACTATCCGGCACACCCCTGCTCAGCGGTACGTTCGTTGCGCATATTCCATCAAATATTGTTTTCTATGTATGGACGATTTACAAAAGGAAACCAAAACGGCTCCATTTTCTGGTCTCAACATTCCAGAATGATCAACATATGGAATTTCTGCCAAATCGTTTCCAAAACGTTTCGGGTTGTTTTAAGTTGGTTTTAAGTAAATTTGGGAGCCATTTCATTATGTACTTTTTATTACTTACTTTTAATATTACTTTGAAGGTGTTGCAATATTAATACACACTTAAATAAAGATATGGGAAGAATCAGCTCAAAAGAGAAATTTTGGGGACATTTTATTATATATTTTGATTATATTATTTCATATATTATTATACATTTTTTTATTATTATTACAGCGCATAATGGTACGTATCGATCCGATCCGATTGGAGGACATTTCAACTTTCTGGAATATTTGATTTTACGAACACCCATCAGTCTGGAGTTTTATTGTACTTTAGAGCTTTCACTGTACTTAGTTTACATATTATACTATTTTTAATGTACGTTGAAACCTTGGTTAAACACTGGTGTGATCATCTAAGCAATTAAACTTCAATGTTTTATAGTCAGGCAGCTTAGGACCACATTTGACAATATGGGGACATGCCGGACAAAAGCACCATTTTTTTTCCCTGACAATCTGTGTGGTATAAATTTTGATATTTTTATTGGAACCAAGTAATATGAGCTTGTTGGAGCCTGTTTCGGCCATTTTTAAAAATGGATGGACGAAAACCAGGAAAAAATCAGTTTTTCGGTTAGAAATAAAGATATTGGATCTGAGAGCTCAATTACTGTTGTATCATAGAATGTTATAATACTATGCATATTGCATATTCCTTGGCAGCAGCAACATTCAAACATGTAAAATGAAAAAAAAAAATTTTTTGGTTTACAGATTTTTTTTCCACATTTGTTATGGTCGGTAAGGATGACAAATTCTCTAATATGTCAGCAGACAACCTCTGAAACACTCCGATGCCCCTTTAATGTGCGTCAACAAAGGGACAGCTTAGAAGCATACAGAACCTTTCTGGACAATGTCAGTGAATTCAGGCAGTTAGGGAGAGACTCCCGGTCCCACTCAAGTTTAGTGAGGACATGGACAAGGCCCAGTTTATTCAGCACCGTGCACAGTGGCACAAAATATGTCATATCAAATTCAGTGCAGAGAAACTGGAAAGATCAAGGAAGGGAGAGAGCCGGCAGTACTGAAAGTGATGCTGCAGCCAAACGACGTCGAAACCGCATGTCTGTGTAGAAGAATAAGTGCATATTCTGCAACAAATGCGATGGGCAACTCCATGACTTTGCAACTTTTCAGATCTGCACGAAATAGATTTACTGATCAGGATTGAAGGTAGTGACCTCGTTGCCATTGATGCAAAGTATCACCTTACTTGCTTGACTGGACTGCGAAATCGCCATCGTTCCTTTCTGAGTAGAAGCCAAGACTACTCTCAGAAGAAACTGAAAGCCAAAGCTTTTGTTGAGCTCATCACACATGTTGAGAACTCTGTAGAAGATAGAACCTTCTGTTTCAAGTTCTCTTCGCTGCGTCAGCCCTATGAAAATCGCCTAGCCGACCTTGGTATTGGTAGAGAGATCAACAAGGTTCGCTTCAACGAACAAGTTCTGAAGTACTTTCCATAAGCACAAGAGCAAAGTGATGGCATGAATTTAGTACTTGTCTTCGAACAAGGCATGCAGGAACTGCTCAAGGACACTTTGAAGTCTGACTATGAGTGGGATGCAGTGATTCTGACGAAAGCTGCCAGTTCCAGGAAACTGCCAGAACTGGCACTGAGGGAGTTGTTCTGCAAAAAGAGCAAAACGATGGAGAACATTCCACCGACTCAAGAGGCTTTGTTGCAACACTCGAGGCGCGCTGCTTACCAACCTGGAATCTGGACGACATGTGAACTGGCCCAGCAGCAGACTCCTACTCCAGGAGGGTGGGGATGGACATTTGACAGAGAGATCAAGTCTTGGCTTCCTGTGTGGAGCACACTACCGATGGCCTCCAAAGCATGCAGTGAACTGGTAAAGTGTGGGTGCAAAAGCGTGAGTGGCTGTGGTGCAAGGTGTTCGTGCAAGAAGGCACACTGGAAATGCACAGAGCTTTGCAAATTGAAGTGTTTTTATATTCTACATACATTATGATGGTTTTATTTTTTGTTTACCTGTTTAATATGGTGATGTATCAAATTAATGTGTTTTGTATTCTAAATATACTGAATTACAGTGTTTTTATATTCTACATACACAGAATTGACAATCTTATATCCTACTTCTACTATGATATATAGGAAGACTGGAAAATCCGATGCCTTTTAAAAAGGTGTAATTTCATGCCAAAATTAGGGTTAGTATTGCAAGGAGCCATGTCAGATTTTTTGGTTCCAATAAAAAAGCTGAATAATATGACCTAATAAAGTATCAGAAAAAAGTTAATGCTTTTGTCCGGAATGTCCCCTTCATTTTGTTAAGCTACCTGACAATTAGTTCCATTGTAATATTAAAGTTTTTGTAATTAAAAACCCGATATATTTTGCTCTTTTGCGTTACTTTTATTATTTCACTGTGCAACTATTATATCAAAATAATTATTGTCACATGTTTGCAATCCTTCAGTAAAATTAACTAAGATAAAAGAAGATTGCTTAAACGTGTTGATTAAACACATCAGTTTTTCTCTCATAAAATTTTTACTGCAAATAACTGCAATATCTCTTTCGGAGGTTTCACTTTTGTTTTTACTCTTGTTTGATTGCAATTTCATCTCAGAATTTGTTAAATATCTAATATCTAATATATACGTTAGTGATGTACCGATTCCATGAAAATCTGTTGATGCCGATGTCGATTCTTTGCCTATATTTTAAAAATCAATTCCCTTCATATATTTTACTAATCTAATGTGAAAACTTTCACTTTTCATATTTTTACATTATAAATTTGTTGAAATGCTTTTCCTTAGTTCACTCCACAATATACGGTACCAGAACTTATTACTCACATACCATAGCTGAAATGATGTTGAATAGTTTTATTACCCAGTAAACTGATAAAATAATTTTAGTTTAGTTTCATAAATTGAATACAAATATTTAAAGTAATTGTTTTTCCTTATGTTGAACATATTTTCTGTCTTCAACAATGCAAACAACAGGAAAATTTTTCAGCAAAATTTCAAGTCCCTGGTAGCCAATTTGAATAAATAAAAGGATATACAGAGGGTGTTCGAAAAGTCCTGTCACCTCCTACAAAGTGTACATATTGTAATACCAATTTTATTTTTTGTGTGATTAATTGACATTTTTTTTCTTTTCCAGGTATTAGAGTTGTGTGAACAATCGCAGATCAGTCCACTTACACTCTGGAGGAAAGGATAGTGATGAGCACATGGGCTCATGAAAGGTCACATACTGGCAAAACGATACATGATATCCAGAATGATTTGAACACAAGATTCAATAAGGCTGCACCACCAAATAAGACTGTATTACGCTGCACAATGAGAGATCACATGACGAAAGATCTCGGCATGAAACCATACCGCACGTCATTTGTTAATGAATTAAGCGATAGTGCACACAGATATTCTTGATTAGTAACTGTAATTAGTAATTTTTTTAACTATAATTAAAGTAATTGTTTCTAGTGACTTGTTTCTTAAATTATACCTACACATATTTATACAATTAATCACACAAAACTAAAATTGGTATTAAAATATGTACATTTTGTAGGGGGTGACGGGATTTTTCGAACAACCTGTACAATTTGGGTTGGATCACCTGAAGATCAGGGCCCCCAGCCTTCTTTAGTTGGCTTTACAAGGCTAACTAACGAAAATATTACGACCTAACCTAACCATTCGTCAAGGGCGTACAGTTGACCTAACGATTGGTTAGGTTAGGTCGTGATATTTTCGTTAGTTAGCCTTATAAGGCTAACTAAAGAAGGCTGGGTGCCCTGATCTTCAGGTGATCCTTTGGGTTTATAAAATTAAAATACTTACAATAAAGTCAACATAATAAAATGGTTTAATATAAAAATTATAAAGTACAACTTAATATAGAATTATTATTAATATAGAGTTGGAGGTTACAATAGTTTATAATATTTAGAGATTAGCTAGTTAGAGAAAATGTAAATTTATGGGCAACGTCACTTATTTAGTTTTTGCATTTTTCGTGAATGCAAAATATTTTTATATAATTACACTTTGAAATGAGTATAAATTATCGTAAATAGTGTTTTTTTATGTTACATTTTCTATAAATATAGATTTTGTTTTCTAATGAAAATTTTAAAATGTCAAAGAATCGGTAAGAGAATCGGCTAAATTTAGCCGATTCTGCCGATGCAGATGCCGTTGCCGATTAATCGGTACACCACTAATATATATGGGATGAACTTCACAAATAAACACGTGAAATAAATAAATGATGCAAATCCCCCCAAGAAAAAATTTAAAGCAATTTCAGGGGCTTTCGTGTATTAAATAGTTACAAACCATACAAGAAAGTTAAAAATTAAAAATATTGGAAAAAATTATGATACATATTCTATATCCGAGTGTGTGTGTGTGTGTGTCCGCGCTATAGAGCTAGATCAGTTATAAAACAAAATAACTCGCGGAATAATAAAAATTAGACAAGTTGGCTTAGCTCTAAACTTCAGCAAACAAGTAAATTTTTAAAGCTTTAGTAAAACTGTTCAAAAGAATATTTTTATTAATTTAAGTGTCCAAGAATACGAGTAGATCAAGCTAGTACTGTATCATATATAATATATATATATATGATACAGATATATATATATATATATATATATATATATATATTTAGGATAAAAACGAAGACGTAGAGCAAGAAAGTCATTATATTTGGCTGCAGCCGACGTTTCGGGCAACTCTACCCATTTTCAAGGCCTAATAAATAAAAAGCTAAAATTAATGCATGACAAAAAAAAAAAATATACGAATGTCAAAAACAAACTAATTCATAGCACAGAATAAAACCACTTAAAGAATAAAAATTAAAAAGCGTAAAACAAGCATAAGCCAAAAACAAAAATTAAAAATTATATACATGACAAATAACACATGATAAAAGTAAAACTTTAAAACTAAAAACATTCAAACAAATTAGTTAAAAACTTCACTAATAAAAAGTTAAATGAAAAAACGCAAAAATGCACGAAACATACCATGCTCATAGGACAGGGAAAGTTTTATCTAAAAAGGAACAGTCTGCCATTAGAAATCATTCTGTTAAGTGTAAAGTTGATATTTCCGTTAATAACTTTAAAATTCTTAAATCATTAAAATGTCCGTCCTCTCTCCGTATTTATGAATCTTTGTGCATTAAATTTCTGAACTCCAGCTTAAATATTGATTCTAGCTGTTACCCCCTTTATATTAATTAGAATGACTACCAACTAAATTTTTCTGTTTTTCCCCTTGACCCTGTCTCCTTTTCGCCTCAGTTGTTTGAGGATGTCAAGTGAGCATGGTATGTTTCGTGCATTTTTGCGTTTTTTCATTTAACTTTTTATTAGTGAAGTTTTTAACTAATTTGTTTGAATGTTTTTAGTTTTAAAGTTTTACTTTTATCATGTGTTATTTGTCATGTATATAATTTTTAATTTTTGTTTTTGGCTTATGCTTGTTTTACGCTTTTTAATTTTTATTCTTTAAGTGGTTTTATTCTGTGCTATGAATTAGTTTGTTTTTGACATTCGTATATTTTTTTTTTTTGTCATGCATTAATTTTAGCTTTTTATTTATTAGGCCTTGAAAATGGGTAGAGTTGCCCGAAACGTCGGCTGCAGCCAAATATAATGACTTTCTTGCTCTACGTCTTCGTTTTTATCCTAAATGTAAAATTACGTCTCCTTAGGAGGGATCCTATTTCATATATATATTATATAATATATATATATATATATATATATATATATATATAGAGAGAGAGAGAGAGAAAGAGAGACGGGGCCACCAGCTTGACCTTCGTGTGAAGAGAGAGCGTCGCACGGAACCACTACGAGGTGTACGAGGAGGTGTATATATAGGCCAACCTCCCTGACGAGGTGTACTCCTGAATACACGAAAGGCCTTGGAATCATTTTTCTTTTTCCTTGTGGGTTTGCATCATTCATTCATGAATATATATATATCGAGAAATAAGAGGACAAGGAGATGACAAATATTGTAGTTTATTGGCAAACGTTTCAGAACAATCTAATTTTCATCATCAGCGTTAAAAAGTTAAAAATAAGAAATGTAAGAAAACTAATTAAATATAATGATAAAAAATGTATACTGAAGTATACTGTGATAATAGACATATTAATATGTTACATGATTAAGTGTAGAAAAAAAAAAATATATATATATATATATTTTTTTTAATATACCGGGTGTCCGAGAATTATCTGTACAATTTTTGGCTGTTATTAAAAGTCAACCATGAAGTGTAGAAATTTCAGTGTTGTCCCATTTTACAGAGAAACTCATTAAGTTTTTTCTGATAAGTTTTGACAAGTTTTTTTTTTTTTGTACGCGGGTAACAGACATTGATGATTTAAAAGCAAGAATCACAGCTGCTATTGAGCGAATTGATGTGGATCTGCTGCAGCGTACATGGCAACATTTGGATTATCGATTGGATGTTTTGCGAATCACTGATGGTGCACATATCGAATGTTTGTAACAACGTTACTTTAATAAAAGAAACTTTTGAAAATACAGATTCTAAATAATCTTGTTTAAGAATTTTACGTGTGTTATCAAGAATTTTATTAAAAGATGAAATTGTACAGATAATTTTCGGACACACTGGAATTTCTAAAAAACTTGTCAAAACTTGGTATCAGAAAAAACTTAATGAGATTCTCTGTAAAATGGGACAACACTGGAATTTCGGTGCTCTTCCAATATGTGCTCTACCGCGAAAATTAGATTAGATTATTCGGATTAGCAGCTGGTACGTTAGTTAGCCTTATAAGGCTAACTAACGAAAATATCACGACTTAACCTAACCAATCGTCAAGGGCGTATAGTTGACCTAACGATTGGTTAGGTTAAGTCATGATATTTTCGTTAGTTAGCCTTATAAGGCTAGTTTCACGGTAGAGCACGTATTGGAATATGGTAGATCACAGTTTCGCGGTAGAGCACATATTGGAAGAGCACTGGAATTTCTACACTTCATGGTTGACTTTTAATAACAGCCAAAAATTGTACAGATAATTCTCGGACACCCTGTATATATATATTCGGATGTCATTGATAATATCAGAACCCTAATAAAGTCTGTAAACTCTCCATCCCCTAATATAATACTCTGCGGCTATTTTAATTTTCCATTTATAGAATAGGGTAGAAAATATTTATACAGCAAGATAAGGGAGGGGGCACAAGAGAGGACCAAGATCGAGCAAAAATGCTGATGGCTCTCACAAACGAGTTTACACTATGCTGACATAGGAGATAACAGAAAATACCGGGAAAATAACTGCCTAGATCTGGTATTCACAAATAACCCGAACTTGATTGCCGATATAAAAATAACTCCAACTATTATCTCAGACCACAATATAATCGAGTTATTAACAAATATAGCGATAACTTTAAAAGACAATACACATACGGAAACAAGAAGCAAATTTGGGGCTATTAGCTTAAACTCCAAGACCATAAATTTCGAGAAAACTCCCTTTCACTACTTTTAAGTTTGACTATAAATTGGGAAGAAATCAGATCACACATGGCCCAAACAGAGTGGAGAACAGTTTTAGAACATAAAACAATTGAGGAAATTCTAACAACCTTGGAAGAAAAGACGCTGAGAATTTTGGAAAATATGCTCCGAAAGCACAGCCAAAAGGAAAGAGGAACTGGCTAGAGAGGCATAAGAGAAGAATATTCCGCAAAAGAGAGTAGCGATGAAATTAGCTAATTGCGGAGACAACAATGCCAGGAAAGTAATACAAGAAAAACTGGAGAGAATCGACTGAGAAATACAAACTCTGATAAAGGTCCATACAGAGAGGGAAGAGGAAAAAGCGGTAGAAGCAATAAAGGAAAATCCAAAATACTTCTCCAGCTATGCGAAAAGGAAAACAAAAACGCGCGCTACTGTTGGGCCCTTAAGGAAAGGAAACAATGAACTACCAGACGATCTAAGAGATATATCTGAAACATTGAGAGTCCAGAATGAATCGGTCTTCAGTACCCCAAAAAGTGACAAAGCGATACCTGACATAGATGCATTCTTCAGAGAGAAACTGCAAGGAGAATGTATAACAGACTTTGATTTTACCCCAGAAGATGTAGCGAGAGCTATAGGACAAATGAGATCACACTCATTTGCAGTTCCGGACAAATGGAACGTATTATTAATTAAAAACTAAAAATGAAATAGCTACACCCTCATACTGGATATGGAGAAGATCCCTAGATACTGGGGAAATATCGAGCATCTTCAAAAGAGGAAACATTGTCCCTATGTATAAAGGAGGGGATTGATTTCAAGCAAAGAACTATAGACCAGTGTCCTTGACGTCCCACCTCACCAAAAAATTTGAAAGAATAGTCAGAGAGAAAATCTATGACTTCTTGGAGACATTGGAAAGATTCAACGAAAATCAGCACGGATTCCGGTCAGGAAGATCAAGCCTATCACAACTTATAGAGCATTATAACAACGTCCTAGATGCACTTGAAGGCAACGAAAACTATGATGTCATATACACAGATTTTGCTAAAGCTTTCGACAAATGTGATCATGGTATAACAGAACATAAAATGAAATATGCGAATAACAGGCAAAGTGGGAAAATGGACCTACAACTTCCTCAGAAAACGACTACAGGTGGTCAAAATTCAAGGTGTATCATCGTTAGAATCAGAAATACGCAGCTCAATACCACAAAGTACAGTACTGGCCCCAATCCTGTACATTATCATGCTAACAGACATAGAAAGTGGAGTAAACAGCAACAGTATAGTAACATCATTTGCGAACGATACAAAGATCAACAGAAAAATCAGCGATGCAAACGAAGTGGAGGCCTTGCAGAGGGACACGAACAAAATATACAAATGGTCAGAAGACAACAATATGACATTTAACACCGAGAAATTTCAGCTCTTGAGATATGGTAGAAATGAGGAATTAAACAGACTGCATATTATGCCGCAGATAGATAAGAAATTCAGAGAAACACGAAAGCGGTTGACTTGGGGTAATAATGACCGATGATGCTAAATTCGTGACACAAAATCAGATAGCAATAAACAAAGCAAAAACAGTCGAGGGACAGTACTAAGAACGTTCAAAAGGAGGGACAAGACAGTAATGATTCCCCTGCTGAGAACACTGATCATACCAAAACTTGAATACTGCTCAGTTTTGACGTCCCCAATTAATAAACTAGAAGAAACACAGAGACATTTCACAGCTAAGATTGATGGCTGCAAAGAACTCAACTACTGGGAAAGACTACGTAAACTAAATCTGTGCTTCCTGGAAAGACGAAGAGAGGTATACCATATACATATGGAAAATGATCGAAAAACTGGTACCAAACCTCAAACTAAACCCAATTACCATCCAAACAACGCTGGAAAATAGGAAAGGCAGAATGTGTAGTGTTCTCAAATTAAAGGCCCGACAAGGGACCTCCTCAACTCTGAAGGAAAATAGCTTGGTTGTCAAGGGGCCAAAAATTTTCAACCATCTTCCAAAGGACCTCAGAAACGTTACAGGGGTCAAAGTTGAAATCTTCAAGAGAAGACTAGATGCCTGGCTCAGGACGGTACCAGATAAGCCAGGTGTACCTGGCTATATACGGTGGAGAGCGCAAGAGAGCAACTCGCTCCTCCACCAAGCCAGGAATAGAGGCGGGGCCACAAGCTTGACCTTCGTGTGAAGAAAGACCGATGAACGGAACCCTAACAAGGTTATATATATATATATATATATATGCAAAGAAATCACAAAGCAACACGTGATCTCTTTAATAAACAAAGAACCACAGGGTAAAGGGAAAGGAAACATGAAGTCCGAGCGCTTTCGTGATATATTCACATCTTCAGGGACAAGAAAGAAATATTTCTTTCTTGTATATATATTATATACAGGGTGGGCGGAAAGTAGCTCCCTATTTTGGATTGGTAAAAAATACGTATATTATCCATTTATTTCAGAAGAAATAATATGAAAAGGTAGGCATACATGGTAGGTTTTCTATAACATTCAATGTGGGCTCCAACTCTTTCCACCAGCTTCAGGAGCCGCCCAGGAATGGCGTCCACTGACTTTAGCAGGAACTCCGGCGGGATGGAGGACATGACTTCCCGAATTCGGTCCTCCAGTTCTTCCAATGTCCTCGGTTTGGTGCGGTAGACTTCTTCCTTTACCCACCCCCAAAGAAAGAAGTCGCACGGTTACCGCTGAAAAACGGCAGAATCGGTTCAGTGTAACGGTGTGGTGTGGTATGACCTCAGATCAGGTTGTGGGCCCGTTCCTTCTGCGCAACACCATGAATGCTGAGCGGTACCTTGCTATGTTGCGAAACGAGGTCTGGCCGGTTGTCAGCACATGGGAGAACATCGACGATCTGATATTTATGCAAGATGGCGCCCCTCCGCACTTCGCTCTTGTTATCCGTGAGTGGCTGGATGCCCACTTCCCTGGGCGTTGGATGGGTCGTCGTGGTCCACATCAATGGCCAGCCAGGAGCCCCGACTTGACACCGTGCGACTTCTTTCTTTGGGGGTGGGTAAAGGAAGAAGTCTACCGCACCAAACCGAGGACATTGGAAGAACTGGAGGACCGAATTCGGGAAGTCATGTCCTCCATCCCGCCGGAGTTCCTGCTAAAGTCAGTGGACGCCATTCCTGGGCGGCTCCAGAAGCTGGTGGAAAGAGTTGGAGCCCACATTGAATTTTAGAGAAAACCTACCATGTATGCCTACCTTTTCATATTATTTCTTCTGAAATAAATGGATAATATACGTATTTTTTTACCAAGCCAAAATAGGGAGCTACTTTCCGCCCACCCTGTATATATATATTAAGCCGGGTCGAAATTTTATATTGAAAAGGTACATAATGTGAGGGGTTTGAATGGAACATAGGAACCCCCTCATAAATTATTTTCGCTGTTTAAAACCTCCTATCCCTGGCACAATTTTTCATTTTTTGACCTATACTGAGGAATATTCCATTTATACGAGATTTACTCTACATTCAGGTTTTTTGATGACATAAATCTTTATTAACGTATAATATTTTATTTAATAAAGTACAGTATTAGGAAAATTAATTAAGTACAACAATATATTCAGAAGAAAAAATTAGAGGCATAATAAATGTGCCAAAATTCAATTAACTTTTTCATTGTTCCTTATTACATCAAAAGGGAAGAAATTTGCAATATGATTAGGCAATTTTATTTCATATATTTCTTACTCATTCCATTGTGCCTTCCATTCAAACTTGGGCAGTTTTCGCCTTAATTCTAATGAGTTTAAGATAAACTTTTGACTGTTGTCATATCCTATTCTTTCCTGACATGCCTTTGTTACTAGGTTCACTGCCCTTTCCACACTTTGACTGTGGCATGGAAAAGAAGCTATCTCCAGTGGCTTACATCGAGCCTGTAGTAGCTCATCGTCACTAAAATTGTTTAGCAGCGGTGGAGGAGTAATTATCTCTTTTTGTCAATCGATCATCTCGGTGTAGTCAGTAGATTGGAAATTGAGGGTTCGAGGCAACTCAAAGTTTCTGGTACCTGAAAATCCTGTTCTTGAAAAGATGATTTTCTGAATAGCTTTGTACCTACTGTAATTTCTAGTCTCTTGTCAGTTACCATTGATATGAATATATTTTCTGGATGGGCAAAGAAGGCGTTATTCTTTAATACTGGTTCTATGATTGATCTATGTTGTTCATCTAAATTTCGAAGCAAGCACATTAAATGCCAAAAGTTATATGCACCATCAGTTGCATTAGGATGAGATTTTATCCAAAACCACCCTGGAGCATAGAACTGCACAATAATCTTGACTATATCTCGAAGGATTCTATCGGGATTTGGCGTTGAGATGTATAATCGAAGGACCCTGTTGGCTAGAGTTAGCCAGCGAGCATGGTGAAGGGTACCTGGGGACTGAGTGGACAGATCTTGAGAAGTGTCTCCAGTTTGCACTGCTAGACACATATCATAGAGATATCTTTGATCACTACTTAGCTCCTACACAACATTTGCTGGAATTTCTTTAATGTTTCCCTTTATGCAAGAATATTTGACTACCTCCAATTTTGTTAAATCTGTTTTCAGTTTATTGTCAATTGAACCCACAAAAGTATTTGGACCTGTTGTTTTACCATCAATGGCTTTGTAGACGTGCATAAAAGGCAACTCATTCAAATGCAAGAAGCACACCAACCACTGCACTCGTCTGTTAAGATGAATTTCAACCAGTTTTATGGCTCCACCAATTTTTCCTGTATTTAGAGGAGTACCATCATACAGTAAAGCTTTCATAGTATCTGTGCTGTTCGAGTCTGTAATAATAGTTATCAACTCTTCTGCTATGCAGCGAGCAGTTCCATTATCTGGTGTGACATGGTCTACATTGATGCTTCCAGGTTCTTTCACAATAACATAGTGTTCTTCTTTTATCTTTCCACTTTTAGTTAATGTGTTATCTTTCCTTCCATCAAATCCAAAGCCCTCCATCTTCAGATTTTCGGATTTAGACCTAAAAGTATTTGTTTCACCCATGCGATTTCTTTCTCTTTCTAATTTCTTTCTGTCAAGCATGTTGGTGTGGTTAAGGATCCCCATATCTTTTAAAGCTGCAATGACTATTGCAGCTGCAGCTCTATAACTTACACGATAACGATCTGCTGTTAATGCAGGTTTTTATAGGAGTGCCTGTTCTGAATATTCTCAGTCAATTCTAAATCGGCCTCATAATCTACATCCTGACTCTCTGACTCTTCTTCGGTATTTTCTATAAATTCCGATGGTAAAACATTGTTGGCTTCAGTCATTTCTTCTTGTGCTTTTAGTTGACGGTTTTGTGCTTCTTGGGTTCTTGCTAAAGATCTCTTCTTTGTTGAACTGATTTTTTCTTTGTTTTTGGCCCACAAAAGACTCCCTTTCTGCCATTGGTATTTTATCCTACACCTGCAAGATTTCCTATTAATTCCCTTATCATACCATTCACAAGAAGATATATCAAACATTTCATCATACTAAGCTACTTTTAAGGCAAAACTTTCATTTCTTCGATGTAACGGCACCTTGTTCAATTTTGAGGCTTCTTCTATTAGTCGACTGACTTTAAGATAGATACCTTTGGTGTTAATCGTAGGAAAAGAAAATTTCAATCAAATGTCTTCAATATCTTTTACAACAACCGTGTAACAATCATTAGCAGTTGCTGATCCTTTTGATTTAGCTTTTTCACGACGGCGCACAAAAAGGTAGTGTCTCACAACATCTGCTTTTGAAGGAGTCATGGCTGCTGGGAATTCCATAGGATATCCAAAGGCTGCATTTGAAGACTTGCTGCTAGTAGTCATAGTTTATATTCAGAAGTAAAATCAAATTATATGTAATTTATAATTTATGATAATTCAAATTATAATTAAAGCAAATGCAAATCTAATATACTATTGAGCTAAAATGTGTCTGTGTGTGTGTGTCCGCTTTTTTCGGAACCGTGCACAGCCTAAACGGCACATCGGAAAATTCTGCAACCACCACCGATGTGCTCTGTCAAGTTTCCTGGTCCTAGGTCACCGGTTACTGGGTCCGAAGGCCCAGGCACCGCGATAAAACTACAGAAAAGAACACAGCAGTGAAAATCTTGAGCTTCACATTTATACTGTGATATATATACTGCTACCCGCCCGGATGGCGGGTAGCAGTATAATGGGAGAAGGGGTGGGGTAATTGGGGGAGTGGGGGTGATGGCTTTTTTACTTTTGTGTGTGCGGGTAATTGGGAGAGGGGTGGGGGTAATGGCTTTTTTACTTTTGTGTGTGTGGTAATGGGGGAGTGGGGATGGGAGGGTAATGGAGTAGAGAAGTGGGGGTAATGGGGGTAATGGCGAATTTTTTAATTTTGTAGCTTAGCCACTTCTTCCTATGAGGGCTTCATATAATATAATTTTAAATCTACAACCAATAAAAAAAATGAAGTAGGCACTTCTTCCTATGAGGGCCTCATATAATATAATAATAAAAATACATTAAAAAGTTAAAGAAAAATGTCTTTTTCTCTACATTTGTGATTGATTGGATAGCCCGAAAGGACTCACAATTTAAGTTCCATTCTTTCATCGATTTGCAGTTACGATTCATTACAGTTTTTGTAATTATATTATTTTATAAAGTATGACAAAAAATAAACGATAAAGTTAGACTCCAAGTGAACCATTTTCCGATATGTTAGACGGGAAAAAGCATTCCATCATAGTATTCAACAAACGCAATACTGTCTTCTTATTTGTGGATCATAAAAAATTGATGTATATTTTAAACGACGGTGCTTCTAATTGTACCATCCAGTGATATGCCATATATATGAGATAGATGTGATATGCTATACTTTTGTCGCTTAGCCACTTCTTCCTATGAGGGCTTCATATAATATAATTTTAAATCTACAACCAATAAAAAAAAAAATGAAGTAGTGAAAAAAAATCCGGAGGGCGATAGCGAGCTACCGCATATTATTTCTATTTAGCTGAAAAATTATTTCTTTTTATCTGAAATATAAAAATATCAAGCATTAAACAAACAACTTATCATGTAACATATAACAACATTAAACAGATGCAAATATGAAGGTAAAAAAGGGAGGAGGAGCATGTGATAGAGGTAGTAGGGTAGCACATGCTTGATTTTTTAATATTTTGTTAAAGTGATACACGGCGTTGAGAATGCTTCTCAAAGGAAGTTCCATCGTATTCGCACGTCCAGTCAGTTCAAGCTCTAAGATGACTATGAGCCACAGGTGGGTGGATCGGCTCGACGGGCGGAGTGAGTCACGTCATAAGCTGATGAAACGTGTACGGGTTTGTTCGAACTCGTGTGTTTCGGAGGGTGAGGTACACGGGTGGTCGGCTCGGCTCGAAGAGGAGACAAGCCACACCATAAACTGCTGAAACATGTACGGGTTTGTTCCAACATGGAAGAGTCATGTGAATACTTGTGCCCATTATGCTGGGCAATCAGAATTTTTCCGCTCCATGAAGCAATACCGGTTTTAATGTTTTATCACTCCCCAGAAGGCGCACCAAACATATCGTTAACAATACACATATATATAAATACAATCAAGGATCCTGCCCCTAAGTTCCTTCACACACCCTAGGTTCTGCGCCCGAAAATTGTGGGTCCCCACAGTCAGTTGGGGTGGCTGGTCGCCCTCATCTTCCAAGCACACTAGATCCTTCAACGAGTCAAAGTTAACGACTCGTCGGTTCGCATGGTTAAGCGTGATACCCTTAGCCTTCACAATACATTTCATATCATCCCCAACCCTCACCCGTACCCCATAGGTTTTTGGCCCTATTGATACAAATGAGTCTGCGTATGCACCATCACCATACTCATTCTTGATCTCGTCAGTTAACTCTCCGAAGAATTCCCCAATAGCAGGCATGTATTCACCCTCCCTCGCTGTGAATATCACGCTATCTGTGTCAGCGTACACCACCCTCCGGCCAAGAGAGTGCAATAGTCCCCAAAGCTTGATGCTGGCTTAGGCCGTTGTGAAGCTGGTTACAGGTATGTTTGTTACCCGTGAGGTATCTGTGGCCAGTTCGGTGATGTTGTACTTTATTATGTAAGTATTACCCACATTCACGATCTCCATAACCTCTTTACCGGGAGCGTTGGCATAATCCCAGACTTCACTATAACTTTGTGCCAAATGAACGTTCCCTTTGCCAGTATTCTGTGCAAATTTGCCCCAAAAGACTGTTTAGACACAACTTTCCGCTACAGCGCTTGCCAGGATTCTTAACAATTTGGGAACGGTCAAGCTGTATACTTCACGGGCATGGTAACGCTGAATATAAGCCATTTTTTCATCTTCGGTATCAACTCCTCGCGGATATCCTGACGCCTCAACCTTATCCTTCAAAAAGCTTTTATATATGGTGTGAAAAGGTTGGGTAGCTTCTGAAACCTCCATACCTCATGTATCTTCAATATTCTGTGCCCATGGCGAACGGCTAGATCCAGCTCAGGGCTTGTATATACACCTCTGATCTTACGCAGGTTGGTTGTATGATTACAATGACTGTTGTTCTCCTCTGCGCACTTCACGCTCAGGGGAAACATGAGCTTGTGGTCTATAACGACGGGTAAGATCGGCATCCATAAATCGCGAGGGGGGAGTACGTCTACGAAAGAGAGTCCAAAGTAGCGCTCACTCAAGTTAGCTGAGAACTCCTCGATGGTTAGTATGGTGGGACCCACCAGTTTTTCAGGTGCACCTACGAGGTACGGATTGTTCTTCATCACGTAGGGGTATAAAGAACAGAAGTCGTAGTAATGGAGTTTCACGCCCTCCGTAGGCGGAATATATAGCTTGAATGGGTTTGTACGCCCTCCAAACAAGCTGTCACCACATTTGAGGGGGTCGAACACCATTGAACGTTTGATGGCCCTTATTTTTTCACGGTACTGGTCATCTGTTTCCAGCCATGCATCATACTCATGCTCCCACACGATCTTGTGAGTGAACTGGGAGCCTATAAGTTGATCGAGGTTACGGGTCCATGCGAGGCTCTCGGCGGGGGATCTTCAATGGAAGTCCCCTGTGACGGCACACTCAGCGCGCGGGTATCCATGCCAACAACAGTCGTTAAAGGAATACACAGTCTTCTCACCGGTGGTTGGATCCTCACTTAGGCCATCAACCCAAAAACACGACCATTGACCTTAATGGTTATTTCACCCGTGTTGCGGGCATGTTTTATATATACACCCCATCTGTTGCTGTAGGTGTATGAGCCAGTAAATAGCCTTCTGCCCATAACTGCGGGGATTGTTTCTGTGAATGACTGCTAAGGTGTCTCTTGGCATGAAGTTATTCTTGAACACCATGAAACATAATGAGGGGATCGTGGTTGCGACTTGCAGCGGATCGCATTTGAAACGAGCTATGTACATCCTTCTAAAGGCCTGGAAACATACTCTAAGCACGCGCACATCATTCACGCAATAACGTTCACATTCATCAGCTATATTGTACGGACTACCTTCATTAAAACTGTTGTAGTAGCGGTCAAAATCTTCACGCTCACTATCACTCATGTTGGTGTAGTTAAAGTAATGTTTGGGTGGAGGTAGTCCTGCGTAATTTAAATTTTCGCTAGTGAAGAACATGTAAGGGAAATGCCCTTTTGAAACTTCAGCGGCTACGCCCATGACCTTGAGTAGCTTTGCTAATTTACAAGGTGTGAACAGCAGGGTGTCTTTAAACTGTACATTACCTCTTATTTGCATCTGTATTAGTTTGTTGCCTCTTTTCAAGGGATCACCTGTAAATACCGCAGACGACTCGTGTTCAAGCAACTCCTTATAAAGGAACTGTGTGTTAAATTTTGCCCCGTTATGAGCAAGAATATACACCGTCATTTTTTTGAACTTGTCCGCTAATTTGACAATATAGGATACAAAGAGTTTCACAGGGCTCTCGTGGGCGGTCGTTTCAAAAACGTTTGTTCGTTTTCCACATTTGTGACACTCATCACACACGATCTCCATGCACTCATCACAGATAGTCAGACTTACGAGTAAATGTGGAATAACCTGTTTGGTTTCAGCGTTCGTGTAAGTTTCTATATCGTAGTACACCGTTATCCAATGGCTATTTTTAGGCTTAGCATCTTTTATATAACATACATGCTTCACTCCATCCGCCTTATATTTTTCATGACATGTAGAACAGTGAATTTCATCGCATTTATGTTTGAAATTCCCCCAATTATCCATCATGTGAAACACACCGCACTTACAAATCTTCATTTTCCTGCAAGTGCCAATTCATTTATGGAGTTCAAAGCATTTATTATTGAAAAATGTACGTCTACACACATTACATTCCCTCTTCTCGGTTTCAACTACACGACTTTCACATTTGGGGCTTTTACACTGCTCACATACCATGTAGCAATCCTTACAATGTTTCACTATATCATCAGCAAACTCGAGACATCCCTTACACAAATCATGATGCCTTCCATATTTTCGGCTTTTATCATAACTAGCGTAGAGAGTCCTTACGTTACAGATGGGGTGATACGATGTTAATGACAATCCTAAAATAAGTAGAGGTCTCGTACGATCTGTCACACAGCTTTTAAAAACATACACAGTCCTACGACGATCATCCATTCCAAATACGACTATACGTGCATTCATTTCCTCCTCGACCCTTCTCAGTTCTTCAGGACCCATATTACACTCAAACTCAAGCTTACAATCTGAAGCCAGTTTACGGGCACGCTGCACAACCGTAGGCAGCCAGATATTATATACGATTGTATTTAGCACAGTGAACATATGAGCTAAGACTATTACTATAAAGCCATAACCATGATCGACGTTTAAATGTTTCCTGTAAATAACCGGAGAATTGAAATTAAGAGTATAAGGTGTGGCACTATGACCCGCAACGCGGAATACTCTGTCAATATCTACTATGAAGTTGTCCATATTGAAGGCTGTACTACTTTGAGAGGCCTGCATTATACGGCCCAAGATATATTCTATGTCTACAGCCACCAAACGTCTGAACGGTATTACTACCCAAAAATCATCTTCGTCGCGGTTCTGAAGGGCAAACTCCATAATACGTTCAACTACGTGTCGCAGTCCAAAACCGTTGCTCTACATGGATCCAGGGTCAACCCTGACCACGTACCGATTTCTAGTCAGGGCAGGGGTGTGGATAGCAATGCGCACCAACTCGAATGCTATACTTTCCTCCACAGTATGAGAAACTGCTGCTGCTGGTATGGAGGAAGTACCCGGAACTGAACGAGAATAAGGGGGTATATGTGAGGAAGGTACTATTGTGGGGGTTGTGTCGTAAGACGTTAAGGGTTGGGACTCTATTACTGGGTGTCTAACAACCGGCGAAATCCTGGCGCGCTTTATACCTGACGTGGAAGGTTCTTCATCATGCTTCCGCTTTGAATTGTCGCATGCTACAGGTATCGCTGGTGAGAGTTCGTCAACGGGGAAGGATTCTGTAGTTACACGGTCATCGGGGTCATCTGTGATATCGATGATGGTGGGGTAGGGTGTGTCAATTTGGGAGGTGAAAATTAATTTTTGCCAATTCCTTCACTGAGGGGTTTTAAAAATATGTTTTTGGATGTGAAGAATTCAAATCTGCTATTATTTTTGTGATTGCTCAACACTTAGCTTGGTAAATGTACGTTTGATTAAAAAGCACATAAATTGCTCTCGGAAAACAACATTTATTAATTTTAGCTTCTCAAAATGTCAGGTAATGCTATAAAAATTTTAGTTTCTCTGCATAAAACATATTCTAGTAATCATAAAACATATCCTTGTAATCATAAAACAACATTAGAAAGTAATGACATCAGTAAAAAAAAATATTTAAACAACAAGTTTCATCAAGTCTTGCTTTGATTCGTTCTTGGACATCAGCCGCCGACTTGCTTCTTGGCCTCTGATATAGCCCTCACGTTTCTCATGTGTATACACCCTGCCTGCTGCCTCTGTGACTTGTTTCACACACCTCTCTATTGACTGAGCATGACAGGGCCACTGTGGAACTTGCATAGGCTTGTCAAAGAACTTCTTTACTTCCGCTGTAGTCAGTTTACATGTCAAAGAGGTTCAAATACCCCGTCAGACCAGTCTGTCAGCTCCAACACGGAAGAAGCACTGGGGTTGATGGAAGGTGTCTTCCTGGGACTTACAGAAAGATCTCCAAGTGTGTCATCATCTCCACCCCTCATGTCAACAATCTTTTGGACACCAGCTCTCCTCTCCTCACTGTCATCTGAGCACAAGAGTGTCTGGATTATCATTTCGCTGAATGCATACCATGCTGAGCGCTTGATGGTTGGCAAAACAGCATCCACTACAGCCTTCTTTTGCAGCCTAACTAGCCGCAGCTGAAACAAGATGTGGCGTGGGCCTTCCACCCAAGAGTGTTTTACTTTGATGTTGAACCAACAGGGGTAGTACACACCAACAATGTATTCCACTATCAGTCTTAAGTTGTTGAGGGTTTTGCCTTTAAGGCCATGTTTTGAGACCCATATGCGACAAAGCCTGTTTGCTGTTGTCAACCACCTTGAATGGCTCACTGGACCAATTTCAAGAAGGGCCAGATCTGTGGGAAGTTCTCCTGTCCTTATGGCCTGTGTGGTCCTATACCCGTACGCTTGATCAGTAGAGAAATCCTTTACGACATTGTCACTCAGTGAAGTAAGAGTAGGCTGACCATATTTCCTTGAGACAAAAACGGGACATTGGGATGGCAAAAAAGGGACGGGGGTTATGTAATATTCTGTATTCATGAAAAAGTTTTTATTAAAAACGGGACAAAATTGACATTTTTATTAAAACGACGGGATGGCCAGGAAATATAAAAACAACGGTACTGTCCCGTTCAAAACGGTACGTATGGTCAACCTAAGTAAGAGGCTCTCCAATTGAGAGTTTGGTGAATGAAGGATCAATTTCAAGTTCGGTTGCAGTGTCTAGCATCTTGCCAATGTTACCTGTCCACTTGTTGTTAGACAAGGTCTTCCCATCCAGTGCTGTGATCAAGTGTCGCAGGGGTAACTCGTTAGTGTGGAGGGCACAAACCAACCAGATCAGCTTACGGCAAAGCTTGACCTCTACCCAATGCATGGAACCACCCTCCCAGCAGGGCCGGATTAACCATTAAGCAAAATAAGCCCGTGCTTAGGGCATCAAGGGAAGGGGGGCACCACAGAAATTTTCCATTGTCGGATTTACCATGGATTTATTATACTATTATAATCGCGGCTTATAGCCTATAAGCTGTTGAAAACTGAATTATATATTCATATATAGTATTTATTTTTTTTCATTGTTTGAATTTGTAGTGAACAACAACCCTTTTGAGAGAATAAATATATTTCGTTGTAATCACACACTTTACGCTTTGCGTTATTATTTTGTTTATATCAAATCTTTGAGCGCCATATTAAAAATACATATAGATTCAATATTTTCGTGTGCTGTAGGAAGTTATTCTGAACGTGTGATTTGTGCATATAATATTAAATATATATTTTACATAATCATTTGGTATTGTTTTACAGAAAGATTTAGGTTTATAGAATTGTAATATAAATTAATATTAAAATAAAAGAAACTATAAACTCTCTATATTGCTGTTGTATCAAGTGATGTTTATCACAGCCATTATAATAATAAGATATACTGACCTAAGTTAATTAGCGTTGAAGAAGTTTATCTGTTGCTCTCTCTTCTTCTCAAGGGTAAGTCTATGAAGTGTACTTTATTTGTATATATAACAATATTTTATCATACACGTATCTTTATTTTATAATTTATTTATCTATTGTCATAACAGTATAAAAGAATTTAGATTGTAATAACCAGAGTGAATAATTTGTAATGTATATATAACATCAAACGTAGTTAGGACAATTTAGGCCCTAAGCAAATGTTCATATTTCCTATAATTAAATATTGTGTTTTAAATAAATAAATAAATGTAAATATAAAATGTAGCTCGTTAATAGTGAAATGTTAATATTGATATTTTTATAGATTGCGTATTATTAATTCTAATGTTAAGTATTTTTATTTTATAGGTTTCGGTTCCTTCTTTCGGTTCCTTCTTTTGGTTCCTTCTTTCAATTTGATTTGTATTCAACATTTCGAGTTGATATTTCGGTTGAGTTATATTTAATTGCCACTTATATTTAAATTGCCACTTTGGTTGTGTACGGTTCCCATTTTGTCTTTCTGAGAATAAAAGAACAAAGCCAAGATTGTGATATGTGTAACTGTGTTGATTGCCACATAATATACAAATAAAATATTCTTTTTATTTCTGTATTTTACAGACCCCAAGAACCAAGATGAAACGTGTTCAGTTAAGTGGTGCACAAAAGCGAAAACTATCAAAAGAGAAACAAGAGAAGACTTTGGATTTAGAGTCCAAGACTGCAAAGCTGACTGATTTCTTCACACAAGTTCCACGACCACAACGTCAACATGATATACCGATTCTGAATCAAAACCAATCTCCGTCATCAGAAGTGGACACAAATACCACTTTGATCACTTCAAAATCAAAATATGATGACGTTGGAATCACCGAGGTGTCACAAGCAGGTTCATCTACCACATGTCTCACTACTGATCTCACTTTGCCTGTAAATTCTCTTGATACCTCTACTGCAAATGTTGATTCAAGTTGCTTTACAAGACATTCTGGGGTTGAAATAATTGCTGAAAATGAAAGTTTAGTGGACCATGGTGATGGTGGTGAAATGAATCAGTCTGCAGAAGATGAAGTAAATATAGCAAAAGATCCAGGGTTGTGGCTTGATTTCTCTGCTGATGATGTGGCTTATTGGATTGCTTGTGGACCCAGTGACTGTCAACACCACAATGGGCCATTTGACAAGTCTTACCGGCATTTCAGTAGTGACAAACCAGCAAGATACTCTTCACAAAAACTTTTCGTTGGGACAAAAGCCAATGGTGAGAAATACAAGAGAGAGTGGTTATTGTATTCACCATCAACAGGATCAGTTTACTGTTATGTTTGTAAACTGTTTGCTCCTAAAAATGTCTCACATTTTGTTATAAGAGAAGGGTTCAGTGACTGGCGAAATACTATTGTAATTGATCATCATGAAAAAAGCACTACTCACCGAGACTCTATGCTAACATACTTAACTCGCAGACAAGGTGCGGGGTTGGGACAACAGTTGGAAAAACAAATTCAGGAAGAGTGTGATGACTGGGAACATGTCTTGAGGCGTGTCATAGCTGTTATTTGTACGTTAGCTGAACGTGGCTTGTCTTTTCGAGGAACAGAAGAAAGATTTGGATCATTGCAGAATGGGAATTTTTTAGGGCTGCTTGAGCTCGTAAGCCGGTTTGATCCATTTTTAGCAGGTCACATTTTGAAATATGGAAATTCTGGCAAAGGAAATCCTTCTTACCTGTCCAAAACTACCTGTGAGGAACTCATTCAACTAATGGCTCAAAAGGTCCACGCACTCATTGTTGACGAAGTAAAATCTTCTGGTTATTTTAGTTTGTCAGTTGATTCCACACCAGATCTATCACATATCGATCAGTTAAGTGTTGTACTTAGGTACTTAAAAGATGGACAGCCTATTGAACGCTTTTTAACCTTTCTGAAAATGAAAAGCCATACTGGTGAGGAAATGGCAAATCAGGTGTTGCAGTACTTACGTGAAGTTTGTAAGCTAAACTTTTCAAAATGTAGGGGTCAATCTTACGACAACGCTGCCAACATGTCTGGGCGTTATAAGGGGATGCAGCAAAAAATTTTAGAAACAAACAAGTTTGCTATATATGTGCCCTGTGCAGCCCACTCACTAAATCTGGTAGGCCGAAGTGCTGTTGACTGCTGTCAAGAGGCGGTTAATTTCTTCTCTACAGTGCAGTTGCTCTATACCTTTTTTTTAGCCTCAACCAGCAGGTGGGAAATTCTTAAAGGTTGTATTGGAAATGAAAGTGTCTTAAAATCCCTCTCTGATACCAGATGGGAGGCACATGCTATGGCAACAGCAGCAATTTTGAAATCTTTCCTTAAAATTTTAGAAGCGTTAGAATGTATAGCTGAAGACCAGTCACAAAAGGGAGACACTAGAAGAGAAGCAAATAATATTGCAAGTAAGATGCAAGAGCTAGAATTCGTTTTCATGTTGAATTTTTGGGATGAGATTTTGCAAAATTTTCATAGAGTAAGCAAAGTTCTACAGAATAAGGATGTGAACTTAAAAACATGTGCAGATCTGTATGGATCATTAGCTGACCAACTGTGCACTTCACGAGATGAATTTGAAAGATATGAAGCAGCTACAAAGGAAATGCTACCAGATGTTGATTACAAGGCAGCTCAAACTCGCAAACGTATCAGAAAGAAGGTACCCAATGACGGAGATGCACCAGAAGTATATCTGAATGCCAGAGATAAATTTCTTATCACCACCTTTTACACAATTGTTGACAAACTTGAAACTGAGATGAGAAGAAGAGGAGAGATATAAAAAGAAATAGCAGAGAGATTTTCTTTTCTAAGTGATGTGCCACATAATGTCACCACTTCATCATCTACTGAAATTGAAAGGTATTCTCAGGGTTGTAAAAAGATGATTGATGCTTACCCAGAGGACTTGAACACTAATTTCTCTGCTGAGCTTCAGCAGTTTCACTCATATGTGTGCCATAAGTTCAGTGCAAAAAAAAAATTAAAACAAGATTCAGTCATGCTGAACTTTATAAAATAATTGTAGAAGACAATATTGAGTGTGCCTTCCCAAATGTAGAAATTGCCTTTCGTATATTTTTAACATTAATGGTCACAAATTGCTCAGCTGAGCGTTCATTTTCTCAGTTGAAGTATATTAAAAATACCAACAGAACAACTATGCAACAAGCCAGGCTGGATGCCTTATCTCTACTAAGTATAGAAGCAGATGTGTTACGTAAGATTAGTTTTGAGGATCTGATCAAAGACTTTGCAATTAAAAAAAGTAGGAGAAAACTTTTCAAATATAAATGAACTGGAAGTATACAAAAATAAACATTATTTTCCATCTTACTGTAAGTTTTGTTTCATTTCAAAAAATAAAATTTTATTTTATGGTTTATTTTTGTTTATATTTTGAATTACATATATATGGGGCACCAAAATCTTTTAAGTGCTTAGGGCCTCTAAAGGTCTTAATCCGGCCCTGCCTCCCAGCCAGTGTTAACATTTGTAGAATCACCTCCAATGGCCTGCAGGCTTTTATCAATGCCCTTCTTCTTCATGAAATCTACAAGATTATCAGCAATAACTTCAGCAGGTTTTTTTCTCGTTGAGCCTTTCTCAGGAGTGAAGTGGTAGAGATATCTTCCACCTGGCTCACTGCACACAGAATAATGCTCTTCTTTGATGATGCTGGGGAACTGACGATCTGAATTGTCTGCTTTCAGCATAACTTTAGTTGTATCTTGACGGCCGTCAAAGAAGATGCAGTCAATTTCACCCTTCTTACAAAGATCATCAAATTCCTGATCCAGGGATCTCATAACTTTTTCTTGGGCCCTCTTGACTTTATTGTGATCAACTACAAGTCTCTTGTCTTCTTCAGTGATCAAGCCAGCATCCATAAAGGCAGCAGTGGTGATGGCAGCTGTGGCACGCAGGCCAACACCATATCTGATGCTATGCATAGCAACATTAGGTATTTCTAATGTGTTGTACTCTGGCTTTTTATTGGAAGTTGAAGACGTGCTTGGTATTTCTGATGTCACTTCATAACTCCCATCCTTTCCATCTTGAGCATCAGCTATTTGTTCTTCATTTTCATCATCAGAGAAAATTATTTCATTTGATGGCATTGAAACATCCTGCTTACTTGTCTGCTTATATTCAGCAAGCCTTCTTCTTTCGTCTTCTTGCCGCTTCTGCTTTTTGACTTGTCTGTTGTGCTCAGATTGATCTGGCAAGCCAATCTGATGTGGTCCAATAGAACCAGACTTGTCTCTCTGACCTTTAATGGAAGCAAGTTCCTTCACAGGGATCTTCATCTCCCTAGGGCATGTACAGTTAATGTGAGTTTCGTTTTTGCAACCAGCATCTGCAAGGCAGCCAAATTCAGAGCAGAGAACAATTTTACACTTGCAACTGAGGATGTCAAAAAGCTTGTCAAGTTTTGCAATGAAAGCCTCTTTGACATGTAGCTTTCCTCTCCCAAGAGATATGTTTTTGGCCTGCTCCCAGCTCTCTTGGATCTTGTTTAAGATTGTGACTCGTGAATTTACAACGGGGGCTACAAAAGAACTGTTTGCTCGTTCCCACTTTTCAAGCACTTTAGGGTAAATGTCCTTTGCAAGACTGGCTGCTGGGTAGTTTCTCACATCCTCACCACTTTGTTCTCTTAGCAGTAGCCCATATTTCAGAACGCCTCGCAGAGTTGGGAGTTCAGAGGGCAACAACTCTCTACCAGTTCCAATTAGGTTGCTCATATGTGTGAATGTCCCCAGTCTTGTCCTCCTTTTAGAAGCCATTGTAGGTCAATTCCCACTGGTTAGGATGGTAGCACTGACGGACAAGTAATCTTCAGCACACTGATGAATATGTTTCAACCTGTGAAATAAGCAAAAACAGCATGCATTATATATACAGCATATATAATTATTAATATAATAATTATTATATAATTCCACAAAAAAGTCAAAAAAGTCTATTTTTATGTAGCTTCTTACCAAGCAAAACTAAATTATATTAAATTAACAAAAATATCTTTAGAATTCCTAAGTCATGCTGCAACTTTTTAGCATCCCTCATATTTGGAATTTGAAAGTTGAAAAATTCGACACACCCTAATGGGGGGGGCTGTACATCGTCGTCATTCACGGTTCTGTGGAAGAAGAAAAACAAGAATATAAGGAGCAGCACTCAAAATTTGTAATATTTTGTAAATGACCCACTTAGGGGTGTGACGTGTTAGAGATGGAATCTGTAGAAAAATTCAGGTTCACAAGCCCCTCCACATGCATGTATTATATCTGACCCTACAGGATGTGGTAATACTGTATTTATGCTTAAAATCATTAAAGATAAGAGGGAGATGTTCTCAAAATTTGTGCATAAAGTAATATGGTGCTGTTCGACGTATCAGTCAGTGTTCAACGAGTACCAAGATGAAATTTTGTTCCACAAAGGTGTATATGGCGTGAATTCGTTAAAGGGTAATGAGCATACAGTCATTGTAATTGACGACCTCATGTTGGAAATGGATAAAACGTTTGCCGAGACATTTACAGTGTTCTCCCGTCATCTTAACATAAGCATATTCTTCATCAATCAGAATCTATTTTCAAAAATAGATACATGCGCGATGTGTCGTTAAATACACAATATCTAGTCTTATTCGCACAACGTAGAGATGTGTCACAAATTGGGGTATTAGCCAATCAAATGTTCCCGAATCAGCGTAAGGAGTTTTTGTAGGTTTATAAAGAAGCAACAAGTCAGCGTTACGGATATTTGCTTTGTGACCTTCACCGGCGAAACACGTTTAGGGTGCTTCGAAGAACGAATATATTCCCAAACGATCCTGAAACGGTGTATATTCCAGAATGACAAATAGGCTGAAGAAATATCGTGAATTAATAAAAACATATCAACGATTGTAAAAGTCACACTTTGGGTAGGAAAAAGCGAATTATTGTACAAAGAGGGGGATCATTCGTCCCCATCTTTTTTTTAGTTTTGGGACTTTTACTGACTAGATTAACATAATGAAGAAAGTGGTAGTGACTCCGCACAAGGTGTATGCTTCATTGCAAAGTTCAAAGATTCCAGACACGGTTGTAGAATCCCGTAAAAGCAGGCTTAAAAGAATGGAAAGCGAGTTGCTAACCCTATTAAACAGTGAAAAGTCACCTGATGAGAAAAGGATCTTGTACCAAGAGCTTTGCAGAAATTTCTTCATGAGTACGAAGAGTATAAGAATCCTACAGAGATCCCCGTGGTTATTAGGCACAGCGGTAGCAACGCTGAGCATGGCGACATAGAACCTGGGCCCGACGTTAGAGATGACCAACCAAAGAATAACGGAGCGCAACACGTCGAACATGTATTAAAAAGTAGTCTCCCACATAAATTGAGGAATAAAGGCTTAAGTCTTTATAATCTATTGAGTGAGGACCCCATCATACAGTGGGCCGGTACAGGCGAGGTCATTGTTGAATATCGTTGACATTGTTCATGGTCTGGTGAGAAAGTGGGACAGGCCCTCACCAGACAGGATGGAAGCATATTAAAACAAGACTACAACAAATAAATGTCCCCAAAACATTGATAGGTAATCTGAATAGGTTAAAAGACTTGGATCAAGTCTCGCATTTGTCACAACTGAATACGCCATCGCCCCCGGCAGTAGCGTCTCTGAAGAGGAGAAAGAAGAGAACAAACGGCCAACCTTATCCACGTGTCTCTAAAATATGTAAATGGCTAACATATCAAGTAAACGCTATTATGATTTTTCTAACCCCGCCTCCTATGGTGGCGTTAATAGGCTGTACAGAGGTGTTTACGGAGTAGGGAAAAAACATGTTGAGAGGTATTTGCGGGAGCAGAATGCTTATACACTTCATAAGCAGGTGAGAAAAAGGTTTAAAACGGCCAAGACAACAGCGGCTTCGACTGACTCTATTTGGGAAGCGGATTTAACAGACATGCAAAGATATTCAGTGTATAATGAAAGATACCGCTACATCTTATTCATAATAGATGTATTCTCGAGATATCTGTGGCTAATTCCCCTGAAAATTAAATCGCCTGAAACAGTTGCTAAAGCTACCAAAACGTTGATGTTAAAAGAAGATAGGGTTCCTGGCTATTTTTGTACGGATATGGGGAAAGAATTTATAGGCCGCGCTTTTCAGAACATGCTGACAGAGGTTAATATCAGTTACTACACTAGCAGTTCTATACATAAGGCCTCTTTAGCTGAAAGAGTTCAATGTATTATAAATGAACGCATGCATCGCTATTTTACACATAAAAACACATACAGATATATAAACATTTTGGGGTCATTGGCGTCGTCATACAACCGTTCACACCACCGTCCGATTGGCACAACACCAAACGAGGTTTTAGAAAGAGGTACGCGCACAGAGGTGAGAAGAGATGGAACACCGCCACCACACTCTACACATTTCAAAATCAACGATTATGTAAGACTATCACATTCGGGAAATAAATTCGCGAAGGGATTTGAACAAGAATGGACACGTGAGATTTTTAAAGTTAGTGCTATGAGACCTAAAGTCGAGATAATGATGTATTACGTTGAAGATTTGAATGGGTAAGAAATCGCAGGAGGCTTTTACCGCGAGGAGTTGCGGAAAGTGACATTTAATTTAGGAAAAACTGTGTTTAAAATTGAGAAAAATTTAGGCAGCAAAGGTTCAGAAAAGAGAAAAATGTACCTGGTGAAATGGCTGGGTTACCCAGAAAGCTTCAACACCTATATAAAAGCTGCTGCAGTAATGAAGCTTAAATAGTATGCAACATGGCACCTAACCACTTCTATGTCACACTCCCGTCCTCTTCGTCCCTGTCTGTACATCTTAACAACACCCTGGCCAACTTTGTGACAGAACTTCAAGGACCCATTGAATTAGAGCGTGAGTCGTATGAGGTGGTTTTATGTGAACTCCAGTTAGCCACCAAATTTTTAACTCTTGAAAATGATCAGATCATATTTCTGATCCTTAGAAGATTCAATGAGTGTGAAAAACTAGGCATAACCTTAGACAACACTATGCCATCAGTCTTGTTCGGTGAGGTACAGTACTATAGTACAAATGTAACGCTAAGAATCGGTCACTATGACACAGCCATGGACATTGTCACGGGGTTAAACAAGAGTCTTGAAAAGTCGTACGTGACAAACGATTTGCTTTTTAAAGTCGTAAACATAGACACGCCTGCACGCACATTGACGTTAAAATCAGCGCTTAGTAGAAATCTTAATGATAAAGAGCTATTCACAATTGTGGCCGAGGGACGATATAGTGCAGCTCTACAAAGAGATACCTTTCACGAGGAACAAAATGACTTGTCCAGCTTAATGTATCAGTTGAAGATGGAGAAATTCGGTGAAAGCTGCCCATCCCCAGACATGTGCTAGATTTACAGCAATATCGTAGGGCATCAATTTGTTGGGGACACCCAGGCGCATCTGCTGCGCATTGCACACATCCCCAACCATAGAGGGAAAAGTTTGAGCATTACATATGACAAGCCCCATTATGTGAATGTTGCGACTAATCTATTAACCAATATCTCGATATATATAAGAACGATTGAGGGAAAAAATTTCCTATTCGGTGATGGGAGCTTAACAGTGAAGCTACACTTTCGTCGCATTCAGTTGTAATGACCGAAAGATCTTTCACAGTCTATCGAGGGGTGAGATATCAGCGTCGGAGTGGGTTGGATCCATTTTTTCAACCATACTACGCACCGCTGTCCCACTGTTGAAGAGGGGGGCTAGATACCTCGGGAGGAAGGCGTTACAATCAGGTTTTAACGCGGTAGAAGACATAATGGGTGGAACTAAACCTAAAGAAGCTCTTAAAAAAACATTTAAAACGTACACGGGATGAAATCATGAAAGATGCAAAGAGAAAAATGCGTGGTAGCGGAAAGAAGAGGGCTGTCAGGAAGAAGGGGTTACCAACACGTGGCGCTAAACATAAAAGGACATCAAAAAAGAAGTGCTCTAAGCGTGTGAAGCCTATGGCTGATCATTTTTTTAACTGATATAAGCTGAAGACACTACTCTCACGAATCATAGGCTGATTACTAGTTGTCGAGAGGGGTGGTACTATTTGTGACTCGTCATGGCACGTTTCATCCATCCATGTAGTTCACAATGCTGTAAATCGGAACTGTCCCTCTTTGATATGCCCCTACTCAGGTCTCTATTGAGCATAGCGACTTTATTACAATTAACCCATTAAACACAATTAGTTCACCGAGTGCCCCTATAGAATTCGTGATACCCAGCTCAGGCCCTTACTTTTTTGACCCGAGCTGCGTGCACATGTGCGCTAAACTGCGTACAGCACATTCAGATGGAACGGACTGCGATGATAGTTACTCTGCATATCCTGAAACCAACTTTCTACACTCCATATTCAGCCAGTGTGATGTGTATTTAAATCAGGTTAACATCTCGGCAGGAACAGGCTATTATCACCTATGAGCCTATCTGGAAAATGTCCTCAACTTTTCAAAAGAAGCGAAGGACACCTTTTTAACCGCCGAGGGCTATTATCAGACTAAAGATGAGAGTAGTATAAAGGATAAATTTAAAAATTCTAAAAAAAGATATACGAGTGTTTTGGGCGTCTTCATACAGACTTCACGTTCCAGGAAAAACTGCTTATGAACGGCGTCGACCTGAAACTAAAGCTCAACCGCACGAGTCCTGAGATCTACATAAATCTGGGATCTGGTGAAGAAGAGGGCGCAAAACCCCTTGTGATTCACATCATGGAGACATATTTACATGTACGCGTGTGAAATTAAGTTCGCCGAAATATGTAGAAATTGAAAAAAATTTAATACACGCCGCAACAGTAAAGTACCCAATTAACAGAGTACAGATCAAACTATACACGGCGCCCGCCGGGTTGGCCTCGAAGCAGCTAGAAAACGTGGCCCCTGGGAGTTCTACCTAAAAGGATATTAAATGGAATGCAGGATCACTCTTCGACGAATGGAAAATATAAAAAGAGCGCCTTTAAATTCGAGAATTTCGGCCTTAAAAATATAACTCTTACGTAAGTGGCGTCGCATTAGGTGGGGGCCTATGATTGCTGATTACTCATCAGACGCTGTGTTCCCGCTCTGCGCGAGAGCTTATAGTAGTCAGCTCATAATGCCGGTGCCTGTGACGAGTTTGGGTTTGGCGTAAAGCAGAAAGAATTTGTGGAAGAATTTAACCTTTATTCATATAATATTACCCCTGACTTGTCCGCTGGCGTAAACACACACTTAAGTCCACAACAGAGTGGGAACATCTCAGTCAGGTTGGAATTTGCCAACCCTATAGACGCGCCTATTAGCGTATTCGTGTACCTCGAATCACAGGCTCTAATAGAAGTTGACTGTTTCAGGAACGTGGTCACAGACTTTTAAAATGGACGCGAATACACTACAGAGAGTAGTGAAAAGTGACCGAATCACACGCTCCAAATTTATCGGCGTGTTTGCAATGAATGAAATATTGAAATTGCCAACTACGAGAGATTGGTATGGGATTATCGTGAACACCGACATTGTGGGGGGTGAGGGGGTTCAATGGTTTGCAATATATTTTAAAAATAGGGAAAGAATGTACTATTTTGATTCACTCGGTACTCAACCCTGGGGTGACCCTGTTATTGTAATTTATCGAACAGATACATGTCCTGAAATTGTCTGGAATCCTTACCGCCTCCAAGGATATTTTAGTAATACTTGTGGCATGTATTGCCTTTCATTTCCTGCACATGTCACGTGGGAAGGGATTTATAAATTTTTTAAAATTATTAGATTTGTGCGACACTAAAATGAATGATGAAACGGTATGCAGACAAATAAAAAAAAGGTTCCCATATGTTCGCACTCATTGTGTTGTGTAAAGGTGTTTATATATTTGTAACTATATTGTGTAAAGGTGTATATATATTTGTATATACAGGGTGTCCCGTAAGTCTGGAACCATAGGGAAAAATGATAAAAACGGCAATAAAAATGCCAAAGAGACTTTTAGGGACTATTTGTGAAACGGAAACGAGCGAGGATGGTAGCGGCTGTATCATCGTCGATGGATGTCGTTGAAGGTCCACTGCGTGGTTTATCTCCTATGGATCCCGTTTCCCTGAACTTTGCTACAAGTTTGCCGACACAGCTGTGTGTTATCGGCGCGCGGTCCAGATGCAATCTCTAAAATACCTCAGCGACTTCCCTCTGACTCCGACTTCCTCCGAGCAGAATTACTGGATGCGTTCTTCCTTACTCAAAGACATCATGGGCACTTGCATAAACGGAAAAACATGAATTACTTATTTTACCCTATGGTTCCAGACTTATGGGACACCCTGTATATATTCTAAGGGTGTATATATATTTATAACTGTAAAATGTCTCCATTAAGGATTATTTAATGGACGCTAGTTGTGTAAGCCGCTTTGTACATGTTTTCTACCATTTAATAAATCAAATGAAAATACAATGTGTTTTGGTCTTAACCCCCAAAAAATTACATTAGTTCATCGATGACCTGGCATTCGTTGGACCGGATGTAAGCTAATACTTCGACTACTGTATTCAGGCCCATGGGCGGGCTACGCGGTAAAATATCCAAGTCATTTAGTCCCCTTTCATCAAAACGAAAAGTTGCTATAACATGTTCGATTTTGGTATCGGTCCTTTAACGAGAAATTAACATGATTAGTTCATACTGATTCTTTTTAATTAAAGTCCATTTTTTCATAAATCGAATTGTGTTCAAAAATCATAGCTCAGTGCTAATACAAACTAGGCTATAATTGAGGATACCCGCTAATGAAACATTTACGATAAATAGAAGTGTGTTATTACAACCACACCGTAAATATATAATCACGAAATTATATAATCACGAAAATATATAATCACGTAAATATATAATCACGAAGGCGACAGAGAATGGACATTAATTAAGAATATATATATATATATATATATATATATATATATATATATATATATGAAGAGAAAGAGAGAGAGAGATAGCTGCAAGGCGTTACAAGTACACTAATTTACAGTTCAAAAGGAAGATTAGCTGAGTGTACTACACATCGGGTTGTTGACATATACGTCCAAATTTAAATTAAATTAAAGTTTAAGTAAAGAGTTCCAATAAGAGAAAATGATGATTAGGATACCTGGTAAATTATAGTCACAAAGCAGATATCCTGACATGTTTCAAAAGTAAGCACCGTGTAATCTTAAAAGATTTTAATATTTCTAAAATCCTACTGTAGAACTTTCTATAAATTTATCAGTAACATGCGTGTAATAAAATTTCACTTTCAATTAATAAATTTCGCTGTCTAAATAACGTTATTGATTAGAGGGGTGTGTTACGTATCGTCTGCCTGCACCGGGTCTCGATCTCGGGTCCGCAGGCAATTCTCAAAAGTTTTTAATAATTCTAAAATCCTATCTGTAGAACTTTCTGTAAATTACGATAAAATGTGAGTAGAAGTGTGTTATTACAACCACACCGTGTATATATATATATATATATATATATATATATATATATATAGGGTAAGGTTTTTAGCACTATAATAATAAAGATGATAATGGTTAATTGATAATGGTTAATTGATTGATAATGATTGATTGTTAATGATAAATGCTTAGGCTGAGGTCACTAGATCTTTGCAGATCAAATAATGTTATTAATTAAGTTATTAATTAGGTTGATTGATAGATTCAGTTTTCTTCCGTTTATTTTACTACAAAATAAATTGATTCAAATGATTTAAGAATGCGACTGAATTGTTGATTGTTTACATTGTAAATACTGGTAATGTGTACACTTGAATTGATGCTTACAATATGACAATTAATAACGCGCGACAGATTGATAGATTCTTTATACATATAAAGTTAATTGAGTGATATTAAAAGACTGACTGCAGCGCTGGGAGGGATTTGAGTGTTATCCTGAGATGCTCGGTGAGTCTCTCCACGATCCGTTTGACGGCGGAGCAGGACCCAATGCCAGTGGTGGCTTCTCCAAGGGGTCGCCGCGCCCCTGCCGTCAGGAGGCAGTGAGACTCGACTCAGGGGGACGCACTCAGGAATTTGAAAGTTGCGGTGATTGTGCCGCGGCACATGACTGCGAGGCAGTACGGCATTAGTTAATAAAGTACCGCGCGAAACGAATATCACTGTTTGCAAGTAGGCCTAATTAATTTCACTGAATTTATGAATACCGTATGTACATAGAAATTATTTGATATGGCTGCAGAAAATGAAATGGTCAGTAATAGCTAAGCACAAGGATTACTGTGAATAAATAACGTAAAATAAGTTCGAGTCACTCCAGAGTTACACCAATTTATAGGGTAAGGTTTATAGCACTATAATAATAAAGATGATAATGGTTAATTGATTGATAATGATTGATTGTTAATGATAAATGCTTAGGCTGAGGTCACCAGATCTTTGCAGATCAAATAATGTTATTAATTAAGTTATTAATTAGGTTGATGATAGATTCAGTTTTCTTCCGTTTATTTTAATACAAAATAAATTGATTCGAATGATTTAAGAATGAGACTGAATTGTTGATTGTTTACATTGTAAATAGTGGTAATGTGTACACTTGAATTGATGCTTACAATATGACAATTAATAACGCGCGACAGATTGCTAGATTCTTTATACATATAAAGTTAATTGAGTGATATTAAAAGGCCAATGGGGCCTTGCACGAATGACGTTCACATGGTGGTAGCTCGTGGGTCACTGATTTGCCTTCGAAGAGCGAAAGCACTGCGACGCTCATCTTGAGGTTCCCGCACTGTGACGTCATCTTTTGTTCGCTTGGTATGACGTCATCTTTGTTGAGTTTGGTTTGATGAGTTATATTGCATTGTTGACGGCATGTTGCTGAAAGTTGCAAAGATGATTGCAAACGTCTCATTTGTCCGCTATATATATAATATATATATATATATATATATATATATATATACCGAAATAATCACGAAGGCGACAGAGAATGGACATTAATTAAGAATCTATTGTTTTTCACCAAAACCCACACACACACACATATATATATATATATATATATATATAAGTAGAGACCGAGCCTCGACCTCTGGGCTGATATCCTTTCACATCGTTTTATTACGATTTTTAAAAATTATAATACTTGCAATGAATGAAACGTTGTATATAATCAAATTATTACGTAATTACTTACATCTCTGTGAAGTCGTTAGCGGGAAAATCGTTCACGCCTTCAGAAATTTCTGCAACACTCTGCATGGATAGAAGTTCATTCTGGTCTACAGCGGTGAAAAGATAAATTGTAGACAGCGATGATGCATCCCCGTCTTCAAACAAATCCAGAGAGAGGTAGAGCCAGGCCTGGATTAACCATTAAGCAAAATAAGCACGTGCTTAGGGCACCAAGGGAAGGGGGCACCACAGAGTTTTAATAAAATAAAATTAATAAATAAAATTAAAAAACAGGTTATATTTAATATAGTTGTGGGGTCTGGCCTGTGGGATGGCCTGAAAGAAAACTGAATTTTTAATCTATTATCTCACATTCAGCACTTATTGAGTCTTAATGTCTTGTCAGTTAGACAATGGAAGGGTCGAGGGGGAACCATTGTTGGGCATTGCTTAGGGCATCAGTTGGCCTTTATCCGGCCCTGGGTAGAGCTGCGGCGATTGGCTCATGGCGAGGTATTTCAAAAGCACTGTTCGATAAAAACAACTGAATTGGAAGCCTGTGATGAAAATGCCCCCTTTTATAAACTGGTCGTAATTGTGAACATCCCACAATACCCGATTCGCGAGTTTCCTATTGGCTATCGGTGAAAATTGGATGGGCCACAACGTGTGAGTGATGCCGTCAACCAACCAGAGGTCCTGGGGATCCACCCACTGGTTTGTGATTGGCTTTCCTGTGAAATATGGGGCGTGTCAGATATACCCATTCGTAGAGAGAGAGAATCGGTTTGTTTGGAAATAAATCTTGTATTCTGGGGCGCCGCTGAGAAGGGTGGGGGAAGGGAGATTTGAACATATAATAAACTTCCAATTATATGAGGGGCTTAACGAGGTTGGAAAATAAATTTGTACCCCATCTAAAATAGATTCGGAATATTTATTATTTCCTCTGAAAAATAATTCGTCAGAAACTGGAAGATAATTTTTAAAAGTTAGTGGCCGTGAACGATCGTAGTTGTAAAGTTTATGGTGTCCTGAGCTAGCGCACGATACAATCTCGTAAAATAAATTTTAAAAAAGTAACAGAGATGGGTGGTGGATGCGTTCATTAACCCTCAAAGTTTATGAGCTCGAAATAAACTCCTGCGAAAAGAAGTTTATTTATTGGAATTTTAAAATCGATATTATCTATTATCACTTCCGCCAAACTATCGCCACTAAACTCCACAATTTTCAGAACGATGTTTAATATACTTGTGTATATATATATATATATATATATATATATATATATATATATATATGTGTGTGTGTGTGTGTATATATATTTTTTTTTCCATAAATATTTATGTCCTATTTTTCAGCTATTTACATCGTTTAATGAGGATTTGTTTAGGTAGGTTTTTGTTTATATCGCCTTTGCCTTTCTTCTTTTCCTCATTTCTCTCCTTTATCTCCATATTTCCTTTATACGTATTCATTTGTGCTGTACATTTTCACCTTCATTTTAATGCTATGTGTATCATTTGTCTGTTTTATTTTTAATTTGGAGAAGTTACAGATGAAAAAGACCTTAATATCCAATTCAAGTTAGCCCGAGAGAGAGAGAATGAGAGAGAGTGAGAGTTAATGCAATTGACGTGATTGCTAATTATAAATTTTGGATCTTTTGTGCACACTTCTTGTACCAATTTTTATAGTTTTCTGAATTTTTTAGATTAACTTTTTTCCAGAACTGTACATATATAGGCTCTCCTTTGCTTTCGATGGCTTCAGCCCGAATTGTTCATTCTGACGAGGTCAAGCTTTACACTCCACCTTAGACCTACAGCTTAACCAACAACCACTAGGATACACAGAGTTTCCATTTATCTACCAGCCGTGGAAGGGTGTTCACAATCCACCATAGAACTACTGTTTAACGGGGAAATATATATATAAAAATATATATATAAATAAATATATATATGAGAGAGAGGGGGGAAATAAACAAACAGATAAACAGACAAACATGACCGCGTCTTGCAATACAGTTTAACGGGGAGCCCTGCGTATTAGCCACTAGGATACCCTGGTTTCCCATTTATCTACCACCAATTTGTGTGGAAGGATGTTTACACTCCACCTTAGACCTACAGCTTAACCAGCAACCACTAGGATACCCAGGGTTCCTATTTATCTACCAACCGTGGAAGGACGCGCAGTCACCGGGTCTCGAACCCGGCGCATATAATCGCGCATATAGTTGTGTGTGTGTGTGATATTTTATGGGCGTATAGGCGGGAGTGTACGTGCATTTGTCCAAACGAAGTGTACACTGCGCCAACTGGCTGATAATGCCTAGAGGCACTGGCTTCTACGCCAACTGGCTGATTAGGGGCTTATAAGACAACAAGCGCTGGGATGAAGTCACAATATGTGCTTGGCTCCTGCCAAGCGAACACTCCTCTCTCCTCCTCTCTCTCTCTCTCTTAGGTTAGGTATACCCCTTTGGAGGGTGAAGCCGTCCCAACTTCTCCCCCAAAGAGGTCTCCCCCAGCAAGCTGGGGGAGTTCATTGCAACTTGGGGGATAACCCTCCCCCATAGTTGTATAACCCCTTGTTGCATAACCTCCTGCAACACTCCCACTCCCCCTTGTTGTATAGCCTCTTGCAACATTTCCTTTGAAACATTGATCAACATTTGCAATTGCATTGCACGCTCTCCTTTTGCACCCATACTACTCATAAACAATACATAATACATAATTAATGCATAATACATAAACAATACATAATACATAATTAATGCATAATACATGAACAATACATAATTAATGCATAATACATAATTAATGCATAATACATGAACAATACATAATACATAATTAATGCATAATACATAATAGATAATTAATTAAAAATCCAAATTTCATTTTATGTGCAGCTCTAAAACCAACAATTTGGCGCCCCCTGGGCGGCCGCACTGCTCACTCCTGCCTTGGTAAGGCCTGTCGTGAAGAAAATAATAAAAGAAAATCTGACGAGAACAAATTTATTTTACATCTTAATTTAATCTGCACTTTTTTAATTTACGAATGAAAAAGAAAAAAATGCTTTAAAAACAAAAAATAATTTTTTCTGTCCCATTTAGTTTTCGAAAACAAGTTTTGTATTCAAATATTTGTAAGTGAATATAAGTTTTACAACCTTTTCAATTTCTAAGTAATTATTTACTTTACAATCACTCACTCAATCAAAGGTGCATTATATATACACTACACCTAGCATATACTGTCTATAAGTGTTGATAACTACAGGGTGTCTCATAAGTCCGGCATCATAGGAGAAATTCATATTTTTCTATTTCTACAAACCATAATTCATATTTTTCTCTTGCTACAGGCCATAATGTCTGTGAGCAAGGAAGAACGAATCCAGATAATTCTACTCATAGGAAATCGGAGTCAAAGAGAGGCCGCTGCTGAATTTAACAGACTGCATCCAGACCGCGAGCCAATAACACAGAGTTGTGTTAGCAGACTTGTTGCAAAGTTTAAGGAAACAGGATCCATAGAATATAAACCACGCAGTGGACCTTCAAGGAGGTCCACTGACGATGATACAGCGACTGCTATCCTGGCTCATTTTAACAGAAGTCCCAATAAGTCTCTTCGGCGATTATCCGCCGAGACAGGATTGTCGAAAAGTAGCATCCATCGCATTCTTCAGGCTCACAAATGGCATCCATATAAACTTCAGATCCTACAGAAATTAAGCGAAGATGATCCCGACCGGCGGATGGAATTTTGTGAATGGGCTACGGAACAATATGCTCGGGATGCCAATTTCCCGTCCACCATTCTGTTCAGTGACGAGGCTGTTTTTTATGGAAATGGTGAGGTAAATCGACAGAACACCGGCTACTGGTCTCAAAACAACCCTCACTGGTATACAGGGCCGGATTAAGGCCAACTGATGCCCTAAGCACAGCCCAACAATGGTTCCCCCTCGACCCTTCCATTGTCTAACTGACAAGACATTAAGACTCAATAAGTGCTGAATGTGAAATAATAGATTAAAAATTCAGTTTTCTTCCAGGCCATCCCCCAGGCCAGACCCCACAACTATATTAAATATAACCTGTTTTTTAATTTTATTTATTAATTTTATTTTATTAAAACTCTGTGGTGCCCCCTTCCCTTGGTGCCCTAAGCACGTGCTTATTTTGCTTAATGGTTAATCCAGGCCTGCTGGTATACCTCTTCAAAGGAACAAGGTGCATCTCGGGTGATGGTATTGTGTGGCATTTGGAAGGATCGCATCATAGGCCCCCTCTTTTTCGATGAACATGTCACTGGAGGCACCTACCTACGTATGCTCAAGGAAGAAGCATTTCCAGTGTCTTGAACGAAGAAGGAAATTTCCCAACATGGTTCCAGCAAGACAGCGCTCCTGCACATTACAGCACCCAAGTAAGGGAATACCTGTACCAACAATTCCCTGGTCATTGGATAGGACGTGGAGGGCCTGTGGAATGGCCAGCTAGAAGCCCGGATCTCACGCCACTAGATTTTTATATCTGGGGCCACTTGAAAGCGCTGGTATACGCAGAGAAAATTAGGAGTGTTGAACATTTGCGGCAGCGCATTATTGGGGCATGTAACACCATTACTCCTGACATCATTCACCGTGTGCTTGCTGACTGGGTATCACGTCTGAATTTGTGTATTGAAAACAATGGTGGCCATATTGAGCACGTTCTGTAAATAAAAGCTTTTGTTTTGCCTTTTTTTATTATTTTTCCTATGATGCCGGACTTGTGGGACACCCTGTATAATTTTAATTAATAATGATTAGAATTACCAACTTCCCAGTTAAAAATATTTACATTTAATTAAAAATTACATCAATAAATGTAAATTATTTTAATTTATAGTACCAAATTTTAAGAATGTTAAAAATCAACAAAATAAAAAATAGGTACTTTTGGGTTATCTGTCGCCACTTTTTAATATTTTTTTATTTATTTATTTTTATATATTAAGAGAAGAGGATTCTTTATACTGTACGGCAATGACGATTGGTTAGGTTAAGTCGTGCTAGTTTGGTTAAATAAAAACTTTTTAATATTTTTTTTATTTAGTTATTTTTATATATTAAGAGAAGAGGATTCTTTATACCTTACGGCATTGACGATTGGTTAGGTTAAGTCGTGCTAGTTTGGTTAAATAAAACGGTATTTAACCAAACTAGCACGACTTAACCTAACCAATCGTCAATGCCGTACAGTATAAAGAATCCTCTTCTCTTAATATATAAAAATAAATAAATAAAAAAAATATTAAAAAGTGGCGACAGATAACCCACAAGTACCAAAAAATATTATTTGAAAATATCAGTTTTATAACTCAGTGCCAATTCCTTATGAACTTGAATCTATCTGACAAGAGTATCGAAGATTACTTTAAGATAATATCGTATTCAAAACTAAGTTCTATGATTTATGAATCCGAAAATCCAAAAATCTAAACTCGAGATAAGCATCAAATATAATGAAATATCTCCCAGCTACTTTTAAATAAAGTTGTATAGCTACTCAACGAGTTATGCAAAATTTTCAATATTTTATGCTTCAAACTTTCTTTAGTTTTGAAACTTTATAACATACATTTTAATATGCTGTGTTAATATAAACTTTATGTAAAATATGATCATTTCTGCCATCACACTTGAAGTATAAAACAAAATGTCAGAAAAATTATATGTAAAAGATAAAGGTAAGTGGGTACCCACCCCATGTATTACTAGTCTGAAAAGTACATCCTGCAAAATGGCAACTCTTTTTTTTTTTTTTTGCAGAGTAATAAACCTTATAATAGGACAAGAATAACACAAAAAACATTTGGCGTTAAAAATTAAAAATTAAAAACAAGATATTTAGCGGCAGCTAAATAAATATTTTAAAATCTAAGACTAGAATTTTCATCAAGATGTGGGAAATTCTTTTATCGAACAAGTGCCCTCAGGTGATGACAGTATTTTCATCAAAATTCAATGCTTGATGAAATACTTTTCGGGGTGGTGTCATCTATTGGAGAAAATATCATTTAAATACCATTTCAGTTTATCTTCATTACGAGTGTACAATGTACATGCATATTAATTTTATGTTAATCAGAGAACGACATACTAACAGCAACTTAAGTTTTAATATATCTACCTTACCTCGGTAAGATTCGAACCAATGTCACTGAAGATTTGAAATTTGTGAGCCGCCAGGTTACCTACTTGGCCATGAGACATTAAGATATACTCAGAGAGTTTTGTGTATATACTGTACTTTTTCGCATTGGTTTCAGTATGTATATTTTAATATGTATACTGTTTCTGACCTTGTTGACCTCGTTGATGTTCCGTATGTTGGTTTTCTTCATACAAAGGTCAAGTTGGTGTCCACGCCTCTAGGCCTGGCTTGGTGGAGGAGTGAGTTGCTTTCTTGCGTTATCCACCACACATAGCCAGGTACACCCTGCTCATCTGGTACCGTCCTGAGCCAGGCATCTAGTCTTCTCTTGAAGACTTCAACTTTGATCACTGTAACGTTTCTGAGGTCCTTTAGAAGCTGGTTAAAAAGTCTTGGCTCCCTGACAACCAATCTATTTTCATTTAGTGTTGAAGAGGTCCTTTGTCAGGCCTTTAATTTGGGAACACTGCACATTCTGCCTTTCCTATTTTCCAGTGTTGTTTGAATGGTAATTGGGTTTAGTTTGAGATCTGGTACCAATTTTTCGATCATTTTCCATATGTAGGTTATGATGTACTTCTCTCTTCTTCTCTCCAGGGAGTACAGACTTAGTTTACATAGTCTTTCCCAGTAGTTGAGGTCTTTGCAGGCATCAATCTTGGCTGTGAAATGTCTCTGAGTTTTTTCTAGTCTATTAGTTTTTCCTTTTTATATGGGGACGTCAAAACTGAACAGTATTGAAGTTTTGGTATAATCAGTGTTTTTAGCAGGGGAATCATTATTGTCCTGTCCCTTCTTTTCAACGTTCTTATTACCTGTCCTGCGAATCTTTTTGCTTTATTTATCGCTATCTGATTTTGTGTTTCGAATTTTGAATCATCGGTCATTGTCACCCACAAATCGATCGCATTCGTGGTTCTTTGAATTTCCTGTCAATCTGGAGCATAATATGCAGTCTGTTTAAGTTCCTCATTTCTACCATATCTCAAAAGCTGAAATTTCTCGGTGTTAAATGTCATATTGCTGTATTCTGACCATTTGTATATTTTGTTCGTGTCCCTCTGCAAGGCCTCCACTTCATTTGCATCGCTGATTTTTCTGCTGGTGTTTGTATCGTCTGCAGACGATGTTTCTCTACTGTTGCTGTTTACTCCACTGTCTATGTCTGTTAGCATGATAATAAACAGGAGTGGGGCCAGTACTGTACCTTGTGCTACTGAGCTGCGTACTTCCGATTCTGATGATGAGATACATCCCCTAGGGATGAAATAATACCAACAATTTTTAATACCGGTATTTGAACAATTATTTTACTGATACCGGTGTTGATACCGGTTTTATGCAGATAATAATTTATAATGATTTTTTTGGTGTCACCCTGCCAAGTGCCAACCCTCCCACAAGCCTGCAGGACCTGTAGTACTCACCACATTAACAACAATAAAAACTGAAGTTACTTTTTAAATTCTGTCACCGACACCAAAGGAAAATACCATTCATTGAAAAAAGTTTGAACAGCAGCTCCTAGGGAAAGGCCGTAAAAAGGAAGGACTATCTATAATGATTAAGTATATCAGATAACCAAAGGTAAAAGGAAAAAATAACATTTAAAAAAAAAAGTTTATTAATAATTTTGCATATTTATTTCTTATTTTGGTTTTGAAATGAGATATATTCATCAAGGGTTATAGAAAATCGAACTCCTTTACTCACTAATTTCCCAAAGTGATCTATCAATTCAGCCTTCTTTCTTTCATGAAATCTAATTACCATATGTTCGAAACCTGAATGTGAAGTTGGATGAGGCTTATCATATTTATTTTTAGCTAAACTCTCTTGACTGAATTCACTTGTGGCAATAGAGCGGAAGTTAAATCCATCAACACATGCAAGTTTTGCAATTTCTTCTTCAATAGATTTTTTGTTAATAAATGTATCCAAAGTTTTTTGATTTTTATGTTGTTGATTTTCACCTATCTTGATTTCAGCAACATTTATATTATGAATTGTTTTCAAATGAACAGATAATCCACTAGTTGAGGAGTCCCCACTGCACTTTATAACTTTTCCACACTTTGAACATTAGGCTTCGTCTTTATTTTTCTTAATAAAATAATTTCACACGATTGATTTTTTTGACATTCTTGTAATAGATTCGAAGGGGTATATTATTTAAAGTAAGAAATAGTTTATTCCCATATCACAAGATTGCAATGCGCACGTAACAAAATTACAAAATTTAACTTGTGAAATATGCTCATCAATCAACCACTGCAAGCGTCTAGTACGAAATTCGAAATCTGAATGAACTCAATAACGAATCTGAAAAAGCAACGCTAGGTTTTGGAATCGTGTAAAAACGTTTTTGAACGTTTCAATACGTATTTATATGATTTCAAATGTTTAAGGCGAGAGTTCTGGATGATAGTTTCCCTTTTCAGAAAAGGGACACATCATAATATAACGTCAATAACATAATATTATAACAAATGATAAATTGTGACATAAACTAATGACGCTCCTCAAAGATATACTGCATGTGTAAGTTATGTATGAAGATAAATCATTATTTCTACCCACATTGGCCACAAAATCCTACAAAAAACATCTTTGTTAACTTGACATTTGCTGATTGCTCCCACAATAAAGACAATAGGCAGTTCTTCAATACCGAAAACCCGGTATCGATAATTACGATATGGGTATCGTGTCGTTTGTCCAATACCGGTATAAATACCGATTTTTCAATACCGACTTTCATCACTACTGTAGACCTTTTCTGAGGAAGTTGTAGATCCACTTTGCCTGTTATTCCCATATATTTAATTTTATGTGCTATTATACCATGCTCACATTTGTCGGAAGCTATAGCAAAATCCGTGTATGACATCGTAGTTTTCATTGCCTTCCAGTGCATCTAGGATGTTGCTATAGTGCTGTATATGTTGTGATAGGCATGATTTTCTTGATCGGAGTCCGTGCTGATTTTCTGTATATTTATCATCGAAGTAAATTATTTTTATATAATTTCATTCATTCAATAAGTCACACGCTAGTGTATGATTAATTTTCTCCCGAACGGAAATCACACGCCAGTGACGCAGCCGGATCCTTGATTGCACCTGGAAGACACAATGGATTGTGAGACACTAGCTTCTCCAAAATTCTCAGGTGACGTCAACCGCTAGCGTGGTGGCGTTGGCAAGTTCCGTTCCTTTGATATATAAGAAGGGGCTCAGCGCCCTTACAGTAGATTCCAAGGAGACGGGTCTCCGGGCTGAAATGGCGGGTTTTCAGCCCGTTAACGAGAATTTGAAGATTAACGGGTTTTCAATTGGAGTCTGACTGTAGGATAGGCTGTAGACTTAGCAATTGACTCATACGTTCAATATTACCAATAAGAACCTGAAGCTTGGAAAAACAGATTCAGAACGGACGAGGTTGAACATCTTAGAAGGGATCTCCGGGCTGACGGGTAGTTCAGCTCGTTAGAAAATTGCTTTACGGTTGTGTATACGGAAATTCGGGCTTGGAGCTCTGATTGTAGGTTAGGCAGTAGGCTCAAGCAACATTTAACGTAGATCTGATTATCTTAGAATTAAGATTAAACTATTACTGTACTCAGTAACATAAAAGAAATTTTCATATTATTAACTTTTTGTGAAGATAAATTTGATTCATTATAACTGATTGAAAACATTAACTTGATTTATAAGAACATAACTACCGACGTGTTTCTTTGGCAACCATAGAATCTATACACAGTGACTTTTAAATGAACAGAGAGTTCGGTGTGCTCTGTGGCAATGGTTGGGCAAGATATTGAGGCGGTCCTTCCGATCCAGGAGTACAATATCATACCCTCTTGGAGGTTTCAATTCACTAAACTCCAGGGGTGTATGATATATATATATATATATATATATATATATATATATCACACACAGACCGTGCATGGAACAAGGAACTCTTCTGGGAGAATTAAATCCACTATAGTCCGAATAAGTAATGGTAAATGACAAGTACTAAAGTTTTTCTTTTCATGATGGAAGCCCAACGTGGGCAACGGGTCACTAGCTTCCATCATGAACAAGAAAAAAATTAGTATTTTCCATTTATCATTAAAGTGGATATCCCCTATTTCGTAACCCGATAATTTGTGTTTTGCTTTAATTCGATTAGCATTCGGAATACGAATTATTTGAGAAAATTTCACATTTTTTCCAAAACAATGCGAAGTGGAAAAGGTACGAAATCGAAATAGCGGAGAAAAATTCGTAAAAATGCAAATGAAGTGAAAAGTAAGAAATCGAAATAGCGGAGAAAATTTCGCACAGTGAAAGAATTAACCCAAAAATAGTATGAAAATACCACGTGGGCCCTCTACAGTTCCCAACGCGATGCTTAGTCCGACCCCCGCCAGGTCACCTACGCATGCTCTGACATGTTCGAGAGTACGAAAAAGTGCAATAGGTTTTATGAAAGTGCGAATTACAGGGTACAATTCGTCACCCCTAATGCGCAACGAAAAAGTGCGAATTAGGGGTGACAGATTTTCTGAAAGTGCAAATTATAGGACACATTTCGTACATTTCGGTTAATTCGTAAATTCCCTTAATTCGACGCAGGTATACGTATAGCCACAAAAGTGTCGAATTATGGGTATCCACTGTAGTTATTCGGACTATAGTGAATTTTATTTTTCCAGAAAAGTTCCTTGTTCCATGCAGGGTTAGCCCTGTTCAAAAATCAACTTTTTCTTATTTTCATAGGTTTCTGTACTTTTTCCCATGCTTTTTGACCTGAAAAGGCCGAAAATGACAACCATTTTGACCTAGGTTGTTGGGAAGCATTGCCGCATGGAGCTTTAAGTTTTCTGCCTTGAAATCGGCCAAAAGCACAGTTCCGGGGTCCCTTGAATCATGTTTTGCACTATAACTTTTTATCTAAACAAGATAGAGCAACAAAATAGGCACCAAATTAAAGTGTTTTTAATCCTCTTTCTAACTTATACAATTATGATAGTCTTGGAACAAGAAATGGCACATTGGTACATACAAAGATTTCAGAAATATCACAAAATTCGTTTTCTCACACTCAAGGCAGACAAGGCGCCTTATTCATGACACAAATTTGAGATTAACATTTTGTCACAAGTCTAATCGATCAAGAAGTGAAAGCATTACATGATGATTAATTTCATAATGACATTTACACAGTCAGTTGTTGAGAGTTTGTTTCTTGAAGCTGTCAAAGCGGCGTCTGTTGAACTCCACAGCTTGAAGGAGATAGTCCCTTTGCTTGGCATCTGTTGTTATGACATTTGCAAAGTCGCTCATCATCTTGACACCACGTTCAGCAATGTCATTCACCGCTTTCAGATTCTTAACATAGTCCAACGCTTTTCTGTTGTCCTCATTCTGTGGCCAAGACGTGACAGGTTCCAGAAGCCACTCGGATCCAATGTTCAGTGTGTCCAGCAGGAAATGTGATTCTGGGCCAATGAGATCAACCAGGTGGTCTTAGCTTGTGACTCTCTCGAATAGAGGCTTTCCTGTTCTGAAGCTGTCTGGCTTCTCAGTGGCATGTAACTGGGCAGCAATGTCGTGCTTCAATGTGTCACTCAATCTACTGCTGAACAGGGCAAATGGCACGACTTCCTGCGTCAGGTACCATTTGTGGTTTTCCATCTTATTAAGTACTGCATCAGCAAGCTCTGGGTCAGTTTTCTTGTACTTCAACATGTCCTGGATTAGACTTAGATCATTCACGGGAGCATCTGCAGCAGACATTGACATCATCCACACAGGAGTGTAGAACAGCGCAAGGAAGGTGTTGAGTCTTTCCAGCTTTGATACAGTGTCTTCGTCGTACTCAAGTTGATCTGCAAACATCAGCATTTTCATGGAGTACAGGTTTCTGGCCATCCATCTGGCCTGATGAATGGCGCCTGGTCGACTCCAGTGATACCTCGAGGAGGCGTTCCTCCAAGACAATGACTGTCAGTTCAGCCATTTCCCTGTAGTCGGCTCTTGGAAGCCTTTCTGCTGTTAGAATGTCTTGGAGTATTTCTTCACTGTTCTTCTTCTTTTCCTTCAGCCATTTGCTGTTGATAGCCAGCATCTTTGGGTTTCCTTGGACAAGTCCGTCCAAACATCCTTCAGATGCTCAAACCAGGGATTATCTGGCCCCTTCACCTTCCCAAACAGCTTCTCCCAAACTGCTCCTACTAGGATTTCCAGGATGTGATGTCGACAGGCCAGATAAAACACCTTTTTGTTCAGCATTTTCTCTAGCAGTTTGGCAGCTCCTCTGTGAACTCCACTGTTACTGGATGTAGTGTCAAAAACAAGGGCAGTAACATTATCCGTAAGTTCCCATGTCTCCAGTAAATCCATTGAAGCCTCAGCCTGAGCTGTGCCAGAAGAATTGTCGATGACAGGTACTCCCAATAACTTTCCTTCAGTGTATGAAGGTGGACCAGACACTAGCACAGCTAAAGTCTCTGAGGTACTTCCAGGTTCACTGCCCGAGACACCTTTGAGCAACTTTCCATCCCAGTGTAAGGCAGCGTACTGTGGGGTTTTTTCACAAAACTTGGACATGTGACTCTGGCTGATATTATACCTGGACAGCATTCTGTTGCGACGTGTTGTTGAGGTTGAGATGACGAAGTTATCCAGATCAGCCCCTCCAGCTTTCAAGGTGGCAGAAACCATGGCAGTAACTTGATTGTCTGATAAACCAAGACAATCAGTGTCTTGATGGTGAGAACATCCAGGACGAGGCTGATGGTAATCCATGTCCTCTGTGTTAGCGTCGTTGTCAGTTGAGTCACCCCAGGTAATGTCATCCACATGAACAACTGCCTCTTGTTCTGCTGCATCTGTAAAATAGTACAACATGTTAAGACAGTAATTGTTAAGTATATGCTAAATATCGCAATGGAGTAAACTTAAAACTTTTTGTAACGTTCAAAGTAATTAGTTTTACCGTGTTCTTGTCTATGCTGCAGTCTTTCATTCCTCGCTGCTTGCTGCAGGGATCTTGTCTCAAAATCTTGTCATGACCAGACATATGACCTTTCCTCTCAGTCTTTTGGTCTTCGTAGAACCTGATATCCTCATCTTTCTTCTCTCTGGATAACAGTCTGTTGTTCTGTATTTCCTGGATTGCATCTGGAGCTCCTATATCGAACAGGCTGTCTAATTCCAGCACAAATGCTCCTCTTTTTCCTCCAGGGTTACTTGCTCTTCCTTTGCTTTTCACCAGCGCACGATGTTTCTCATGTAGTTTCATGAAGAGCTTCATTGCGTTGTACTTGGTCATTGTCTTGATCCTAGCCATCTGCCAGAATGGGATGATAGATTCAACTGTTTCATATGCAAGGTCTTGAACCATGGGCCTCCCTGCATTTTCCGGTAAATTCTGAAGATTAAGGAAATACTGGAACGCCTGTCTGTTGGTGGGAAGCTGGGAACCACTGATAAAGCTGAAGGGTATCCAACCAGGAAAGTTTCAGTGAGAGATCTGGTAGATGGCCCAGTTGACACCTGCCTGTGGACAGTACGTGGAGGTTCTGAGATATCAACTGTGCGCCCACGGAGCTCCCTCAGCTCCTTGCTTAATGCCATTGTGAAGTTGTAACTTGTAGATGGTTTTCTAGATTCTGATTGAGTTTCTGTTGTTTCCTGAAAAATGATAGATAATTATTATTATTATTATTATTATTATTAATTATTATTTATATTATTATATTATTATTATTATTTATTATTATTATTATTTATTAATTTTATGGTCTTTCATTTGATACCTAATTTGTTGCTCTATCTTGTTTAGATCAAAAGTTAAAGTGCAAAACATAATTCAAGGGACCCCGGAATTGGCGCTTTGGCCGATTTCAAGGCAGAAAATTTAAAGCTCCATGCGGCAATGCTTCCCAACATCCTAGGTCAAAATAGTTGTGATTTTCGGCTTTTTCAGGTCAAAAGGCATGGGAAAATGTACAGAAACCTATGAAAATAAGAAAAAGTTGATTTTGGAACAGGCCTAATGCAGGGTCTGTGTGTAACATAAAAGTTTCTAAATTGTAGCATATACATAGAGTATAAATTTTTCTTTTCTGAAAGCTGCCGCTAAATATTTTTTTTTAACTTTCAATTTTTAATGCCAAATGTTTTTTATGTCTTATTCTTGTCCTGTTCCTTTTAAAGTTTATCATTATGCAGACAAAATAGCCTTTTTGCAGGACGCATTTTTCAGAGTAGTTGATGATTTTTATGGGCAATAACTTTTTGTTTTAAACACAAATATTGCACAAAATTAACATTTATTCTATCCTTTGAACAGAAGTTTTTGAGCCAGTGAGAACTTAACATTTACTTTAAGCTCATGAACCACTTACATTCGGGTGCAGCTTCACAAATTTGGTCTCACTGGTTTTGGATGTGAAGTTCAAAATTTTTATGGCTGTGGTATTTCTGTAAATTTATGGACTGACTTGCTTTTCCTTGATTTCCTTGATTTAAAATTTTGTACAAGAGTGGTCTAACTAGAGGCACAAAATTATTTATTTTTACTATTAAGAACACGAGAGGTGGTGGGGCTGGAGGCTGGGCGGAGATTTAAACTGTGGACAAATAAGTTCCGCCCAGCATCACGCGGACAGATGATTACTCAGCTGAACAACATTTTGGCCACATAAACTTTGCTCTTCACTCTTTTTTTGTCGTAAATGAATTTGATCTCGGTTTACATCAAATATTCTCGGCGACGTCCTCTATCTTTTGGTGTAAAGTGTGTGTGTGGGGTAGTTCCTTCTGAAAAAATTATAGTTTTCGGAAGAGCCGTCGCGCAGTGCTAGTCGGGGTCAAAAAGATTTGTTCACGCACTATCGTGCGTGGACAATAAATACAACTCCGAAGATGGAGGTGACACTGCGAAGCTCAGACCCACAGTGGGCGGGGCCTATTGTTCGACTCATTTACATCCCCCGCGTTGAATAAGAAACGCCCCTTGACGCAAATAAGATGTGTGTAAAGCAAGTGTATTGTTTTACCTTAGGATAATTTTAAGGAAGATCCCAGAGTATTCGATAAATGCTTTCCGGTACCTGGAGAAGACTGCCACGCCTCATAAAAATCGTTGCAGGATTATCAATGGGAAATTCTCTTTTCCGGAACTGGTTTGAAAGAAATATAAGTACAGTAGTGAGTAATGTAAACTTATTAAAACATGTTACTGTAATTTATTTTACATTAATTTCAAGCAATGCTTGTTGTTGATGGTGAAGGGCTATGAGCACTGAAGTATTTCTCTCAATGACTCAGTTGCCTGTCAGATTTGATAAAACTTAAAGTTGATACAGTGAGAAGAATAATTTACTTGACTTGCTTTTACCCCCATTTCATTGGCAATAATACTTATAAATTCAGTGACAGAAATACAACTATTTGAAATTATTATTAATAATTTTTAATATATTCTATCACCAACATTATGTTAGTTGAGTCAGTGCTTTCATTCAACCTAGGTAGAATCATTCAGATGTAATAATTGGTACGTTATTGAAGAAGAAATATTTTTTCCCATTGAAATTGATGCTATGTTATATTATTTGGTTAATATAAAAATGTTTCATTGAACTGTATAGATTAAATGTGAAATGATAAACATATGTTTAAGTGGTGCTACTGTAGTATGCGGTCTACCTACGATTCGGCGGTCTACCTTTTAATTATAGCTTCTTATCTTGTTTACTAATTGTTTGTTTACATCCCATTGTCAATCGCCCTTGACGATTGGTTAGGTTTAGTCATGATATTTTCGTTAGTTTTAACGAAAATATCATGATCAAACCTAACCAATCGTAGGTAGACCGCATACTACAGTAGCACCGTTTAAGTTTGGTTACTAATGAATATACGTTTGTAGGAATATAACATATTACGAGTTCCTTACCTATAGTTAAGTCTAATAATAAGAGTAACGTTTGTGGTTGTTTAGCTTTTTTCGTAACATCTTTAAAGTTATATGATGGAGGGGGACCTATAATTTACAAAACATTCTTTCAGACTTTCTCTTTTATATTTCTATTCTATTGTCAAAACGTGTATATAAACGTGAGTAAAGGATTTGAATTTATAAACTATTATTTTCATCCTTTCTTTTAAATATCTTTTTTGGCACGTTTACAGTTCTTATCTTATTATTTTTTTAATTAATCAGAAGAGTTTCTCGTAAAATTCAAATGTGATATAAATATTTTTTTCTATATACTCCACGGCAACTTTAAATGAAAGGGTTCCGATCTAAACATGTCTTTACAGTAAGCCTCCAAGATTTGGCTAATACGTAGTTTCGTGGTCACCAGATTTTTTATAAAGTCAGAAGTCAGAAACCTGCTCATTTCGCACAACGGGCAAATCTGGGTGAATCTTGTGTCCGAGTTAGGAATGCACTATGTTAAGAATGCACTATGTTAGGTAGTTGTTCTAGGTTGGTTAGTAATTTTACACGTCATCAACTTTTGGCCAATAAGGTCATGGTCGTTAGAAAAAAATGGATGGCCACGAAACTATGTATTTATTCAAGATTTTAAGCGCTTAGATTTTTGGGATGTCAAAAAAAAAGTGTTCAGACGTTAAACGCCTTTTTGACATTGATAACCATTAAACATTTTGGGGTAAGCATCGTAAATCTTAAATATGATTAGATCTTTGACAGCGTGAAAAAAAGGGGGTCAGAAAAGTGTTTAAAAGTTTTTTTACACCTTAAACACCGTTTTTAGAGTGTAGTCCCTCGCTTTTATAAACCATACCAAATTTTTAAGTGCAATAACTGCACTGAGGGGAAAAAGAAAGGGGCATTAAGGAGCGTGCTCATGCAGCGTAAATATTGACCTCGCTTCAACGGATCTTTTTGAGGACTGAGATTATGTGTGGTCGGTAGGATAGTTGACTCTGAAACCACACGAAGCGGGTTCTAGTCCTTCTGATTTCACTTTCCTTCTTTAATATTTTTCCTTTCTTTCAATCTTATAGGACAGTTATTGCACTTTGGCAGGAAAAGTGAATCGTTGGTGTTATGTGATGTTTGATCTCATTAAATACTGAATGTGACGAATAAAAATTATTTTTTAAACAGCATGTGAGCCTATGAGGTACTTTCATAAATACAATATATAAAATTTACATTTTACTACAGTACACGTTATAGATAGAATGATGAAAGAGAAGAAGACTGTAAAAGGTTAAGTACTTAAAGGAAGATTACAAATACTTTACGAATGTGTGATAAATCTGTAAATAAGAACTCTAAAAGTATCCAAAGTATTAAAAAAATCTGTTAAATCCGTACAGAAAAATCTGTAAACACAGCGATAATAAATAATAATAAAGATTAAAAACATTTAAATAATATAATAAAAACCTAAAACCATTATTCTCGCAATACGTATGAAAAACAGAATATAAAGTAAAAATATTAAGAATACTCATAATTGCACCTGCGAATACTTACAAAAAAATCGTGAATTCGGGAAGAAAGATTTTATATTTCACACTCAATGTCCCGAATTGTTTCTCTACTGAATTTTTTCAAGCGGTGAGTGGCAGTAAATGGAATTATAGAAGGAAGCAACATGGCGTATTGAGGTTCCAGAGTGCACCTTCAGAGTTACAGCCGTCCATAGAGGCCTGACAGTAAAACTCGGAGCAGTAAAATATAAATGACTTACTGTAACTTTGTAGTTTACACCGGGATATAAACAGTAATGAAATATATCTTGGGTAAAAAATCTTTACTATTTTTCTACTTGTGTAAAATGCCAATTGAGTGATAAATAAATGTAAAAATAAAAAGGATAAGAGACAAGAAAAGAATGAATAAGAGAAAAATTTGACTAAATGTAAAGATAGATGAATACTCAAGTGACTAAGTCAGTGAAATGAGTGAAGAAACGAGTAAAATAATTCAATTAACGGATGTTTGTTAAATCGAATTCTAATTATGAAATTACATAATTCTAATTAATTAAGTAACGCAGCATAGATTTTCTTTCTATATTATAGAGTTTTATTAAACTTTCCACACGTTTATTTGTTTATAACATATTTTGTGTAACTTAACGGAACTTAGCTTGTAGTTTATGCCTACCTTAACAACTTTACCTAAGCTAACATACGCCCTTCTACTTCTAATCTAATCTAACGTAATCTGACCTAAGATCGAGGTAAAAACTTTGGGTAAACATACATTTTTCTCTGTACATATCAAATAACGTCAGAACTTACTATTTTTTACGATCTCAAAAACAACAAAACTTAGTATGAATGTATGGTGTAGGAATAAAAAGAGACGACAAACAGTCTAAATGTAAAACATAGCATGAAGATCATATGACTAAGGAGATGATTAAGTGAAACAATAATCCTCAGAAATTTTAAGAAACCTTTCAACTTTTCAAATGTTCCGTGCGATGATTGCTCACTTCAGGAAGGTCAAGTTTGTCGCCCCTCCTCTCGAGCTGGCCTGGTAAAGTAGAGGGTTGGTTTCTTTTGCTCTCCACCTCACATAGCCAGGTACGCCCGGCTCATCGGGGATTGTTCTGAGCCAGGCGTCTAATCTTCTTTTGAAGATATCCACCGCAACACCACTCGTGTTCCTTAGTTCCTTGGGCAATTGGTTAAATAGTCTTGATAAAGAAAGCTAGACGACGATGAGTACGCCAGCACAGCAAAATAAACAGTTAAAAATATCTCTTTTTTTTGTCACGAGGAATCGTCGTGTCATCCGCTGTCCTTTTGTCCCGATTTTAGAGCAAGTCATGGCGCACTTTTGTCGTGACGTCTCTGAATTTATCCTGAGATTTATTGTTTATAACCCCCTTAGGACTCTGTTCCCCATTTCCCTCCCACTCCTTTGTCTTAAGGATCTTAAGATTACTGTAATTTGTCATGTAATTTAAATATACGAGCCTTAAAATCTGTATTAAAGTTTAATTACCCATCAAAGAGGGAAAATAAAGTTGTTGTATCGTTTTCTTTTTCTTTTTATGGTAAATACAACAAATTTATTTAATTTAGTAAATCCTCATTGCTTTATGGATAGACCAAACAATAAATATATAGCATGAGGACGAGAGGGTTATAATTTATGGTCAGTGAAGTTTTCAATATAACCTAACAGGCTAACAATCATTAGGGCCAAAGCTAAAGTCTTCGAATTCTTCACGGGCTACGTCGTAGCCAATGTCGTATCACACGCTTCCCATCGATCAGCGAAATTAAGCGACATTGGGTCTGGGTAGTAGTTGGATGGAAGACCGTCCTCCGCGTCCAAATTATGTAGTGACCCGTGCTTCGGATCCCCCGTAAAGCTGTAGGTCCCCTCCGTCATATGACCTTAGATATTGCGAAGGAGGTTAAACAACCCCAATCATTATTATTATTATTATCGATTTCTTCATAATAACATTGAAAAAATCTTCGCCATATTACTGGTGCAGCAAGCTAATTAGTTTATCTTATCACTGCTTAGGATATCAATGCTTATCTCGGCTAAGTACTGATGTCCTATAATCTATAAGAGACGTCAACCTTGAAGTATGAAAATCCGTGAGATTTCTCATTCTCCCCCGATTTTATTATTATTATTATTATTATTATTTGTATTCGGAGAGCCGCTGTAACCTGTCGGAGATCCAGAATCGTTCACACTTCTATAGTGGCCTACGGATCACCAATTTGATGTGGCCAAATAAGTAGGCTTACTATAACTTATGAATTAAATTGAAATGAATAATTAGGGGTCACCAGCTTGGGCCTACAGCCCAAACAAACAATATTTAATAAGGAGAGAGAAATTACTTGTTGTTTTATGTTTAATTAGAAAAATAAATGAATTATTTGTTCACAGTGATTAACAATTATATAATGGCATTTATACTATGCTAAAGATGACTGATTATTAGCAATAAGAAATGGTTATGCAGTCTAATTGTTAAGTAAGTAAACTAATTCAGGTAGGCTAATGAGATTGGCAGAGGTGAACACAGAATAAGTGATTAAGCCAATAATAACTGAAATAATGAAAGTACGATGTTGTACAGTAAATGGATTAGGTCAGTGAAAATGAAATGCATAAATGAACAAATAAACAAGCAGATACAAATACAGTAAGATAATTGAATACGGTAAAATAATTGTACAGGCCTACCGCAGTCGTAATGAGAGAGTTAGTTTGCCGGTTGCTTGCGTACACTTTTGGGTATAGCCTATTCGCGAGGCTGCGGTTACACTATATAGGCTACGCGGGAATTGCTTATCACGAAGACAAAGGTAGGCTTGTGGCTTGTAGTCTACTAGATTGTTTACGGACCTGGGCTTCGAAGGATTGCATCTGCAGGCAGACTGGCCTTACCGGCGAGAGGAAGAGTGTTGAGGGCCGATAGAGACTTGTTGAAAAGGGGCCATAGGAAACGCCTGCAGCAGTGATGTTGCTTCTTGCAGGATGAAATTGTAGAGGGCCTTACTTGATGATAGACTTCGTGTATGCTCGACCGGAGCCTTGAAGGAACAGTGGGTCGCTCTCCGGCCTTCGCCGGAGAGCGAAGGTCGGAGAGCGGGTGGCGTGACGAGTGGTGCTACTGACGAAGGTGCTGAGAGTAAGACGTGACGACCAAAACGAGAAAATGGCAAGTGAGAGTGATTTCAGAAAGACACTGCATTTTATAGGCCTTGGTGACGTCCTCTGGTGGTCGTTTCGGGAAATACCACAAAATCTGTGTTTCCTCTGGGCCTTTTTCATGCCCACGTGTATAGCCTTTGTTTTGATTCCATGACTGATTGAGAACGGCGAGGAACAGATTTCCAGTCGGCCTCTACACTTCTACTGTAGACAGCATGCAGACGATTCGTGGACTCCATACATCTGGTATATCATTATAACTTACTGTTTGTAACCTAGCTTACTTTACATCTCAGTGCTATGCAGTTATTCCTTCATCTTCTCGTTCACGTTCTCTATAATAAACCTGATTACTAACTTTTCCTAGCCATATAACACCATTTCTCATAAATCAAACTTCTCGTACCTTCTTCACGATTTCCGGTTTCTCGCTTTTTAGTAACCCTTACTAGTATATTATACAGTAATTTACTGAGTTTCGTTTATCAATTCGGTACAAATTTACTCGTAATCAAGTTAACATTGAAAAAAAATTTCAGCAACACCCCAACAAACCAGTGTGACATTATTAGCGTGATTGGTACAGCCATGCCATTGGTTTCGTTGTGTGTCTCAAAGCTTTCGTGTGTCCTAGATCAAGATCACATAACTGATGAACAATTATTTTCTGGAGGAAGTGATACTGTCAGTTTGGGGATCCCTTCCATAATTTCGAGGATTAGTGCATAATTATCGGTTATTATCAGAACATAATAGGATAATACAAAAAATTCCCAAGGCAGGATCTCTTCCTATAGTGCGTTTTATTTTATATAAATACGTTATACTCATACACTCTTTCATTTAGCACAGGGGTCACCAACCTTTTTTTTTGTTCACCGCCAACTTTTACGATTTTTTGAAAATTAAAAAAGCTTATCGCCCACCTTAGATCAAAAAGAATAAATCAACATAATCGATAAAATAAATAATAAAATAAATGTTTAATTACCTTTCATGTGAGCCCACTAGTGGGCGCTACCGCCCAGGTTGATGACCCCTGGTTTAGCATAATTAATTTTTATGTGTATTTACAGTATCTATTCTGTTTTTTCGTTTGTCTGTATCCGCGTAGTTCGCATACAGATAATTTATTTTTCCATTTCCAATCAAATAAATGAATAATTTAAAGTTTTCCGTACCGGAGGATTCTTTGATACCGATTTCCTTTGAGACTATATGTAAATTTGTTGTTTTAGTAACAACTTCTATGCTATACATGTGAAAGGTAAAAATGTAATTGTATAAAATGTGATTATAGCAGACATGTCAAGTCTCACCGATTTTAAGTCTAATAATAATAATAAACCTTGCCGATAAAATCCAAGCTATAGATCTAACTGTTTCAGAAGTCACATGCTCCCGTTATCTCGTTATAAATGGACATAGTCTTCATATAAAGGACTTAATCCAATCCTGCACTTTTTGTGGGAATAACCACATTAATTTTTAATAACAAATTAATTATATATAAACGATTTATTATATAAATAAAATAGAAATAAATGTATGGTCAACGCTGGCCAGTGAGTAATGATAAAACCTTTTTTTTTATGAATTATATCCACGTTAAATATTTTTATAGAACCGTCCTCAACGACGCTTTCATAATAAGCCAATTGCGGTTTAGGCCACATCTGAAACCCCTTTTAAGGATAAATTAAATGGGGGGGGGGTTCTCTTACATACTCTGATAAGAGACATTTTCTACAACGAAAGATAACTGAATAATTCCATGTTGCCACCGTCTTTCCAGAAAAACTTTATCGTACACATAAAAAAGCTTTAGTTTTTTAATCTTGTATCTTTCAGTGATTCTTGAAGGAACAGTTGATGTAGACAAACTGGAAAGTTGGTAAAGTAACGTATCTGTGATGTCTTATTACGGGCAAATAGGATAATTTCACTCCCATTCTGTCTCAAAACTTTACAATGCAAAACAAGCATTGTAAAGTTTGGAGACATTCTACGATGTTGGTAAAGAGTTAGGAAGGAATTATTTTCACTTTATTAAGAATTAATTATGAGAAAACAACGTTCCATTGTTTTATATCATTTAAAAAAAAAAATTCTATTTTCGTTAATTAAAAATTAAATGAATTAAAATTTTAAGTTAAAAAATTAAAAGTAATATATATATTATATATATATATAGAAACGACGTAAGTATAGAGGAGCGTTCTGCACACGAGGAAGAGAAATAACGAACAAATGAAATGTAGTGGATAGCATATCTGACCGGCAATCGGAAGATCCTGGGTTCGATTCCCGGGCGGTCACCTCATTTTTCATTTGTTCGTTATTTCTCTTCCTCGTGTGCAGAACGCTCCTCTATACTTACGTCGTTTCTATACATTAATATACTGCGTGGTCATTACAGTTAAATGTGTGTGTGGTGTATTATGTATATATATATATATATATATATATATATATATATATATATATATTATTGTACCCAATTCCTTTCTTTAAGCTGATAAAAATTCAATCTAAAAAGAAGTTATCCCCTTTTATGTCTCTCTCTCTCTCTCTCTCTCTCTCTCTCTCTCAACCTTCCAAACAGCTTGATGAAAGCACATGAAAGCACTGTGAAGGCAGTTTCACTTCTACATCGTGTGATTAAACGACTCTCGTTATAGCAGTCACTCTCGCAGTTGTTCGGGAGGTTTGCACTATTACTTCATTTCTCCATTACGCACACACATACACACGCACCCATCCACCCCTACACACACACACACACTCTCTCTCTCTCTCTCTCTCTCTCTCACACACACACACACACACACACTCTCTCTCTCTCTCTCTCACACACACACACACACACACACACACACAAACACATACACGCAAACGCGCAAATATACACTATTACTAATTGAAAAGTATGCAGTGGAAACATATATGCCCTCGCGCTTTTAGCGTAGTTAGCATAATTCCAATATTCTCAAATTCCAAACTGAGTCTGTGATTTTGCAAGCAATTTCAAGCGATTGTGTTTAAATATGGAAATTGGAAGGCACTTATGAAAGGCGAATCCTTTTATCCTGCGATTGAAATTTAGAGACTTTTTCTTTCTTTTTGCTAATTTCCTTTTCTTCTTTTGGAAGATAAACTTCATAACAAAACTTTTTCCCTCGCCTTATTTGTCTCTCTTTCCAAACGCTATAAAGTGTCTCTTCTATGATGGAATTGTTGACCGTATTTCCATAATAAACATTTGTTGTTGACTTCATCTTCGATATATATATATATATATATATATGTGTGTGTGTGTGGTACAGTACTCATGGTGTGTGGGTGTGTGTGTGTGTAGGCAACTGAGCATAAGTGAGGTCGAGTGTGTGATAATTCGCAGATGTAGTGGAGTAACACTTTTGCTATCTCGGAACTTAAAAAAATGTATATTAAAAATTCTGGAAACATTTTTACTTGTCAGAAGAAAGATATGTTAGTCCTGATCAGATTATGATTTACGTTAGGTTAAGCTAGATTAGTGATTACCTCAGTATTTAATAACTTAAAAGAAACTGCCCTTCGAACCCTTACTTGTGCCCGAAACACTTATCACCCCCTTATTTCTTTGAATTAGGTGGTACCATCTATTGAATGAAATGTCAATTAAATTCAGTTTCAGCTTACTTTCATTCACCGAGTGTAATTACACGCAAATTAATTTTTATATATGCTAATCCTGAACAACATGCTAACAAGTACTTAGGTCTTAAGGTTAACTACATTAGAAATAAGTTTGCCTTTACTTTGCTGGGGTTCGAACCGTTGTCAGCGAAGATTCGAATTGTGAGCCACCACGTTACTCACTCGGCCACGAGACATTAAATTATAACAACAGAATTTTATGTATAATACTTTAATACACACACACACACACACACACACACATATATATATATATATATATACAGGGCGTCCCAAAAAAATGTATACACACTTTAAATAATTATAAAGGCAGTGTTTATTAAAATACATTTCATTTTCAAAATGTAATAGAATCTACAGACATTATTTAATTGTTTTGTCAACGCCTGTTTTCAAACTGACGTCCGTTCTGGTCCAGGCACTGCTGATAACGCGAAGCAATGGAATCGCAAACATCACGAAACATTTCGTTTGGTATTTGTGTGCATTCTCGTTCAATGGCTGCTCTCAATTCAGCGACTGTTGCAGGTTTTATAGCGTAGACTTTGTCTTTTAAGTATCCCCATAAAAAAAAGTCTAGTGGTGTGAGGTCTGGTGAACGCGGAGGGTATTCTACGAAACCCCTTCGTCCAGTCCACATCCACATCGTGCCAAGTACCACTCGCAATACTCCACTCTTCGGTCCGGATCATCTTCATTAATAGCATGGACTAATCTTGGAATGTAACTTTTCCATTGACAGCGCTTCAAAATGCGTTGGACAGACGATTCTGAAGTTCCTACCTCACGACTCGCTTGCCGCACAGATTTTCTTGGACTTTGGTGATACGTTTCCAGTACTCTTTCTTGCTTTGTGGGGCTTGTCGATGTCCGTGGTCTTCCGGAACGCTTCTTGTGGACATTCTGAACAGTTCCATCGGCTTCAAACTTATCTCTAATTCGAGTGATGGTAAGTCGCGTTGGTGGATCTGTTTGAAACTCCCTCCTAAACTGTCTTTGCACTTCAACTGCGTTTTCACACTTCCAGTAGCATTTTAGAATGAATTTCCTTTGTTCAAAGCTTAGTCTGACTGCCATTATTAATTCTAATGGGTTTAACTTGGAAAGAAAGAAACATCAATTGAGCTATCAGCTGTTAAAGTGTGTATACATTTTTTTGGGACGCCCTGTATATATATGCGCCTCGATGGTGTAGTGGTTAGCGCCGCTGACTACGAATCCATCGGCCCCGGCATCGAGACCCGGTGACGGCAGGCGGCGCGCAGCAAAACCCAGCTATTCACCCTTCCACTCAATAAAAATTGGTTGGTAGATAGATGGATACCCTCGGTAGCCTAGTGGTTAAGACGCTGGCCTGCTGGTGGGGCGTCACAAGCCTGACCGTCGTCAGAATGGACAATTCGGACGGAAGCAAAACCAAAATCAAGATTATATTGTATATATTATATAACAAATTATTAAAATTCAATCATCATGAGCGCTCGATGACTGACCATTCATAATCTCCATAAAAATTCTACCCTGTGTACTGTACTTGTATTTACATCATTAATTATTAATTAATAAATAATTTATTTACATTTTTCGTTTCTACAATTTACTTTTTTCACTTCGTCTTCTCAAATATCTTTACTCGAATGGCCTCATTCTTACTTCTACTTTAATGATTGTGTCTATTATTTTTCTATTGCTTATATGTCATATTTACTGCGTGTTTATATAGGTCGTAATTACGTAGGATTACTTTTATTTTTTATCTTTGTTTGTTTGTGTTTTGAAAAGAGTCTATACGGTGCTTTTGTAAGCGTTTTTGCGTTTATTGAAGCTATTCGTCTTTTGTTTTTCCTTTGTTATAGTTTACAATAGCTATTTTCCTTCCTTCTCCGATGCTTTGTTTCCCCGTTCTCTCTCTCTCTCTCTCTCTCTCTCTCTCTCTCTCCGTGTTTTCTCCTTTCTTTATTTACCCTTCCGATCCGTGTCTCTGCCCGCCCGCTCTCCATTAGCGCTCCTTTCATGCCAGGAGACCATAACAGACCAAAAGATGGATGGTTTCATCCGAAGCCTTTTCCTTCCCAACTCCGAGACTCCGATGCAATCGTGGCAAGAAAAAATGTTGCCCGCAATTGCATGTCAGGAGCCAGAAGTGTGTGTAGCATTTGCGGAACGTTATTACATCAGATAGTACATTTGAGCATTTTGAAAAGGGAGAATTGTGTTTGTGCATTCAAGAGAAAGCTAAACGAAAGCTCAGCCATCAAGAATCGTTCCCAGAGTAAGTTTTAAAAGAAGAAAGAACGTCTAAAAACCTCTTTTACAAAACTCTTATAACATTTCTACAAAGAAAAATAGAAACTTACACGCCAAAAAATCGTATAAAAGGAAATTTCTCGAAATGTCCTTTACTTATTTAATTATTTCTTTTAATGAAGAAACTCCATTAATTTAATGTAGGAAGTGGAAATCTTCGAGTATTCAGTATATAATAAAGAAACCAATGATCCATCATCGCTGTGTTTTTGTACAACTCGGGGGAAAAAGTTCGCATAGAAACATGAAATTTCTAAAAATTATAAAAAATTACAAATCCAGTAAGGATTTTAAATTTTTTTATTACAGTCACTCACAAATATAATGTAAAATATCCAAATAAAAATAAAATGTGACCAATTAGTATTTTTTATGATATTTAGAACTTCTGTTTCTAGCCGAACACTTTTTCCGGTACCGTACATACACTGGCAGATATTAATCTTTCCTTTTACAGTCTAAAATAGAAAGATGATTATATCAGTATATATATATTAGGGTGTGTCAATTTTGGGGGTGAAATGACTAAATTGAAAATCATGTGATTTGGTAGCAATTTAATGTAATCATTTGGCATACAAAATAATATCCTTGCTTCAAAAACAATAAAAAATAACTCCTACCTACATCAATTTTAATTCAAAAATTCCATTTTTTCGTAAATTCGTAACAAAATAACAAATGTGCGCAAACATCCTATCAACATTTAAAGTGTCAATAAGATATCATTCAGAGTCTTTATTTGAAAGTAACCAATGCAGTCATGTCCTGTTTGCTGCGGTTCCTTGACATCATCATTCGGCTTGCTACTTGCGCTTTGATGTAGCCTTCTCGCCTCTCGTGACTGTAAACTTGACTAGCTGCTTCTGTGACCATTTTCACACATCTCTCCACACTCTGAGTGTGAGAAGGCCACTTTGGCACTTGCATTGGGTCCTCTTTAAGTTGTGTTAAATCTTTGTTTGTTATACATGTTGTCAGTGGTGGCTCCAAAACTTCCGAACTCAAGTTAACTAATTCTGACAATTTCGTGGCATTGACGTTTATCGGAGGTACCTTCCTTGTCTGAACAGAGCAGTCTCCTAGCTGGTCATCGTCTAGTGATGTTCCTCTAAGCTTTAGAATGGTTTCCACAGCCTCAGTTCGCTCTTTGGTGCATTGGCTGCAGAGTATTGCTTGCAAAACTGCCTCTGCCTAGCATACCAAGCGGACCTTCTCACCACAGGTAACACGATGTCCACCACTACTTTCCTTTGGGTTCTCAGTAGCTGTAATTGAAACAAGATGTGGTTGGGCCCCTCCATCCGCATTGGATTAAGTTTTACATTGAACCAGTGAGGAAGATAAAACCCAATAATAAATTCAACAATCAACATCAAATTCTGTAGCATTTTGCCCTTCAGTGCATGTTTGGAAACCCAAATCCTGCAGAAACGAATCGCTGTAGTTAACCAACGACTGTGACTTACGGGTCCAATCTCCAAGAGAGCCAGATTTTGAGGCAACTCTCCTGATCTGATTGCTTGAACAATACGATAAGCGTAAGATTGATCCGTGCTGAGGTCTTTGATAACTTCTTCAGACAACACTGGAAGGGGAGGGCCTACTTCGACTTTTGGAAATTTGTATTTATTTCTAATTCCGTTGCTTCATCTAGCATGTTGCCAAGGGGGCCTGACGACTTGTTGTTGCTCTTTGTAGGACCATCAAGTTCCTGGATGAGACGACGAAGAGGTAGTTCCCCTGTGTGCAAATCACATACAATCCAAACAAGCCTTCTTCCAAGTTTTTTTCTAAATGCGTCATAACACCGCCCTGCCATCCAGTGTTCACCGCAGTTGAGTCTCCACCAACGGCCTGCAGTGAACTGTCAAGTCTTCTTTCTTGAAGCCAACATATTATTTGATCAGCAATTGCTCTGCATGTTTCTTGCCTTCTACTTCTGCTTCAGAACAAAGTGAAACAAATAGCGGCCACCAGGTTCGGAACACACAGAGTAGTGTTCTTCTTTGATGAGACCGGGAAACTTTCTGTCCATTCCCTCTACCTCTAGGAGAACTTTTGTCATCTCTTCTTCCATCAAACAAAAGGCAAGAGAACCTTCCTCCTTCAAATCTTTTTCATGTTGATCAGATATTTCCTTCATTATTTTTTCTTGTGCTCTTCTTATCTTATTATGATCTATCACTAAGGATGTATCCTCTCGGCTGATGAGGCCTGCATCTATCCAAGCGGCAGTGGCAATCTCTGCAGTCTCTCATAGCCCCGTATGGTGGCGAATACTGGCAAGGGCAATGTTTGAAATGTCTTTAGTGTTGTATATTCATTCTCTTCGGCGAAGGTTCAGATGGCATTTTGGAGCTATCATCTGATGTTGCTTCTTTCTGTTCATCTGAAGAGCTTTCAAAGAAGTGAGAAACCTCTTGATAGAGCTCTTCATCTCTTTGGGTGGCTTCTTCACTCTTCTTTTTCTTCCTTTCTTCTCTCTCGGATTTTCTTTTTTTTCTTAGCAATAACAATCTGTTTTTTGGTTTCTGAATAATCTGCCGAAGCAATCTGCATACTTCCTTGGCCTCCTGCCTTTGTTCTCTGCGCCTTTATGAAAGCCAGCTCCAAAACAGGGATCATCTTCTCACGAGGACATCGACAATCAATGTGAGGTTGAGGTTCTCTTCTGCATGAGGGAGAACAATTGGCTTCAGAACACAACTCTATGTGACACTAGCAGTTAAAAATGTCAAGAAGAGTATCAAGTGTGTGCAGAAATTTATTTTTCTTTGCTAGTTTTCCTTTACCAAGTGATGTCTCAACTGCTTTGTGCCACAGCTTTGTTAATTTTAGCTCAATAGTTCTATACTGATTGAGTACAGGTGGTTTGAATAACACATTAGCTTTTTTCCACTGATGCAGAAGAGGGGAAATCATGTCCCTTATGAGCTCTTTCTCTGTGTAGTTCCTTCTATCCTTTGTATTTTGTTCACGAAGGAGTAACCCTAGTCTCAGCATGTCTCGCACTGTTGGTAGTTCTGATATGGAAGCTCCTTGCCTGTACCGACTAACAGGCTCAAGTGGCATGACGACTGACCTCTTGTCTTCAATTTTGGCATCTTAGGAATATCTGAAAAGAAAGAAAAACATTTAAGTATTTTATATCAATTACGATGTTTCAAAGTTTAGTCATTCGATGTTTCAAAGTTTAGTCATTCGATGTTCTAAAATTCAATAAAAAAATATTTTATGGGATTACAACATAATTAGACAGAAGAATATGATAATAATAAATAATTGTAATAATCAATAATCCATACTTACAGTTAAACTGTAGTATTCGTCTAGTAGAACAACTATGAAGTAGGTACAAGAGCAATAACAGCAAACCACCGTCTATGACATCTAAGAGGCAACTGAGGACTGAGAGTGAGGGACAGTTCTATTCATGTTGTGACTTGTACATTGTACAACAACTATATGACCTTGAAAACACTCCATATGCGATCAGTGGGATAATTCTGTGACAGATAAATAGTTAATCAATTTATGTCCTATTATTAGTAAAAGAGTCAATTTCTGAAAAACTTTAAGGTAAAATTGATGTAGGTAAGGGTTATTTTATTTCATTTTAGTTTAGTTGGCCAATTTCAAGTTTTTACATGAAAAACACTATATTTTCACTACCAAAATTGATTTGGAAAAAGTGACAAAATTGACACACCACCCTAATATATATATATATATATATATATATATATATATAAATATATATATATATATATATATATATATATATATATAATATAATATATATATATATATATATATATATATATATATATATATATATTATGTGGTTCAAAGCATAAGGAAAATTTAGCATCTGAGATTTCACTTTTGGGTCATTGTTGCTTTGTTCCTACACTTAGCGTGAATAACTGTGTGAAGTATGGTTGGTCTACACTGTCGTTAAGAGGTCGCTCAATCATGCATGACGTGTCTCACTAATGACTGATTACTAGTATAGTATGACTAAATTGGCTTCTTTGTAGGAATGTGTAGAAATGCCGCCGAAGCAATCGAAAACACGGTCTAGCAGTGAGGTGTGGTTACTAGGAAGGCGGAGGAGAAGTTTACTAGGGCAGGACTCCCTACCAAGCTTCAAGTCCTCCGGAAATTCATGTTCCACTATCTGGAGGAGAGGAAGACAGAATATAACAGTGCGGTGATGACCATGAGGCTTTGATCCCGTTTTGGACAAAAGCAAACGTTCCAATGACGGATGCCAGATACGCTGATGAAGAAGCTCCTGAAACTGTACGAGCAATACAAGGGGCTGAAGAAGAACCGCACAAAGAATTTCCCATCCTACAGAATGAAGGAGGACATATTTTGCGGAGACCTTGACGATGTGTTCGATCTTTCACGTCATGACGCCCTCGAGACCATGATGAATGAGGAGGACAAAAACTTCCTTGCTGCTCAGCTCGATAATCCCACTTCCTCCAGCTTTGGCCCGATTGACAAGAAAATGGCTGACCAACAAACGAGGGAGAGGATTTGGTGTGAGGCGGAGATGAACCGAGAGGAGAAGGCCAAGCGCGAGGCGGATGCGAGATGGTCCCAGGGAGAACTGGAGGCTTCTAGTTCAAGCACATCTGAATCATCAGATTCAGATACTGTAGTTTTTAAGGAGTCAGCACGAAAACGTTCCACTCCTAAGCGATTGAAGTCTGTGATCACGCCTGACATTTCCTTAGCCTTAGATCGCCACAACATCAGTGACAGGAAAGGAATGGCAGTGGTCGCAGCAACTATTAAATCGCTGGGGCACAACTTGGACGAAGTGTCACTCTCACGCAGCACCATTCGTCACGTGAGACAATGTACACGTGAAGCGGTGTGCCGCGAAGATCAGGCCACTTTCAAGACCCATGAGCCCCTTCTCTTGCACTGGGATAGTAAGCTGCTTACAGATATCTCCCATAGGTTAGAGGTGGTGGACCGTGTGGCTGTGCTTGTAACCGGTAACGGGGAAGAGAAACTCCTTGGAGTTCCAATAGTAGCTGCTGCAACTGGAGCATCTCAGGCTCAGGCGTGCCTGAAGCTTGTGGACGACTGGTCTTTGAGGGCAACGTTCGAGGTCTTGTTTTTGATACAACTGCGTCCAACACGGGACTTCATGCTGGAGCTTGTACTCTCATTGAAAAGGAGTTGGATATTGATCTGGTGTGGATCGCTTGCCGACACCACGTGGTAGAAGTCGTCCTTGCTGCGGCCTTCGGTGCTTGTTTCGGAACATCCAGTGGACCTGAAATTGGCCTATTCAAGCGCTTCAAGCAGCACTGGGTTTTCATTGATCGCAGCAAGTTCGAGAGTGCACCCGACAGCCTGTTCATTGAAACAGCAGAGCAGAGGAAGGAAATGGTCTCCTACTACAAGGAGGCTGTCAAGAAGAAGAGCCAGCGGGACGACTATGATGAACTGATGCTTCTCTGCCTCCTTTTCTTGGGAGGGAAGCTTGACGGTCCTGTGAGAATTCGAAGCCCTGGAGCCATGCACCATGCGCGATGGATGGCCAAGGCCATTTACACGCTCAAGGTGTTCCTATTCAGAGATCAATTCACCTTGCTTCAGACCGAGAAACGGAACATCGAGGAACTAAGCCTGTTTATCACGCTCCTTTACGGCCGCTACTGGAACGAGGCCAGTGTTGCATACATGGCTCCATTGAATGACCTCACTTTCTTGCGCCAGCTGAAAGCTCACCCAGGAAAGACGAACAACGCGGCATTTGCCGCGATGAAGCGCCATTTGTGGTTCATTTCTGAGCACTTAATCCCCTTGGCACTCTTTGATCCTCGAGTTCACGCGTCCACGAAGGAGAGGATTGCTCACAACATCGTAGCTGTTCCGGAAAAAAGAAAAGGACTCAAGCGCGTCGACGGAAAAACGTTCTTCTCGAGCAATCCCTTGGAATTCTATGCCACCAAACGTTCAGCAATCTTCTTCAACCTCGTCATGCAGCACGGAAGTGAACAGGCGCAATCATTCATGTCCAAGACACCAAATGATTGGAACACGGATCCAGCTTACCAAGGAATGAAGGAACATGTAGAGAAGATAGCAGTGGTTAACGATTGCGCAGAAAGAGGAGTTGCGCTCATTAAGGCTTTCAACAGCACAATCACGAAGGATGAAGCGCAAAAGCAGTACCTTCTCCGCGCAGTCGCTCAGCACCGCAAGGAATTCAAAGAGCCGACTAAAACTGGTCTCAAGAAGACCTAAAGATCTTCAACTGTGTGCATTATTTGTTCCGCTGTTATAATTTCATAATATATTAATATATATATTATATATATAATATAGTCATAAATTGTCGTCATTATTCAAATTGTTTCATTTTGAGCGAGTGCATAAAAAGGTCCTAGAGCAAAGATAATTGACAGGTTTATTCCTGTGGGGGAATAGAATAAGGGCAGATGTGACCGAATTTAAAATTCCAAAAAACGCTGTTGTGGACCACCCTAATATATATATACACATACATATATATATATATATATATATATATATATATATATATATACTGTGTGTATATGCAGAAAGGAGGGACCCAATGGTGAATGCCCAGAAAAACGCCTCCCCATAGAAGAAGAAAGTTGGACAGAAAAGGAGTGAGAATCTGGTACTCAGTGCTCTCTTTAAAGGAGGAGGCATGCAGTTAGAGGGTTCAGAGGAGCAGTGTCCGTTGTAATAGCGATAGTAAAGAGAGAGTGGGGCAACACTGACGCAAAGAGAGAGAGATTAAAAACAGTTAGTAAGAGGCCGGGAACTGATGAGACGAAGACTTTGATTCCACCCGCTCAAGTAAAGCTGCGTGGGTTGAGCTACCCAAAACATGAGAAGCGTACTTCATACAGGGGCGGACAACACCTCTGTGCAACGACAGCAACTGAGTGGAGTGAAGAAACTGCGGAGCACCTAACCTAACCTCTTAGAAGCTGTTTTAGAAAGAGAGTATATGTGATCTTTCCAGGAAATATCACGAGAAAAGGAAACACAAAGAACGTTAAAAGAAGAGGAAGGATTGAGTTCTGTATTGTTGAAGATAAGGGCATGGTCGTGTGGAAGACTGTGACGAGTAGACAGATGAAGAAGCTGAGTCTTTGAGCCATTGAAAGCCACAAGGTTTACTCTGCCCCAATCAGAGATAACAGAAAGATTAGAGGTCAGATGCACTATAGCCATCCCACGCGAAGCATGGAGTGACTGTTGAGATGAACGCTTTTGAAGCGGATGGAGAAGTCGAAGGGTGAAATTATCGGCATAGGAGTGGATAGGACAGGAAGCGCGACTTAAAAGATCATTTGAAACTAAAAGGAAGAGAGTGGGTGACAGGACAGAGCCATGAGGATCACCCCTACTAATAGATTTTCGAGAAGAACGGTGGCCATCTACAACCGCAGCTATAAATCGGCCGGCCGGAAAGGAAATTAGAGATGAAGGCACAGATAGAAGGATAGAAACCCAAGAAGGGCAGTTTGGAAATTAAAGATTTGTGCCAGACTCTATCAAAAGATTTTGATATGTCTAACGCAATAGCAAAGGTTTCACCGAAATCTCGAAAGGAGGATGATCAAGGGTCAGAGAGATATGCGAGAAGATCGCCAGTACAGCGTTCCTTGTGGAATCCATACTGACTTTTTGAAAGAAGATTGTGATAAGATAGGTATTTAATAATCTTCCTATTAAGGATAGATTAAAAAACTTTAGAAAGGCAAGAAATCAAAACAGTTGGGCAAAGATTAGAGGGTTGAGAGCGGTCACCCTTCTTTAGGGTAGGCTGAATGAAAGCAAACTTCCAACACGAAGGAAAGGGACCAGATGAAAGACAAAGACGAAAGAGTTTGCCTAGGCAGGGTGTCAGCACAGAAGCACAGTTCTTGAGAACAACAGGAAGGACACCATCAGGACCGTACTCCTTCCTAGAGTTGAGCCCAAATAAGACAAAAAAAAACATCTTCGGAAAAGATTCTAAGTTCAGACATAACTAAGACAGAGGAAGGAGGAGATAGAAGAACAGCACCGAAATCGTTCATGGTTGAGTTGGAGGCGAAAGTTTGAGCGAAGAGTTCAGCTTTGTCAGGAAAAGAGACGGCAAATGAGCCGTCGGAATGGAAAAGAGGATGGAAAGAAGAGGGAGTAAAATTGTTGGAGAGGTTCTTATCTAGGTGCTAGAAAGAGGGAGAAGAATTAGAATTTGATAGGTTTTCACATATTTGTTTGATGAAGGAATTTTTGGCTAGTCGAAGGACAAATTTTGCACGATTCCGAGCACAAATATTAGCTGAGTGAGCCATGTTTTGGATGGTGACGGTACCCTCCGAAAGCCTCCTCTCTGTTGCAGATAACATTGGAACAGGCAACGTTAAATCATGTAGTTTTTTGCATCAGTAGTAGGTAGAGAATATGGAATGTACACCTCCATGCCCGATAGCATTACCTCCGTGATGTGCTCAGCGCAAGCAAGCTACGTAAGCAGTAATCATTCTATGGGAAATCAGAGAAGTACTGCCTAAGGGCCTTCCAATCAGCGACGCCAATCATCCGTCACCCAAAATAATCATTAAGCAAGAGGACCATGAAAGGATTTGTTATACGAGAGGTCTCCTCTGAAGTCTCAGGAGATAGAGATGGGAATGGTAGATGAATGTACATTCTGTGAAAGGAAAATTCTACAATATGAATACATAGATATAAAAAGGCAAGAAAATGTATGGAAATACTTTTCTTAAGAGTTATCTGACCCATGGGTGTCCGCAGGATTTTTTTTCACAGGGGGTGGATAAGACTGCAACCTGTAAACGTGGGCAGCGTCGTTTATTGCAGAGGGGTTTCCCCCTAAAATTTTGAAACTGAGATGTCTGCAAACGGTATTCTGTGGAATTTTGAATCTTATTAGTATGTGGAAACGAACTGAGCAATGGCGAAAACGATAACAATAATTATTATGTCGACACAATAATTATTGCCTTTCCTTAAAAACTTTCTTTTTTATCTTTTCACAGTTATTAATAGATTAAATTAAAGGCAAGGTTCAGTTGACAAGTTAGTTTAAGGAAATTGATGAAGTTAAAAATTTTAATTAATTAACTAGTCCCCTAAAACAAACCATTTACGAGTAAGTCATTTGTATTTTTAATAACGTGTGTAATTTGTGTAATTTGTATAAGTTATATCTTTTTAATGATTTTGTTATCTTGTGTTTGTGTTAACTTGTGTTATCGTTTAGTGTTTAAATTTTTACATCCTTTTTTCAGAATGAAAACGACATGGAAATCAGAAAATATTTTATGAAACGAAAATCGTTTGACCAGGATATCACCAGTCTCAATGAGAACGAAAGTGGCACAAAGACAGCTAAGATCCTTTGAATTATTCCTAGTGAGACAGTGGCCAATCCAACTAGTACCCTCATTCATATCGCTGACGTACGTAAAATTATTGCTAGTTATACCTAGTAATTCTACATCATTTATACTTATTTTACCAGATTCGCACCTCTTACTCAGTTCTACAAAAAGCTGATTTTCACATCGGTATTAAAGTCCCCCATTATTATACATTGCAAATATTTTGGGTTATCGGATAGTGACTTAATTTTATACCAAAAAATCTATTTATTCATCTAGAATAATCTAGATTACTGCCATTATTGTAAGGCAAATAACAATTCACAATTAAGAGGCATTCATTGTTTATATGTAATCAAATTCCTTTCAATCTTTCATTATCGCTCGGAAGAAATCTTACATACTTTGTTAAATTTTTTCTAATTAAGAAACCAACTCCACCAAAGTGCCTACCATATAGTAGGTCATTAGATAAGTCTATAGCTGAGAATGCATGGTATGTATATAAAGTCCCCATGAATCTTAGACAAAAAAATTAACTCTTGCTGAGGCAACCAGCGTTCTTGCAAGAGTATCAAATCTACATTATTACAAATGTTATGAACATCTGCAAATTAATTTCTTATTGATCTTGCGTTATACGATACTAATCTCAGCATATTAACCTCCATGAGTGAATATCCGGTTATTATTATTATTATTGTAAATAATACAAATCCATACATTATTATTAATACTCCTGTTATTATTATCATTATTGCTATTCTGACTTTTACCAAATCTGGTAAAGTAAATACAGTATATTCCTCGATAATAATATCATCTGGCCACTGACTCATATTTTAAGGGTTGAACTGCGAGTTTACACCTTTAGTTACTACCTTACGATACGGCGATTTAGTGTTTAATTTAATAATTAATAAGTCATTGTATTCATCAAACACTTCTTCCACCATCTGACGAATATCGCATTCCTCAAAATAACTTCAATAGCAGTGCGGGAATGTACTCGTATAAAATTTACAATATCTTGTTAAAATGTCTTTTGCCTTTAATCAGCGCTTGTTAACCGTGTGCTAATCTCTTTTTATTTCTCTGTTACGTTAGGACGTATATATTTTCGTTACGTATATACTTTCGTCATCTCGCCCTCTCTCTCTATTTTCTGACGAGGTGTATTGCTGAATACACGAAAGGCTTTGGAATCAGTTTCTTTATCCTTGTGGATTTGCATCATTCATTCATTCATTTCACGTGTTAAGTGTGAAATTCATCCCATACACTATATATATATAAAAGCGAGATCCATAACCAGAATTTATATATACAAAAAATTATGACCATACAACCAAACAAACCAATCTTTTACGGTCTTTACTTGATGGACATTTTATGGTTATATATGATTATGATTTCGTGGTTTGGATGAGGTTGATCTCGTTCAGCGAAGCCATATACCACCATTTCATTTACAGCTTCATAACTTGATATCCCACCAACCATTTTATGGTTAATAATAATAATAATATAGATGATGATCTACAGATCTACAGAAGCTAAGGCTAACAAAGACCCTAAGATCCACTCTAAGGTTAGCCCGAGAGAAAGGAAAGAGTAGCGGGTTAAGAGAAGAGAAGAGAATAAGGGGTTAAGTAAGAGCAACACCTATCACTCATGGGTTAACATTCATTCAGAAAAAGAGGAAAAGTGTCTCACCATCATCATCCGCCGGCCACTGCCGACAAGTCAGAAAAATAGTCGGAGAGAATAGGAGAGGGGTGAAAGATGAAAAGAAGTAAAATAAGAACGCTTACAAACCATGCAAACACAGTCTTAACTCACTGTCATACCATGCAAACTACAAACATGCAAGAATGATGATGATGATGATGATGATGATAATGATGAAGAAAGAAGTTCGAAATATATATATATATATATATATATATTATATATATATATATATATATTTATATATATATATATATATATATCCGGTGTGTGTATATATTAATATTCATTTACAAGAAATATTTATGAATTTTATTTTATTTAAATATACATTTTATTGAATAAAAATGACGATTAAATGAGAAATTGTATGTGTGTTTGTGAAGTTTAAAAATATATTTCAATATACTTCATTTTAATACATTTATACGTCATGTGGTCATCCTCAAAGTTACAATATTGGTCTATATTTATATTTAACCACGTGAGTACCATCCATCTCAATGACCCACCATTGTTTAAGAACGTAAAGCGGGACCATCAACCATTTATAATTAGCTTGTGTTTAAAAAGATTATTTATTAGATCTACCTAAAGCCGGGTTTACACGGTGAGAGCTACTCGCGCGAGCAACTCTCACGTCTCCATATGAGAGTACTAGCATGAGATAATCTCGTGAGAGTCTGTTTACACATACTAGCTACTCGCTATGATAGTTGACGCTAGAATGCCATCAAGGCAAGTCAACCGCAACAAAACAGTACACAATACTCCAAACCTATTCGCTCAACACGCGTGAGAGTAACTGAAAAGTTGGAAGGCTACCAACTTTGTGCAAGTGCAAAATTACTCCCATGAGAGTGGGCAGAGCTAGTAACTGGCAACTAGTGTGGTAGTTGACACGACGCGACGCAAGTAGTGCGATAGTTACTCTCATGAGAGTGGCTTGCGCGAGTAGCTCTCACCGTGTAAATCCGGCTTAAAGCTTGTATTCCGAGAGCTTAGTGATATTGGTGTCGGACGTTGGGCGGTAATACTCTGGGTTCGCTACCCGCTTCTGGCTCCTGGGTTGGGTTGGGCCGGCCACTCACCTGTTAATGCTCAGGCTCAGGTGACCTTTCAGGCATACTCGCCCCCACTCGAAGGGGAAATAAGTTCCGGGTGTTGCCTGTTTTGCCAAAGCTTATGTACTTTAACCCAACTCTTTGTACCGCTCTTAAAAGAAATTGGCGTAAAAAGTACTGTAAAATAAAAAACCTAATTCGTATTATTTATTTATTATTAATTTTTATCAAAATTCCTTCTTTTGAGGCACATATAGAAAGCTATCTTGAAGTTCACGTTCTAAAACTCTTAATCTTTATCTTAACTATACAGGGTGTCCCATAAGTCCGGCATCATAGGAAAAATAATAAAAAAAGGCAAAACAAAAGCTTTTATTTACAGAACGTGCTCAATATGTCCACCATTGTTTTCAATACACAAATTCAGACGTGATACCCAGTCAGCAAGCACACGGTGAATGATGTCAGGAGTAATGGTGTTACATGCCCCAATAATGCGCTGCCGCAAATGTTCAACACTCCTAATTTTCTCTGCGTATACCAGCGCTTTCAAGTGGCCCCACAGATAAAATGTAGTGGCGTGAGATCCGGGCTTCTAGCTGGCCATTCCACAGGCCCTCGACGTCCTATCCAATGACCAGGGAATTGTTGGTACAGGTATTCCCTTACTTGGGTGCTGTAATGTGCAGGAGCGCCGTCTTGCTGGAACCATGTTGGGAAATTTCCTTCTTCGTTCAAGACACTGGGAAATACTTCTTCCTTGAGCATACGTAGGTAGGTGCCTCCAGTGACATGTTCCTCGAAAAAGAGGGGGCCTATGATGCGATCCTTCCAAAGGCCACACCATACCATCACCCGAGAGGACCTTGTTCCTTTGAAGAGGTATACCAGTGAGATTGTTTTGAGACCATTAGCGGGTGTTCTGTCGATTTACCTCACCATTTCCATAAAAAACAGCATCGTCACTGAACAGAATGGTAGACGGGAAATTGGCATCCCGAGCATATTGTTCCGTAGCCCATTCAAAAATTCCATCCGCCGGTCAGGATCATCTTCGCTTAATTTCTGTAGGATCTGAAGTTTATATGGATGCCATTTGTGAGCCTGAAGAATGCGATGGATGCTACTTTTCGACACTCCTGTCTCGGCGGACAATCGCCGAAGAGACTTATTGGGACTTCTGTTAAATGAGCCAGGATAGCAGTCGCTGTATCATCGTCAGTGGACCTTTGAAGGTCCACTGCGTGGTTTATTTCTATGGATCCTGTTTCCTTAAACTTTGCAACAAATCTGCTAACACAACTCTGTGTTATTGGCGCGGTCTGGATGCAGTCTGTTAAATTCAGCAGCAGCCTCTCTTTGACTCTGATTTCTTATGAGTAGAATTATCTGGATTCGTTCTTCCTTGCTCACAGACATTATGGCTTGTAGAAAGAGAAAAATATGAATTATGGTTTGTAGAAATAGAAAATATGAATTTCTCCTATGATGCCGGACTTATAAAACACCCTGTAGTATTATTTAAAGGTGTAAGTCCATTATTATGACTTAAGTTAACACTTTGTCTAAAATTATGGCCCTATAAACCAAAGCTTTAGTAAATGAGTACAATGACCTCTTCTTAAGTTCAAAATTTCATTATGCTTTGTACTGTAGCCTAACTGACGGCCAGGATAGAATATTTGGCAAAATTGAGAGTGCCTGACTGAAACTGCACAGTGAACGAAATAAGGCCTACCAGTGATAAATTACTACCCAGTGTTGTTCACTTGACAGAATTTGGCACGGAAAAGGGCTTTGCCACAGATCTTTGTCAAAACGGAATGATACGACAAATCGTCATAATAAAAAAAAAATAAAAATTTTGGAACAAGAATTACAAAAAATTCAAAATGGATGATACGATGATTCTCTGTGTTGAAACTGAGTAAAAATTACATCAAGTTCGTAGAGAATTCGGTGAGACATATTTTACGACATATATACAGGGTGTTTCAGGAGGTGATAGTGTCGGTCATTGTGAGAAAAAAAGTTCATATGAACATGTGTCTAATTCTGAATGGTTACGAAGATAGAGCTGTTTGAATCTGATGCGCGCGCAGCTCTTCCTCCCCTTTCCCTCCGCTATAACCTTGAACCATGTAAGCTGTAATGTAAGCATGTAACATAATCCAATCGACAGCTGACTGTTGTAAGTGACATTGTTTGGTGTTTGAAGCAGTGTTAAGAATGAATGCCACACACTTTCACAATGCCGAATATGCAGATATGGTGTATGTCTATGGTTTTTGCGATCGAAGTGCAACAGCTGCTGTTGCAGAATACCGTCGACGATAAACTGTAACAAATTTGTAATTTCTTTATCTGATACCATTCAAAATGCCAATGTTTAAACATTAAATGTTAGAAACAGTAATTGGTTTCTCTTTCTTGATTACCATTGACAATGCTTTTGTATTTGTAGATTCAAACAGCTCTATCTCCGTAACCATTCAGAACTAGATACAAGTTCCTATGAACTTTTTTCTCACAATGACCGATACTATCACCTCCCGAAGTATTGACCTTTCCTCCTGAAACACCTTGTATATATATATATATATATATATATATATATATATATGTGTGTGTGTGTGTGTGTGTGTGTGTGTGTGTGATATATATATACTGTGTATATATAGTGATAAATTACCACCCAGAATAAAGCTTGAGAATGCTCCAGTGATTGGAGCGAAACGTTGCTACTCCTGCTTTCCTTTTCCTGCATGAAATATCTCAACACTGAACCAAAACAGTGAATTTCGCCGCGCGCACACGCACACACACACACACACGCACACACACACACACACATATATATATATATATATATATATATATATATGATGAATAAAACCACGAAGGAAAGGAAACACAAAATGGTGCTCAAGCGCTTTCGTCTAATGACATCCTCAGGAACACTGAAGTACATAAAAGGGTAACAGCCTATATATAGGTTACAGAAAGAAAAAAAAAGAAAAATAAATAACATACATACATACACACACACACACACACATATATATACATACATATCTATATATACATATACATACACACATATATATATATATATATATATATATATATATATATATATATATATATATATATATATGCAATAAACAGAGAAGTAAAAATAAAAATTAAAAATTAAAAATTAAAGGATTATCCGTGAGGCGTACAGATTTGTAAGGAATAATATCGATTTTTAGCACAAGATCAAATGGATTATAATCCATTTGATGTATATATAGATATGTATGTATATATATGTGTGTGTGTGTGTGTATGTATGTATGTTATTTATTTCTTTTTTTTTTTTCTGTAACCTATATATAGGCTGTTACCCTTTTATGTACTTCAGTGTTCCTGAGGATGTCATTAGACGAAAGCGCTTGAGCACCATTTTGTGTTTCCTTTCTTTCGTGGTTTTATTCATCATGCATCAAAGAAAAAGAAAAAGGGGTAACTATTATATTTTTAGCCAAAAACCAAAACTTAAACCTCAACTGGCAGAATTGAGCGTCCACTTTTCAAGGCACATAACATGTCCGTTTCAAGATGGGAATGAACTCAGAATGGTCCCCTGAGTTTTTTATGATACACACAGACAGTGCATTTACCATTACTTATTCGGACTATAGTGGATTTAATTATCCCAGAAGAGTTCCTTGTTCCATGCACTGTCTGTGTGTATCATAAAAAACTCAGGGGACCATTCTGAGTTCATTCCCATCTTGAAACGGACATGTTATGTGCCTTGAAAAGTGGACGCTCAATTCTGCCAGTTGAGGTTTAAGTTTTGTTTTTGGCTAAAAATATAATAGTTACCCCTTTTTCTTTTTCTTTGATGCATTCAATCTGACGTGAAGGCAGCGAGTCTTTTGCTTATATTGAGGTTCTAAATGTAGCATGGCTAGGTGCTTTAAACCCTAGATCCATGTCCCAAAGCTGGATCCTGTCTGCTTTGCAGATAGCTGGTGAGGGAAGCTATATTTATTGGACCTCTTTGCGAGTGACCCGTTGCCCACGTCGGGCTAGCATCATGAAAAAGAAAAACTATGGTATTTGTCATTTACCATTACTTATTCGGACTATAGTGGATTTAATTATCCAGAAGAGTTCCTTGTTCCATGCACTGTCTGTGTGTATCATAAAAAACTCAGGGGACCATTCTGAGTTAATTCCCATATATATATATATATATATATATATATATAATGGCGCTCATAAGTATTCGTACAAAGAAATATTTCAGTTATATTCATCTTTATCTTTTGTATCATGCATAGGATAGTTATGAAAAGTTTACCGTTCGTTTGGAAAAATTTAAAAAATATAAAAATTAATTTAACTCCATCATATAATATAAAACATCAAAGAATTTAAGTTAAAAAAAAGCCAAAATGCAAAGGTTTTTGTATATTTACTTACAACTTACAACTGAGCCGTCGGAATGGAAAAGAGGAGGAAAGAAGAAGTAAAATTATTGGAGAGTTTTGGCTAGGTGTCGGAAGAGAGAGAAGAATTAGAACTGGATAGGTTTTCACATTTTTGTCTGATGAAGGAATTTTTGGCGAGTAGAAGAAAAGATTTTGCACGATTCCGGGCAGACATATAAGCGAAGTGAAAGTCATGTTTCGATTGTGACGGTACCTTCTGAAAGCCTCCTCTATGCTGCAGATAGCATTAAAACAAGCAAAGTTAAACCAAAGTTATTTTGCATTAATAGTAGGAATACAGTTTGGAATGTACGCTTCCATGCCCGAAAGAATCATCTCCGGAGGGGCCCCTGCAACGGAAGCCGTAATTATTCCATGTGAAATCAGAGAAGTACTGCCCAAGGGATTCCCAATCAGCGGCGCCAAAGTGCCGAAGGCGTCTATTGTAGTCGGAGGAGCCCAACGGAGAAAAATGTTTCACACAGTACGAAGAAGGATGAGTGGTGAGAAATAAATCCAGAAGGTTGGACCTATCTCCAAGGCGATTGGGGATGCGAGTAGGGTGCTGTGCAATCTGCTCTAGGTCATTTAGGATAGAAAAGTTGTAAGCTAGTTGACCAGGGATGTCAGTGAAATGGGAGGAAAGCCAAAGGTGGTGGTGAACATTGAAATCTCATAGAGTATTTTTCATGTGTATATTACTGTGTATTCTTTCCAGGGAGCGGAATTTCAGGGTTTGTAGTCGAGACCAGTAGTCCTCATCTTTCGTTTCTTCTATAGTAAACAACCTGCTATCCAAACCTAATGGGACCTGGAGATAGTTGGATATCCAAAAAAGTCGGATACCTAAATAAACTACTTTTAAACAAGTATTACTGCTTGTCCAACACCATTTTTCTTGTTCATTCTTTGGTTTTGCTAGAATTACACACTGCTGTTATACTGTACATTGTTTTTTATTTAATTTTTGTTAAAAATACAGTACAAAGGACGCTAACCATCCAAGAAGCGATCTGAGCATGCGCAGGCAGCAAATACACCTCCCCTAGTGACTAACTCATGAACTACAAAGGTCGGATATCCCAAAATGAACCGATCTTGCCATATATTGAAAAGTGGGGTAACTGGGCAAGTCGGTTATCTGGAGGTTGGATAGCAGGTTGTTTACTGTATCTTAGACGTAAAAGTCCTTTGTATAGTCTTTATGTGTGTGCAATATCTCGTTTTTTGCATGGGTTTATGAGTACTGAGCAATACTCATTTATGGGCAGGACTAAACTCATCCATAGTATTATCTTGTTTGCTGTTCTGCTACAAATAATTCACATTATTTTTCTAACTGTTTTAATGTTAATTTTTCAGTGTTCTCTGAATTCTGCATCCGAAGACATCATTACTCCAAGATCCCTGAATTATTGGTTTGGTGTCATCAGTTTGTTTTGTAATGTTTTGTATCCTTTATTTTGTCGCTCTTTTTAGTTACCATATCTTATACGCTGGACTTCGTTGAACTTCATATTGTCGTTTCCTCCCTCTCCTGACACTTGAATAATGTTTCATTGTCATTTTGTAACATTTCTATGGCACCTTCATTTGATATTTCTTTGCATATCTTTGTGTCATCCCTGAAACACGATACGACAATGTCATTAAGATCTGCATCAATGTCTGCAATCATTATGATAAACATCATAAAGCTGACGACTTCTGAGTTTTCATATTTAACTCCATTTATTTCCACTCTGTGTTCTTTAAGTCAGAGAATTAAATATCCATCGTCCCAACTTTCCAGTAATTCCTGTATTCTTAAATTTGTGTGTAATAATTCCATGATCACATTTATCGAATACTAGCAAAATCGGTGTTATTACACCTAGTATATCTTGATCTCGACACAACGTTTCTAGTATTTTCTCTTGGTGTTCTAAAAACTGTGATAAGCATGCTCTTCCAGCCCTGAAGCCAAATTGGTTCGGATTGAATAAATTCTTTTCTTGTAGGTAGTAAGCAATTTTGCCTCTAATTACACGCTCAAATCACTTTATAAGGTGGGAAGTGAGAACTACTGGCTGATAGTTCTTAATTATTGCTCTTTTCGCGTTCGCATTTGCGCTTTTTAATGGGAATGAGATGTTTCCTGTGTCGAGTGTTTATCTTTTGGATCGACTGTGCTGTTTGATTTGCTCACTTTCATTTCACGTGTGTATGTGTTTTTTATATAAATACAACTCCCTCCTCCTTTTCTATCAAATCTGTCTTTTAATGCTATTTCCGTATCTTCGATGTAATCTTCACATCCTTTTCGTACTGCTACATGTTTGTTTTCTTTAAGCACATGAACACCGAGCTACATTTCGTAGGTTCTGCAATTTGCAATCTGTTTTGTCAGTGTACAAACCTTGTAAATTTAGAGGTTCAAAATCTTGGTGCTCGTTAAAGTTGGATGTTGTTCGGTGTCTGCCTCTGGTCGATTTTGTCGATTCCTGGTCGGTGTTATTGGGTGGCCGTTACACTTGAGAATACTGGGGATGTGGCCTTTGGTACCATTGTGGTTAGTGACTTAAATATGGATGGTACTGGGCAGGTGAGTGTTACATGTATTGCATGTTGCATGTTCTTTTATTCTCATTTCTTCTAAAAAATGTTCTTCGTTGATCATGTCACTTCTTTCATTGGGGGCTTGAGCTGTTTTTTCTCTTTCTGTTCTTTGTGTACACTTTATGTGAAAATAAAGGCATTCCATTCTGAGACATTTTTCTCTCTGAATGAATGTCTGCGCATAGAAGAATGAAAGTAGTAGTAGCCTTCGTCGAATCGGCAAATTCCACTCCTCATCATATTGAAACATTTTTTAGGATGGTTATACATTAGGGTGAATTGAAAACATTTAAGTTAATGAAACATGCTGAAAAAGATGCCCGAGTAGTCACTGATAAAGAAATAAGTCATATCTTTTAGAAACATTAATTTCGGTTCTGGCAATTATGAAAAACTTAATTGCGAACAAAGGCCACAAAAGATCCTTTTTAGTATGTTTCCTTAAATTAATTTTTCGCCTCACAGGTATGAGGATCTCAACAATAAACTCAATTAATGCCACTGTCTATGAAAAAACCATTAATAAACATTTTTTTGCTTATTTTAAAATGTAGGACCCATATGTTTTTGACCTATCATGTGTATTTGTGTGCCTACATGTGTATTTGTGACCTATCATTTGTTTGACCTATCATGTGTTTCCTGATTCAACATTTTATTTTCTTTTGTTTCAGATTAATGCATAGCTTGCAATGGCCTCTTCTGGTATAAAAGAGAAAAAGTGAAGCATTCTGTTTTCTGAACGCCAGCAGAGCTTCCTGGCAACCAACTACTTATGAGGATGTATGCAAAGCTTATCTTAAACATAAGCTCATTACTGCAACATTTAGCACTCAGAAATACGCTGAAATTGTCGCGGAAGAAGTGAATGATATATTGTACATGCTTCCATTCCAACAATCGACTTCAAAAGCATAGTAATTAAGGTAAAGAGATTAATTGAGAAGGGACAAGAACTTAGAAAATATCCCATGAGTAAAAGATCTTCCAGCACTTATCAAAGTAAATATAATTCCTTCAGAAATTTATCTGACATATGTTGTTGCAAGTGCTATGCCTCCGGTTCTCGTAAAAGAAGTGAGTGTAAATGCGCTAAGGCGCAGAAAATCCCGAATGATGAATGGGAATTCTGGATTGATCAACATACTGAACGAAAAATGATTATAGGTAAGTTGGACAAAGTGAAAACTTTAAAACTACAACAAATGGAAAACAGAAAGCATAAAAGACAATTCTTTAAGGATAAACAAGAGTTTTGTCCAGGAAATGCAGTTGAATCCTTGTGATATTGGTGAGATCAGTTCTGAAAGTGAAAAAAGTCATCAAAATTAAGATTTCGAATTGAGCGAGTACGAGTTAGATACAGAAGCTAGCACTTCTCAAAATCGACACCAATATCCAGAATTATGCAAGACAGTTGATCGATGCAAAATAAGCAACCGTGATGCTTGTTTAATTGCTAATGCTGTCTTAAAAGATCTTAATCTATTATCTGAAAATACTACGATTGATCCAGTAAACTACGTCGTCAAAGAACCTTGTGGAGAAGCATAGAAAGAAAGAAGCATAAAGAACAGAATAAAGGGATAGTTTGCCTTGGATTTTATGAAAAAATTGATAAAACTCTTTCAAAAGTGGGAGAATGCCAGCGGACTTTGAATGAAGACCGCTATGTGTTAGTTTCATTTCCAGGAAACGAATATATTGACCATGTTGCTCCTGAACGTGGAAGGGCAAGTGATGTTACTAAAGAAATTATATCAATAATTACTGACACCAACTCTGCATCGACTTTAAAAGCAGTAGTTTGTGATGCAACTAATGTAAATACAGGTAAATCAAATGGAGTAATTAGAAAACTAGAGATGACATTGGGAAGACCATCACAATGGTTTATTTGTTTACTTCACACTAATGAGCTTCCCTTGAGAAAATACCTCGAAGTTCTTGACGGGCAAACAACAGGACCTAGAAGTTCACAGGGCAAAATCGGCAAGGATGTGAACTTTGGTCCAAAGAACAGACCAATTGCAAAATTTCTACCTCTCGCTGGACTTACCAGAAGAAGTGCTAGCAGATCTCAGCAGTGACCAGCAATACCTCCATAAGGCGTGCTTGTCAATTCAAAACGGTCATGATAGAGGTCCAGCTATCAAATTGTTAGAAATTGCTCAGCCTGGGTCTCTCAATAATGCACGGTGGCTGACAAAAGCAAATCGTCTCTTACGTTATTACATGTCGCAAGAAAAACCATCAGAGACACTTTAAAGGACTGCTCATTTTATATTGAACTTCTATGCTCCTGCGTGGTTCTATATCAAAGCAAACTGGTCTTGCCAAGATGGGTCCAAAAACTTTTCCTTCATAATTGAGCTCTATCAAAAACTATGATACATGCAGTCGACCAAGACATTATTCGTCCTGTGTTAAAACTTACTTTTGTCATCCTGAAAATATCTTTTTATCTGCTATCGCTGACAAGAATAAAAATATTCGGAAGCTGGCGGTTGAAAAAGTGCTACAAGCGAAAAGGAGTGTTATACCGGGTGAAATTCGAATGTTTGACAAGAAATCCATCAGGCTCAACTTCTCAGCTTCAACCTACATGGATATGATTGATTGGAACGAAATGGTTATTACTGTTCCTTCCTTACTCTCTGATGTTATAAGTAGTACTGATGACTGCCAAAAACCCATAATACTTGACACAAACCAGTGTCATTCCCAGGCAGTTGAAAGAAATGTGAAGGAAATCTCCTCTGCAAGTGAAAAAATCTACGGACATGACGCCCGCCATGAAATGGTTATTCTCAGCAAGAAAACTCGGATAGAGAATTCAAAAGGGAAACAAAGTCAGTTTTTAAGTGAATCAACAAAAGGATAGCAGTTACACTTCATATACTTTAGTGATGAACACATGTTTTAGTTTATAAAAGGAAATATTATTATAATTTTTAACCAAACTAAATTTGCTTCAAAATTTTGGCTTTTCTTCAAAACTGAGGTCAAAGTTACGAGAATGCACATGTTCATAGGCTATAAAAGTTGATGTTTTTATGATAGCTGGGTACCAGAGCACCTTTTCAGCCATGTTTCATACTGACAACACAACTTGAGTTCGATATATTTTCGCCCCACCCCATTGTACATGCATCCAAAGCCATATTCATACAATCCTGTTTTGTAGTATTTGCATATGGTCCATCTTTTAGATTTCTTATGAGTCCTGTGAGATTCAATTGCTTTCCTTTGTTCTAGCATCACTTCTTCCATACTCAGTGTTTTCTTTATCTTTGGTGTGCTTTCGTTTTTATTCATGTTGTTGCTGTCTTGTTAGGGTGTATCAATTTTAGGAAGCAAAGTGAAATCTTTAGATTTTCAATGACTACTAGTGGCCAAATGATACATTTTTATGTGCTAAATCGAAATATGGCTTTAAAATCCAGATTTGACCAATCCTAGCTACGGTACTTATATTTGAAGTTGAAGTTTACGAAAAATCAGCAATTTTTGCAAGTATTCTTTTTATTGTATATAACTACATTTTACATACATAACATACAATTAAAGACATTTTGATTGTATTTCAATATTAAAATTAGAAATATAGATAGGTTTCTTGAACTTTGCCAAGGATGCCATATATAACTACATTTTACATCATACAATTACAGATTTTGATTGTATTTCAATATTAAAACTTAGAAATATAGATAGGTTTCTTGAACTTTGCCAAGGATGCCATGTCTGCCTGCTCTTGTTCCTGGACATGAGCTCCCTACTGGCCACCTGGCCACTGATGTACGCCTCCTCCTCTTTGTGAGTAAACATGTTGTGCTGCTTCAGTTGTCATCTTACACACCTCTACTGACTGTGTGTGTGTGAGGGCCATGCAGGAACTTCCATTGGTCTATCCAGAAACTCCTTGACTGCAGCAGTGGTGAGGGAGCAGGTCAGAGGAGGCTCAGTCACGCCAGAGTTCCAGTCAATAAGCTCCGAGAGTTTGGTGGCATCTGGGTTGATGTCAGGAGTCTTCCTGGGTCTGACACTGCAGTCTCCTACCTGTGTGTCCTCATCTCCTTCACCTCTGATTTCCAGTATCCTCTTCACTGCCTCCCTCCTCTCCTCCTCCACCTCACTGCAGAGCATGGCCTGGAACACAGCCACCGAGTGTGCATACCAGGTTGATCTCTTCACTGTAGGCATCACTATTCCTATCACCGCCTTCTTCTGACTTCTGAGCAGCTCCAGCTGGTACAGTACATGCCTGGGACCCTCCACCCAGCTGTGATTTAACGTGATGTTGAACCAGTTTGGTATGTAGACTCCCACTATGAATTCCACAATTATCCTCAGATTCTTCAGGTTCCTACCCTTCAGCCCATGTTTGGAAATCCACAATCTGCAGAACCTTAGAGCCGTGGTGACCCACCTACTGTGACAGACTGGCCCAATCTCCAGGAGAGCTAGACTCTGAGGTACCTCTCCCGATCTGATGGCAGTGATGATTCTGTAGCCGTATGATTGGTCTGTGCTGAGGTCCTTGACTACCTCCTGACTGAGATGGGGTAGAGGAGGACCAACAGTGATCCTCGTGAAGTTTGGGTTGATCTCCAGCTCAGTGGAGTGTCTAACATCTTCCCTAGGGGCCCAGACCACTTGTTTTGCTCAATGTCTTGCCATCCAGTGCAGTCACCAGGTGTCTGAGACTCAGCTCCCCAGTGTGCAAGTCACAGACAATCCACACCAACTTCCTGCTAAGCTTGGCCTCCACATAATGCATTACTCCTCCCTCCCAGCCAGTATTCACATTAGTACTGTCACCTCCTATAGCCAAAAGGGTCTGGTCTGCTCCTCTCTCTCTTAGCTAGTTCACCAGATGATCAGCAATGACCTCAGCATGACTTCTCTCCTTTGCAGCTTCCTCTGGTACAAAATGTCACAAATATTTCCCATCTGATTCATTGCACACAGGGCCGTAACTAGGGTTTAGAAATTAGTGAGGTCCAGATTTTTTTCGAGCGCGGCGGGACGAGCAAAATTCAAACCAAAATGACATCTACAAACACAACCCAAGTTATACACTAAACACAAAACACAAAACGCTCGACGCTCCCTCTTTTCAAAAGAAAAGCGGTAATATGCGTTTCATACACGGAGAACGGTTCAGTCTCTTTTTTTTTTTTAGGAAATAATTACCGAGGTCCGGACCTCGGTGACCTCATAGGTAGTTACGGCCATGATTGCACACTGTGTAGTGTTCTTCCTTAATGAGGCCAAGAAACTGCCTGTCACTGCCCTCAGCTTCCATCATCACTTTGGTGTCATCTCTTTTCCCATCAAAAAAGATACAGGTGATGTCATTTTCCCTAATCTCTTCATCAAACTTCTTGACCAGCTCCTTAGTCAGTCTCTCCTGAGCCCTCCTCACCTTGTTGTGGTCAATCACCAGTGCTGTGTCAAATTCTGTGATAAGACCAGCATCAATCCAGGCAGCAGTGGCAATCTCTGCAGTCTCTCTCAGCCCAGTGTGATGTCTCAAGCTAGCCAGAGCTACGTTGGTGATATCTTCAGTGTTGTATTTCTTCTTTTTCGCAGCCTCTGGTATGACGTCTTCGTCCTCCTCTCTCCTCCCTGCCTCCTCCAGTATATCTCCAGTTTCCTCCAAGTTCATCTCCAGCAGTGACTCCTCCCTCAACTTCTCTTCTTTTTTGGCTGATTCCTCTGCCTTCCTCCTCCTCTTCTCCTCGGCCTTCCTTCTCTGCTCCTGTCTCTGCAGCACTGCTTCCTGTTTCCTGGTCTCAGGGTGATCAGCTAGACCCATCTGGTGTGCCCCCACACTTCCCACCTTTCCTCTCTGACTTTTAATGAAGGCAAGCTCCTGCACTGGTATCTTCTGCTCGCTCCTGCAGCTGCAGTCAATGTGAACCTCAATGTTGCAGACAGGGTTGCATCCAAGCTTACTGCAGCTCCTGATCACACAGTGACAGGCCAGGATGTCCACCAATTTGTCCAGTTTCATCATGAACCTATCTTTGACCTCTAGCTTCACATTGCCAATGGACACCTTCACTGCCTTATCCCACAGTGCCTTCACTTTAGCCCTGATCCTGACCTCAGTGTTGATTACAGGTCCTGTGAATAGAGCGTTGGCCTTTCTCCACTGAGCCAGTAGCCATGGAACAATGCCGTTGTTAATCAGATCATTAACTGGGTAATTCCTCCTGTCTTCCTCACTCATCTATCTCCTCAACAAACCATACCTCAGCAGATCTCTGGCTGTGGGCAGCTCAGCAGGGGGAAGTTCCCTCCCAGTTCCCACCAAATGACTTAGGTGACAACTTGATTTGCTTCGGGTTCTGATTTCTTTCTGACTCATCCTGTGGACCTGTGAACAAAAGAAATGTCATTGAAATTTGGATAGGCCTACTGATTATGATTACATAAAATTAAGTTAATTGAAATTCTTAATATCTTCCTATAAGCTCAGATAAAAGGTTGTGTTGTTATAGGTACAAGACTTAATTATTCAAAGTAATGACAATTTCATATATCTATCATATCAAAATATACAGAAAGTTTGGGTCACACATAACATTTCGAATAATTTGAATTACACAATATTTACATTACGAAGTAATCAAAATTGCCAAAAAGGAGGGAAAACACGCATTCACGATCAAAACTCCAGCGTTTGTGACTGAAACTTAGAAACCATACTGCACACCAAAAATAACCAAAGTTGACCACACATATCAATGGCACATTGATATACGATGTTACAGTCATATTTAGGTTATACTTCAAACCTTTATAGTCAAATATAAGTAGGTAAATGGCCTTTTTAAACGACACTAAAGATATTTCTAAGTTTGCTAGATAATATGACATCATTTGAGCATTAGTAGTTTTTGAATTGTTGACTTTACTAAAATTGACACACCCTACCAGTGTCTTGTGTAGTAGTCTAGAATCTGGCCCAGAGTTCGTGTAAATTTCTGGATCCAGAGGTTTTGACGACTGATCTAGACTAATTTTGGGACGCAGAATCCAAATTTTTGTATGCCATCGCACCAAATTGGTGCGAAAGTGGTCAAAATGGCAAAAAATTGGCAAAAATGGCAAAATTTTATAAGTTTTTTGTATTTTTGTCATATTCTTGAGTTGAAAAAATTTTTAAGGGCAATTTTTTGTTTGAGAATCGGTTTTTGTAACATACTGCTGCCTGAACCAAGAAAACTGACAAAAATGTCAAAAAATAACAGCAAAAATAGAAAAAAATTAAGTAAGTATTGTCAAAAAATCGCAAAAATGAATTTTTGGGCTATTTGGATGCATAAACTAGCTCTAACCAATCTTATCGAACTAAAGAGTCAAGAAATTAGATATTAATAGCTCTACTAAAATTTCCTAACACAAAAACATGTACAAATGTCTAAATTTGGGGTTACAATGATTAAAAATGGTTGTAGAATATTTGAAAAAATAGACAAAATATAAAAAAATAGTACTAATTTTATGTTATTCTTAGGCTTGCTTGTTGTAAAATGCTTGAACTTCTTATAGAATCGATCTATTTGATTTCTTTAGAGTAACTAAGTCATATTTATTGTGTTTCAGGTCTAGTATTGGTAGTAGCTACAAATTGAGAATCCCTGTATTCATTATGTGATTCAACAGATGATAGATCATGGTAAGTAATAATCGAATTGAATATTTAAAACATAAATATAAAGACCAATGTGTTACAAATTAATTTTATATGTATAGAATAGAACCAGTTTATTATAATTGCAATTGCAAGAAGTCTTAGTATATTTTATTTTTTCAGGATGTATGTCAACTTGTGCCAGAAAAGAAGCATAGCTCAAACCTTGGTAAATGTATCTTGTGCCAGAAGAACAAAAGCCCAAGTGGAGAGAAATATTTGAGCAGCGGAGAACATGGAATAAAAAATTTGCTTCAGTTGGCTTCTGCGTACCCAAATGATGACAGAAGCAAGCGTTTGAAAGCTCTTACTGAGAGTCAGACTCCTTATATCCAGTATCACAGCACTTCCTGCTATGCAACATATAAAAAATTCGTTGAACGTAGCCAGAAGTCTAAAAATGCTGAATCTGAACCCTTCGATTCCTCCTTAGGGGAAGCATTAACTCCTCCAGAAAATAGTTCAAGCAAAAGGATTAAAACACAGCCCATCAAGGATATGAAAGTGTGTATTTTGTGGTTCAGCTCGAGTCAAATTGAAAGGTGGAAACATTGACCATGATTTGTTTCGGATATGTACTCCAGGTCGTGCCCAAAAGTTATTGAGTTATACTCACTTGTTCCAAGACGATGTTTTTACCAGAGTAGCGATGTTGAACGAATACAAAGATGTATTCGCTGCAGATGTATTATATCATAATAATTGTATAAAGAAGCATTTTGCAGCCTATGATCGCAGAATAGAGACGATTTTGGAAAACAGACAGCAAGAAAATGAAGTTATGGGTTCTACTGACATGGTTCAAGAAGGGTTTAATGATGTAGTCTCAAAAATAGACTTCACAAGCTGTGGATACAGTGTCACCTACTTGAGACAAGAGATCAATAAAAAGCTGAACCAGGATGAATCTATCAGTAACTATTTGGTTAAGAGCCTGCTTATAGATAAATTTAAGGACACTATTTACTTTACATATCCTAGCAACAAACGAAAATCCCAGATGGTTTATTCTGTCCAGATTGAAAGTGCAAGAATTGTTGAAACTTTGTGGAAATCATCTGTCGAAAACGTTGCTAAGAACCTAAGGAAAGAGTTAAAAACTTACAGTTTTGGTTTACGCTCTAGCTATTGTGATCCAAACGATCTTGATCTAGCCTTAAAACGCTTCCAAAATGAATGTCCTCCAATATGGATGGAATTTCTTCAGCATTTATTTTCCACCCGGAATGTATCAGATAGCAACAATCAATTGATGCTGAAGTGTGACACTATCTTCCAGATGTTGTTTTACATCCTTCATAATGGTTTGGAGCCCACCCCATTGCATGTCGAATTTGCTCAAACTATACATAACCTGTCACAGTCTAAAGATCTTATTGAAATTGCAAACAAACGGAGCATTTGTGTAGGATATCAAGAAGTTCGCAAAATAAATTTTGCACTAGCAAAACGTACAATATCTTTATGTGGTTCACATAGAATTCCAGTTCCTCCAGTATTTGATCAAAACCATCCAATTCAAGCAGCAATGGATAATTTTGACACCTTGTCTGGAATTGGTTCGACACACGATACGGTGCTAGTTTTATTCCAAAATGCTCCATTAAGCTCTGCACCAACACAACAGCATACTAATAAGATCAGTGAAGCTCCAGAGTCAACCGTCCGGCTTGGCAAGTTACAAAGCGTTCTCCCTTGCCAAGAAATTATCTCGACTGGACCAAGACATGAACGAGGTACAATAAGTCAAGATTTCCAAGTCTCTGACTACAAGGCAAACGATCATTTACTAGAGACTGTTAATCTCGACCATTTCCTGTGGTTTGTGATGCGATACAAACATAGAACAACCACAATACAGGGCTCTTCAACTAACTCAAATATTGATAATGATGACTTTGTTCCAAGCTTTGTTGCTGTCAAAAGCCCTTTTGTAGGAGATAGCTTGAAGCCTACAACTATTGCGTTCACTCCCATACTGCCATACAAAGCAACTGAATTTGATACCATTTTTACAACAATGATTAACTTTCAGGACGTGCTTAAGCAGCAGAATACTGTAAGCCATACGGTGCACTGTGGTGTGATGAAAGAGTTTATGCTATTGCGAAGGAAATTCAGCTCCTGAAGAAAGATCTGTTCAGTAATTTGTTTATCGGATTGGGTAGATTCCATTTTGAGAAGATTGTACTTGCTTGTATTGGATCTTATCTTCATATATCGGGAACTGAATCTGCTTTGGTTGAAAGCGAATATTTCGGTCCAGACACAGTAAAATCCGTTATGAATGGCAATCATTATGTGAGAGCCAAGCAAGGATTATCTTTCGTGCACGAAGCAATAACAAGCATTATATTCGATGGGTTTTTGAGTGTCGATGAACACCGTAACTTATATCAAGATGCTGCAACTAAAATTTCAATTATGGTTGCAGAACAAGAGCAATGGGACGACTTTAAGTCTTCGATATATACTCTGTCTCAATCCTTTCAACAATATATAAAGCAGAGGTCTGATAGTATGAAAACTTTCATTACTGGTATCATTTTACCAATAGATTGTATCCACTCATCAGAGATTTAACCTACTCAATGCGGGCAGGTGATTGGTCACTATTTCTTTCTTCCATACAGAGATCAATCCCACTTTTCTTCGCCTACAATAGAACCAACTACGCCAGATGGGCACCAATCTTCTTTGAGGATTGTTTAAACCTTGAGGTACATTTTCCTGATCTCCACAAATCATTCCTTAGTGGTGGTTTTGTAGTGAGGAGAACGACACGACAATGTAGTGGAGTTCCAATGGACCAGGCACTTGAGCAACATTATAATAAGCCTGCAAAAGTGTCCGGAGGATTAATTGGCTTTACTCGGAGAAAGGAAGCAGTGGCACTGTGGAATATTATTAAACATGAGAAGGACTTATATTCTTCACAAATGAGAGGTTCCGGCCAGTTTGAAAATCGTGACGAGTATGATATTCATCATGAATACTCCAAGAGCCATGCCTTATCGAGCTCCAGTAATGTCCAAGCTATTCAACAGTACATTTACAAAGTTGGAAACACATTGAGCAAAACATTAGATGGCAAACCATTCAGAAACATTGCTACCGGTGAAGAGGATAAAGAGTCTTATACATATCACATTACTTGCCTGGATAGAGGAGATGTTGCTTACAAGAATTTCAAAACCGAACGGCTTGAGAAAAAACAGAAACTTTGTTTGCAGCAATTAAGAGGCAAAAACCCGCAACAGCGAGGAACACTTCCAGAAAACGAAAGGAATATGACATAAAAAAAGAAACCATTGCAGCACTGAACTACATTGCATTTGCTCAGCTCAGGGAATTTCCATTGAATCAATTACTTTTCCATGAAATTACACCTCTTCCATTTTTTCTTGTAGACAGTGATGGTTTTTTGAAGAAATCTAAGAAATCGGAATTGGGATCGGAACTTGAAAAGAAACTGGGTGAAGACCTCCCATTGTTGTTAGAAGGGAATGATGCAATGATCATAGATTTTATGGCTCAAGTAAGGAAATTCCCGGTGAAAAAAGCAATGTTGAAAACATTTGGTGAATTTGCACAATCACTTTTAAATATGTTTTTGAGTATGGGATCCAAGTCAACCACAATTCATATCTTATTTGAAAATTACAAGGCTTCAAGCATCAAGACTGGAGAACGGATGAGACGATCAATTGCGCATTCGAAAATACAAATTTCCATAACATCACCTGAGCAGAGGCTTCCAATTGACTTCAACAAGTATTGGAGTTCCACAGATAACAAGGCAAACTTCCAAAAATTTTTTGTCGGCTTTTTCATGGAAAACTACCATGGAGATAAAGTAATTGTACTGGGAGGTGGTACTCTTGAAAAACCTGAAGTTTGTGTCCAATTCCAAAATGGGAAGGTCTGCGAAATTCCTGAGCTTTGTTCTTCACAAGAAGAAGCAGATGACAAAGTGATGTTACATGTAAACTATGTGGTGGATAAAGCAATGCCTGGTGGTGGAGCTACAGTTTCAGTAGCTACCAGTGATACTGATATCTTTGTGTGCCTCATCTACCATTTAACAAAATGGATTGAGCATGGCCTGAAGGAATTATGGTTTGTTAAAGGCTCTGGAACAAGTCGCAAAATCATTCCTCTGCATGGCTTGCATCAAAAGCTTGAAAACGATTTGATCCAAGTTTTACCTGCCTTGCATGCTTTAACTGGCTGTGACAGTGTCAGTAAAGTAGGCACAAAATCTAGTGCACTGAAGCAGTCAAACTACTTTGATGAAATTAAGGACTTTGGCAAGGAACCACTTACAGAGGAAATAATCGAAGGTGCCGAAAACTTTCTGGTTCATTGCATCAAACCCAAGTCAAAATCCATATCATTTGATCAACTAAGATCTGAGCAATACTACAAAACTGGGGACAAAATCGATTTTACTCAGCTTCCTTGCTCTTCAAAAAGTATTAGACTGCATATTAAACGGGCATATCTTCAGTGCAAACTTTGGCTTGACTCTCCATATGGCTCCATATCTGAAAATTTAAATCCACTTGACTATGGTTACGTAAAGTCTGATGAGGGACTTTTGGAACCTCAACTAACCGATTACCCAGATAAACCTCAGGATTTGATTGAACCTTGCAGCTGCAAAACCTGTACCAAGAGGTCAAAATGCCCTTGCACTGCGTCATCCATACCATGCTGCTCATTCTGCAAGTGCAATCAAAGAACATGCCAAAATCCTAACGCCTGAATTTCAGCAGGTAACTGAATAAAATTACAGATGAACAAATCTGTACATTGTACTTCTGTTTCATTTTCATGGTGTCGGAAGATGATACCACAAAAGCCATAGTGCTTTTATTTGTAAATAATGTTTCAATAAAAGTTTCAAATAAACAAAAAAAAGAACAAAAAAAAACAATGGGGCCTCATCATTAAATGAGGTCGTTCCCACTAAGTTAGCTATAACTTAGCCCATTGCCGTGGTGCTGCACTGGGAAGATGCACCTGAGTGACGGTAACACTCTTTCTCAATCACATAAGCGGCCTTGACAGTTTTTGTCATTTTTGCCAAACTCTTTGCCACTTTTGCAAGATTTTCAGTCAACTTCATCATCAGAAATAATACATGATCTTATCTCACAGTCTTTTACAACATGCAAACCTAAGAGTTTTATAAAATTAGCACTATTTTTTATATTTTGTCTATTTTTTCAAATATTCTACAACCATTTTTAATCATTGTAACCCAAAATTTAGACATTTGTACATGTTTTTGTGTTAGGAAATTTTAGTAGAGCTATTAATATCTAATTTCTTGACTATTTAGTTCGATAAGATTGGTTAGAGCTAGTTTATGCACCAAAATAGCCAAAAATTTCATTTTTGTTTTTGACAATATTTACTTAATTTTTTACTATTTTTGCTGTTATTTTTTGACATTTTTGTCAGTTTTCTTGGTTCAGGCAGCAGTATGTTACAAACACAGATTCTCAAACAAACAATTGCCCTTAAAAATTTTTTCAACTCAAGAATATGACAAAAATACGAAAAACTGATAAAATTTTGCCATTTTTACCAATTTTTTGCCATTTTTACCACTTTCGCACCAATTTGGTGCGATGGCATAGAAAAATTCGGATTCTACGCCCCAAAATTAGTCTAGATCAGTCGTCAAAACCTCTGCACCCAGAAATTTATACGAACTCTAGGCCAGATCCTGTACTATAGGGGATATTTCTCCGTCTAAGGTTTCTTCTGCACCTCCCACTAGTGTGTTTCCCTCGATGTCCTGAATCTTATTTTCATTTGTGTTGGCGTTCTCTGTCATTTCTTGTCTCCCTGTCGGTGAACTTGTTGCAATTATTTCTACTACTTCAACATCCTCATTGTCGTTTGTACTACTTTTCGGTTGTTTTCCACGCATTTGACGAACACGAAGCCAAAAAAGCCAATGATTATGTTAATCATTCTATTTATCATTTCTGTATCATATTTTCCTAAGTTTATATATTCGTTGTGCTCAAATGTATTGCACAGAGTGCATTTTAAACCAGTGGTCTTGTTCTTTCTGGATTTAGAGCAATTTACACATTTCTTCTTATTTTTTACCATATTTTTTCTTTTCTTTCTTCTTTTTCCTTTCTGCTCTTTCTAATTTCGTCTGCGCAATCTGATCTTTCTCGGGTTTATGACCTTTCGCCTCTTTCCTACTCCTATGTGTGGTGGAACCTCAGTAAGCCGTTATTTCGCTTGAATTATTTTCAATTTATGTTATTTTTCTTCGCCACCCTGTATGCCACCAGTCTTCACTTCATAAATTATTCTAACATAGTCCCTGATACATTATAGGTCCTACACATATTGCTATAGAGAGAATTGACCGCCGAATTTATAATCACTAGTTATCACATGTAAGCACAGAGCGGAACAAAGCGTCCGTACACCGCGAGCCAAAGCGTATATATCTATCGAAAAAATCGCCCCCACCAGCGTTCAAACCCACCACCTTTTAATAGAAGGTGAGATCGCGAAACACTACACTACGATTTGATAAAAGTTAGTATAACCTCTCCTACATTTTAAACAACCTAGGGAACGCATAACGGTTTCGCGTCCAGAGGAATTTTACATGTTAACCCTCCAGCATCTCATTCAAACTATCCAGAGCAACGCTGGAATCTCATAAATGGAATGCCATGCATAAATCTGCACGATTTTTCAAATGAAAGTCTCTCCAACCAGCCCCAAATATGCCTCTGGACGCGAAATCGTTATGCGTTTCCTCAGTTGTTTAAATGTATGACAGGTTGTGCTACCGTTTATCTCACCGTAGTGTAGTGGTTAGCGCCCTCACATTTTGTTGAAGACGTCGTGGGTTCGAACCTTCTTGAGGACGGTTTTTACCATAAAAATCTCGCGGATTCATGCATAAATATATAGTAATAGTATTAATAATATTATTATTATTATATTACTTATATGTAGGGCCAGATTAAGGCATGGGCGAAAGGAGCTACAACCCAGGGGCCTCGCGATAAAGAGAGGCTCCCAGAAAGAGAAAAGAAAAATTTTCTAACATTTTTTTTATAAATTTATAAATCTTATATACTTATTTTCAAAGTTGAGACTTATCAAGAATGAATAGAAGAAGTAGCTTCAACAACGACTGAGCAGTTAGTTTATCATTAATGTTCAGTAAACATGAACTACAAAAACTTGATTTCAGTGATGTTTTGAATTCATTTGGTGAAGCAAAATCTAGGAAGGTTCTCTCGCAATTTGTAAACCTGTTTATGTAAATTTTTTATTTTGTTAGTCTAACTGTAAAAAAGAATAACATTTTTATACCGAAATTCATGCTTTTTTGTAATGAGGGGCAAAGGCCCCCCCCCAAACTTGCTTTAACCCCTGGGTCCCGTAGAAGTTAATCCGGCACTGCTTATATGAATAAATATGAAAACTTATATACTTATATAAAAATTCTGCATATATGTAAAAACTGCTAAGACGCCAAACGTTCAGTCCCTTCATATAGAGACACTACAAAGCACGATATTTTCTTCACTTTCAATGCTGGCGCATTTGTTGCAGAAAATTACAAAAACTGGTAGCAATAGTTTGGGATAAAAGAATCATATTAATGATTCCAGTACGTTTTTCTTTATAACGATATTATTAAATAATATAGAAAAATAAGTACACGAGGAACTGAATTAAAACGTACATGCACGCAAACGCAACACACACGGGAATCAGTGTAAACGCACAAGAAAAAGAATATTTTCAAGTTACTGACTTTTAAGAAATTTTATGTATAATAAAATATAACATACATGCGTGTGTGTGTATATATATATATATATAGAATATTTACATAAAAATTATATTCCATAAAGAGATGTTTTTGTAAGTAACAGTGAAGGTGCAAAAATATGTATCTATCCCGTTTCAAGTGAACAAAAGAAACTCTTAAATTTCATACGAATTTAGGGGTCGATAAACCAATGCCCAAGAGAACCCAACAGCCAAGAACCAATTTGCATCTTTATAACCGGCTTAAAGCTTTATGTAATAATAAATTTTCAAATGAATTACAGATTCCATAAATGGAAAATTGACAATATACTTAAGAATTGTAAATTAGGCAGAAAATTTAGAAAGTGATATTAAATCACTTTGAACGTGAAAATAGCATTTTTGGCTAAAGCTGGCGCCACAAAGTCAGTAAAGACAGATGTTGCATCCTGTCAATCCTTTATTTAGTTCTTAGTAGATGTTGAAAGAAACCATGCTTACAGTATATAATAAGTCTATGTATTTAACCGTGGAGGAAGCTCTCACTAAACTGGGGTTTTCACTCTCAAATTATGAATATACAGTACAGGGTTTATAAAGTCCCTATCTACTGTATTTCAGTGAAAACGTAGCTAAAAGGGTAAAATTCAATAACAATATAACAGAAGGCATACATTTAATGAATACTTAGGCATATGGTTCTACATGAGCACCATCAGTATCTCTACAGAGTTCGAATTTGTCAGCAGCATTGCGGAACACATTTTGAAGCATGACAGGGGTTATTTTTGTAACTGCTGTTATGATACGAGCACGTAAATCTTGCAGATCTGTAACCCTCGTTTGATAGACGTTTGATTTGATAAAGCCCCATGCAAAGAAATCCAAGGGCGTTAGGTCAGGAGATCGAGCCGCACAGGGCCTGTTGCCTCCACGTCCGATCCACCGATTTGGAAATCGTTCATTTAAGTACTCCCGAACAATGTTTGCGTAATGTCGTTGAAAGACGACGGTGTTTAAAATGCCATCTGAATGATGCTGGGACATTTACGTGCTCGTATCGTAACAGCAGTTACAAAAATAACCCCTGTCATGCTCCAAAATGTGTTCCGCAATGCTGCTGACAGATTCGAACTCTGTAGAGATACTGATGGTGCTCATGTTGAATCATATGCTTAAGTATTCATTAAATGTATGCCTTCTATTATATTGTTATTGAGTTTTACCCTTTTTGCTACGTTTTCACTGAAATAGATAGGGACTTTATAAACACCCTGTATATCACTGCCGGTTGATTTATTCTCTTCATTCACACGCGCCCTCTTATAGGTAAAACTGAGTTACACTAGACCTAATAACAGTTGCCCGATTCTGCGGACATCTCTCTCAAGTGTACATAGGGATCAAACTCTAATGAAGTAGCATTAGGCCTATATTTTACCGTTCTAAAAGCTGAGCAATTATTTCAAAATAATCTGCTAAACCTAGCCTACCTTCTGTTCGAATATATAGACTGGGTTTAGTTCTGTCAGAGCTGGCCCCAAAAAATTTAATTTAAAAGGATTCAAAGCCTGAAACATTAATGAAATTTGCAAAATATTTGCAAATTTTATAGGTTTGAAATGTAACCCATACCTGCAGTTGCCAACAATTCTAACTAGATGATTTATAGACTTCTCAAAAAATGGGCCTAAAAAAAGTTTTGAGAATGTGTCCCAAAAATTCCAAATAAAGTGCATTAAGATTCATAACATTAATAACACTGAACAACAAAATAGAACGTTTTTCCTTCTTCGAATGAATTTATGTAATTCCAATGTACTTTTTTACACTAATTACGAATTTGAGAACAGAATGTTTCTATCACCCACCAATTGTGAAGGAAATGGAAATGGAAATTGACAGATTTTCTTACTTTTTTGGTATCTTTAATCGTACAAAAAAGAAGAGTACATTACCTAAAATGTAGGAGGAGATTGTAGACACCAATTGACCAGGGAAGTACTCCGTGGAAGGGACGTTAGGCAGGAGACAGGGAGTGCTGGAACTCCGGTTTCTCCTCTCATTGTTCTCCTTAACTGATCTTTTTCTGTGTCTCGTCTACCTTGTGAGCAGTTCAGCATGCTGTGAAACACATGTTTCTTCGTCTATTCCTCACTACACATACGTGCATCTTACACACTACACATTCTTTTCAAAAATTAAAAAAATGGCATAGTTTTAATAGCCTCGGAGAGCTTGATTTCGGCTCTTCTTTTTCTTCTCTGAGGGAGTCGTTTTTGCGGGTGCTCGCCTTTGATCCCCTCCTTCCTGCATAGTATATATATATATATATATATATATATATATATATATATATATATATGTATGTGTTATAAGTCGCCTTAACACCTTATGAGACAATGTATAGCTCCCTAAATAATAAGGCCTCATGCGACAATTCAGCGTTTTCGTCGCATTACTTGATTCAGCTAAGCAAGTACTAAGTGATCTATTTTTAAGGGCACAAAATTGGAATGAGTATATAAGTCGTTGTGCTGATATGTACTGTAGGAATAGTAAGTCTGAAATTTCAGACAGTTTAATACAAATTGAGAAGGATACGAGGGAGCCAGGTGAGTCATTCGTTCCCCACATTTGTTTTTATAGTGATGCAAGATTTAACGTAATTAAAGGCTGACGCCCCAACCATGTTACAACGCATAAGTGTTGATTTTGCCACCCACAAAGCGCTATTAAATGCCATACCTCCTCACTTATGGTCAGATTACGACAATTACAACGAGGACATCTTTAAAACGATAAAGCGACTGAGGGCAGATAGACGGATCATAGATCCGGTGGCTCCAATCGGGGTGGATGATGCAGGTGATAGGCTAGTCAGTGGAGTTAATTCTCTCACCCTGAGGGACCCTAACCTAATGAGATGCTTTGTATGCCAAGAGCATGGTCAAGGAGTGTCACATATTAGCGGAGATCAGATTGAGTTCCTCAAGCAGAGAGGACAAAAAGGAAGAGGGACATTCGAGATGACTCCAATAATAATAGATATGAAAGACGCTATAAGAGAATTAATTCTCCCTAGGGATGTGAAAGTAGACCAGAGAATGACCACTATGTAATTGGTTTTACTGACCGGGATGAAGGAATGAAAACGGATGTGACCGCTATGAGCCGCGGCACGATCGATATGATGACCGGTATGATGATCTATCAAGATATTGTATTATAGAGACGGTGGATACAAACGAAATCGCAAACGATCTTTGGTAGAAGATATCATGATTCGAACCCTTATTATACACGTAGGCCTGTGCGATTAATTGAAAATGTCGATTCGGGTCGATTCAGTAAAAGAATCGAAACCCGACCCGACTTAGAGCTAAAAAATTTCGATTCTTCGATTCGTTAACTGTAACCTGTCGAGACGATAAACTGCCACTACCCCAAAACCATGGAATGTCGAAACAGTGGAATAACAATTGAAAAAAAAAAAAAAATATATATATATTATATTATATTATTATATATAATATAATAATATAATAACGTTATAAAATAGTTGGATATTTGAGAGATTACGCTTTTATAAAGATCTGAGTGCGCTCAATGCGCATGGTCAGCTTTTGATTTTGTGATGTCACAGAATCACGTTCGCGCGCCTTGCGGTGTGACAAATTTGGACCAGTTCTTTGGGTTCAGTTGTTTATTACGCTTTTCAGTATGTTGTTGCTGGTGCATGTATGTTGTTCTGTTGGTGCTGGTGCATGTAAATTGTAAAGTATAGATGAGTTTTGGCCACAGTCGCAGTCGAATCGAATCAAGAATCGAAAACAAGTGGCCGAATCGAATCGAAAATCGAATCGAAATAAAAATATCCGAATCGCACACCCTTATATGCACGGTATCATCATTGACGCAGAGAAACCTACGCGAGATAGAACACCTACTAGACCAGTGATGTTCAACTAGCAGCCCGCGGGCCGAATAAATCAAGCACAAATAAAAAAAATGTTACCTATATTTTTCAAGCTCTGTTTGTCCAAGTTTTGGTCAATAAAATGAATGATTCGCACTTGAGTGTTGTTGTTATTAGCACAAGAATAGGTAATTCCTTACTTACTTTATTGCCTAAACTTGAGACAATAAAGTAAAAAGGAAATTTGGTACACTGTGAATACAACAATGAACTCATCAATACTTGTGAATCAATTTTTTCATTTAATCTTTGCTTAAATATGATTGATTACTTTCAAAAAACTTCCCTCAATAGTTTTTAGATATTGAAACACACCAGAAAAAATAAAATTATTTCAAACTAACTTCTTTAATGTAAACTCTAAAGGTACCGAACCATCCTCACAGTTGGTATTTGATTAATTCCTTTCCTTCCCCGTGGTGTGTGCTTCACTTAAAAATGTGGAAAAAAATCTAAGTGAAAATACACACCGCAATATATATATATACAGGGTGTTTCCGGAGGAAAGGTCAATACTTCCGGAGGTGATAGTATCGGTCATTGTGAGAAAAAAAGTTCATATGAACATGTGTCTAATTCTGAATGGTTACAGAGATAGAGCTGTTTGAATCTGATGCGCGCGCAGCTCTTCCTCCCCCCGCGGTGGTCCCATTCAATGGCCACCAAGGTCTCCAGACCTCTCTCCGTTAGATTATTGTTTGTGGGGGTGGATGAAAAGTCAAGTTTACAAAAGAAAGGTAGATACACGAGACGAACTGCTCGCGCGCATTTTGGATACTGCTGCCCGCATAAAGGAACGTCAAGATCAACTCAGACGAACAATACGCGATCTTCGCACACGAGTTGCAAAGTGCATTGAGGTTGACGGTGGGATTTTCGAAAACGTATTGTAAACTGTAACAAATTTGTCATTTCTGTATCTGATACCATTCAAAATGCCAATGTTTAAACATTAAATATTAGAAACAGTAATTGGTTTTTTTCTTGATTACCATTAACAATGCTTTTGTATTTGTAGACTCAAACAGCTCTATCTCCGTAACCATTCAGAATTAGATACATGTTCATATGAACTTTTTTTCTCACAATGACCGATACTATCACCTCCCGAAGTATTGACCTTTCCTCCTGAAACACCTTGTATATGTGATACAACTCGGAATGGTCCCTGAAAAACTGTTATTTTGCACACAACACACAGACCGGGCATGGAACAAGGAACTCTTCAGGGAAAATATATATATATATATATATATATGGTCACTGCCCCATTTTAAGATAACAAATTCGCCCCGTGAGCTAAAATGTTTGGGCACCATTGTACTAGCCAGTATAGATATTCTTGTCCTCACCCATCACATCCTTCTTATGAATGGAGGACACGGAATTATTCCCCTCAGAGATAGCAGGAAGGAGGAGGATACTCAAACAAAAAGGTGACACAGATAGGGAGATACATCCTAAACAGGATGTTGGACGTTTCAAATTACAAACTGATTTAAAAAACGAACAGATAAACATTACAACCTATCAGAACTTAATCATGGGGAAATTGGACATTACAACCGATAAGAACTTAATCATGGGGAAACTGGAGGAAGAAAGGTATACATCTGCAAATGAAGAGTGTAAATGTAAAGAAGAGTATAAATGTCGTCTGCAAGAGTGATGACATCACAAAAGTAAGAATGAATGAATGTATGAATGAGAGTCTCGATAATGTGGAAATGAATGTGAAAATAAGTTTAAAAATGAATGTGGAAATAAAAGGGAGAAAGAACACTAGCGATATCGAATGTGGAAGTAAGTGTATGTATGAAATAATGAAAATCTAACGGTCGATGTTAAAAAAGAAGCGAATTAACTTAGTAAAACTGAGACAGAAACAGATTATGGCCACAGTAGTATGCCCGCATTTGGTCCGAGGAATTTGGGGCGCTTTGAAACTTGCCCTTGCAGGGGCCCCTGGAGGCATTCACCTCCGTAATGAGGGGGGCCCCCTTCCTTAAGTTCCTCACTCCGTTTATGAGGCCTCACCGTCTTTCATGAGAGGCATTTGTGGGCTTGCCCATTGAGGGGGCCCCGTTGCGGGGCCCACTCCTTCGAAAACAAACAAACAAGCAGAATGGATCAATTTAAGAATTTTCTCCTCGCGTTCCTCACCTTTTTTATGAGGTTTCACGGTCTTTCATGAGAGATATTTGTAGGCTTAAAACAAAAACAAACAACATTGCCGAGGCCGGGTTAGGCTAATCTAAGGTTGATTGAGTAGGAAAAAATTTCATGGCTCTTTATACGCAGCGTTCCGGTGCGTTCCGCCATGTCCAGTTTCGCGGTCCCATTAGTTTTATCTTTCTAGAAGCGCACGGGCAGAAGATGCATTTCTGATGCATCAGGTTTCTGCTGATATATATATATATATATATATATATATATATATATATATATTATATATATATTAGTAAATGGAAACAACGTATATATTACGTATATAAGAAGAAGAACTGTAGTGTCTGACAAATAGCAAAGATTTCTTTAACGCCGACCGTGGCCTTATGGCAACATGATTTTGACAAACGAGCCTTGCAATCTGAATATTAGAGAATATTTTGGCTTAATAGGAAAAACATTAAAATACAATTCTATACTCAGGCACGAAAGGGTAATAGTTACCCGAAAGACAGCCTATTCTAATAGAACTATACGAAGATGTGTAACGCTCAAAAATACAACAGAGATTGGGCACGCCAATATCTTTGCAAAGTCTTAAAAATAATTTTTTGTCAACTTCAGTTTTGTCATCGCTTCAGCTTAATATACTAATTAATACCTATACCACACAAAATAAAATTAGAATTAATACAGTTCATTCATAAACAAATTTTGTTTAGTTCTAATATTTGTATTACTGAATAGATCCAGAAAATATTAATTAAATTCATTTAAATTACATTTCATTTATCTAATCCAGGGGTAGCTTATATATTTTCAATCCGGTAAAATACGTATAGTATAATACGGGACATTGTAATCATCATGATCAGCAATATCATTATTATCATAGCTAATTATATATATATATATACACCGTATATATATATATATATATATATATATATATTATATTATATATATAGAGAGAGAGAGAGAGAGAGAGAGAGGAGAGAGAGAGAGAGAGAGAGAGAGAGAGCGAGATAGATAGATAGATAGATAGATAGATATGGCATTTCTGTCACATTAGCTGATTTCAGACTGGTAAATTAGTTTTATTTTCTTTAATAATAATAATAATAATAATAATAATAATAAAATTATTATTATTTTATTATTATTATTATTATCATAATTAACCATTTATCTTAAATTAT